>JAMPIV010009323.1:0-114057 GCA_024509875.1 Oreohelix idahoensis | reverse complement strand
TGGGGTTGGTTGGGGTGGGGGGTATGGGAATAGGAATGGAGGTGGGGGGTTAGGGATGGGGAGTAGGAATGGATTAGAATGGGTAAGGGGTGGGAAATGGTGAGTGAAGGAGGAAGGAAAGTAATGGGTGGAAATGGGGTTGGGGTTGGGAGGGTGGGGGGTTTGGGAGATTGTATTTGTTTTGTTAGAGGTTAAGTGGGGATGTACAAGATGTGATTGTTGGTGGTGTGAACTGATGGTCGCGAGGGGGAGGTTGAATGGTGATGGGGATTGTTTAGGAAGATTATAGGTTAGAGGGATGGTGTGGTGGTTGTTATGGGGTAATTAGGGTAGGGAGATGTGTGGGAGAAATGGTTGTGTTGTTGTGATGTGAGGTGGGGGGGAAGAATGGGAGGAGATGGGGGTGTGTTGGAGAAAGGTAGATGAAGGGATGGTGGGGGTGGGTAGACTGGTAGTATGTTGTTGATGGGTTTGTTGATGGGTTTCCATTCCAGTAATGTCCTTTCTATTCCTTTCTGTAGAATAATGGCTACACCTTCATTGTGCTGTCCATCCTCTCTTCCAGAGTAAAGTGCTGTTTCTCCTGTTGCTGTTTTAACTTTTCCTGCCCCTGTCCATCTGCTCTCGCTTATCCCTAGAATATGTAACCTATAGTTTCTCATTTCTGCCGTGACCTGTTTTAGTTTACCCGTCTCATTCACTGTCCTGACATTCCAGAATTCTATTCTTGTATCATGTTTTGCAGGATGTCCATTCTCATGTCAGTGGCTTCCTTTCAGCTTTCACCACTGACAGTCATACGAGCCTCAGACACCAGATGTCCGTCCCGCAGCAAAGTTTGTTTATTCGTTGTTGTTTCCGTAACTTCAATTTTTTTTTGCATAGACAGGGGTAGATGTAAGTTTAATGTCCAGTAAGTACAGACTTAAGTTTAACATCCAGTGAGTACAGACTTACGTTTAACTTCCAGTGAGTGCAGACTTAAGTTTAACTTCCAATGAGTACAGACTTAAGTTTAACATCCAGTGAGTACAGACTTAAGTTTAACGTCCAGTAAGTACAGACTTAAGTTTAACTTCCAGCGAGTACAGACTTAAGTTTAACTTCTAGTGAGTACAGACTTAAGTTTAACTTCCAGTGAGTACAGACTTAAGTTTAACTTCTAGTGAGAACAGACTTAACACATTAACTACCGAATTGAAAAACACACTGTGGCCGAATACAATTTTTTTCCCATTTTCATCCTGTAGGTGTTTGCACAAAGTAAGCTGTAGTTTTCGTAATTCTTTACATATTTTTATGAATTACATGTCATTTTAAAGATAAATGAATGTACTATTACAATAAGTACCATTTGTAACTCTAATAGAGGTTGTTGCTATTTAACGGCCGTCTGATGGCCGAGGACTTGCAATATTTTCACAATTATAACTGTTTGCGCCCCATCTCTATCAAAATCACTATTTCAATCAATGTGCACACCGTTTTCACTCTTGTCTTTGTTGCTAGATCTATCAGTCAATTGTTGAAACACGTTTCTAGCCTATTCAGCTGTTAGACCAGATGTACAAGCATTTTTTTGTGGTCCTATCACTCGTTGCCACGGTAAACAGTTTTACACGATTTGGTAACTAACCCAAAACGCTGAAAAATATGAAAATAATATCAATTTTCCAGTGTTCTACAACAACCATGCTTTGGGAATTTGTTTTCCGGTGGCAACTTAAAATCTCGAACCAGATCAGAAAGTGTTTCAGTACATTTTAAATTCGTTTTATTACTAAAATTAGATCAACGCTCTGAGCGGCTCGCAGTCCAAATGATAGGATTTCAAAAGCCGGTCCCGCTGGCTTGTGGTAGTTAATGGGTTAAGTGTAACTTCCATTGAGTACAAACTGAAGGGTAACTTCCAGTGAGTACAGACTTAAGTTTAACTTCTAGTGAGAACAGACTTAAGTGTAACTTCCATTGAGTACAGAATGAAGTGTAACTTCCAGTGAGTACAGACTTAAGTTTAACTTCCAGTGAGTACAGACTTAGGTTTAATGTCCAGTGAGTACAGACTTAAGTGTAACTTCCAGTGAGTACAGACTTAAGTTTAACTTCTAGTGAGGACAGACTTAAGTTTAACTTCCAGTAAGTACAAACTTGAGTTTAACTTCCAGTGAGGACAGACTTACAAACAAACTTTTAAAAAAAGGTACAGAAAAGAAATAAAAATTGCCTAGTTTGTACTTCCAATTAATAGTAAAGTTACACTATAACTGTGGGCAAATATATTCATCAGGCATCATGTACAGTCATAGCCACTCAAGAATGTCTGTCCTTTCAGCATTTCCATACTTCTTTACTTATTGTTTTTTTTCCCAGCCATCTTGTCATACCATTCAAAAAATTCCTGCACTGTCTTCCTCCAGTCTTTTTTCCCTTGACCTTTCCAGTTGTTACCAAAATTTCCAGACACTTATATGTGCATCTGCACTCACACACACACATTTTGCTTGACTTCTTTTTACTTTTGTCAGAAGTACATTTTAAAAACTGTTCTCCTCTATAAATTTTCTCTGTTGATTTCACGTGAAGTCCACAGCATGAATAACATTCTCAAGAGAAACCATATTTCAGCTGCCATATTTGATTATTCTGTCTGTTTATGCATTGGTTCATTCACTGTCCAAAAATATCCACAAATTATTTGTAATGCATAACACTTACTCGTTTGACTTGCTGTAAGCTTGTTTCTTATACACTCAGTATGTTCCAAATGTTCTGGAAACTTATCTTAGCCTGCATGTCATTATCATTATCCCTCAGCTCTCATAGATCAAGTCCTCCTGTCCTGTACCATCCATTGCAGATCTTTCCACGTCTACTTTATCACTTTCATGTCTATCTCCAGTTCTCTTCATTATGTGGTTTTTCTACCCTGGGCATTCTAAAACAAGCACTGCTTTATAATCAGGAGGTCTCCTCAATGTGTGTCCTATCTATGTCTCCTCAATGTGTGTCCTATCTATGTCTCCTCAGTGTGTGTCCTATCTATGTCTCCTCAATGTGTCCTATCTATGTCTCCTCAATGTGTGTTCTATCTATGTCTCCTCAATGTGTGTTCTATCTATGTCTCCTCAATGTGTGTTCTATCTATGTCCCCTCAATGTGTGTCCTATCTATGTCTCCTCAATGTGTGTTCTATCCATGTCTCCTCAATGTGTGTCCTATTTATGTCTCCTCAATGTGTGACCTATCTGTCTCCTCAATGTGTGTCCTATCTATGTCTCCTCAATGTGTGTCCTATCTATGTCTCCTCAATGTGTGTCCTATCTATGTCAGTGCAATGCATGTCCTATCTATGTCTCTGCAATGCGTGTCCTATCTATGTCTCCTCAATGTGTGTTCTATCTGTCTCCTCAATGTGTGTTCTATCTATGTCTCCTCAATGTGTGTCCTATCTATGTCTCCTCAATGTGTGTCCTATCTATGTCTCCTCAATGTGTGTTCTATCTATGTCTCCTCAATGCATGTCCTATCTATGTCTCCTCAATGCGTGTCCTATCCATGTCTCCTCAATGTGTGTCCTATGTGTCCTCAATGTGTGTCCTATCTATGTCTCCTCAATGTGTGTCCTTTCTATGTCTTCTCAATGTGTGTCCTATCTATGTGTCATCAATGTGTGTCCTATCTATGTCTCCTCAATGTGTGTCCTATCTATGTCTCCTCAATGTGTGTCCTATCTATGTCTCCTCAATGTGTGTCCTATCCATGTCTCCTCAATGTGTGTCCTATCCATCACCACAGTCTTCTTCTCATCTCCTGTCACTGCTGCCCAAGTCAATGTTTACTTCATTTATATACTGTTTTCATTACACTATTTTCAGCTTTAAATGTAATCTGGGAAATAAAACTGAACATGTTGTAACTAAACTCCGCCTATGCCGGTCCCAAGCCCGGATGAAAAAGGAGGAGGGCGGCCTGCATGGAGGCCGTAAGGAGGCAGCCCCTCCACCATGCAAAGGCACAACAGGCCAATCACCTGTTTGCTTTAAACCACGATTACGAGTAACACAAGAGAGAAAACCGGACTGATTCTAAAGGCGACGAACTGGAACGGACTACGGACTACGACTTATGGAACATGGAACACAAGAAGTATAAATGGGAAGGAAGAGGAGCTGGTGGAAGAGATGAGGAAAGCAAAACTAGAAATCCTGGCTATAACGGAAACAAAGAAAAAAGGACAAGGAGTCATGGATCTCAATGGCAACACGCTGCTCTACAGTGGTGTACCCATATCCGAAAGAGCTAAGGGGGGTGTGGGTTGCATTGTGGCCCAAAATCAAAAGATAGTATCAAGGGGTGGAATTTTGTCTCAGAGCGCATTATGGTTGTGAAACTAAAAGAAGGAGAAACCATAGTCAACCTGGTCATAGTGTATGGGCCAAATGAGGATGAGAGAGCAGAGGTCAAGGAGGAATTCTTCGAGCTGCTTCAAAGGACAATGGATGACTGCCTAGATGAAGTTATCATGCTCGGAGATTTTAATGCCAGAGTTGGAAATGACCATGCTAGATGGGGTGGAGTTATCGGAAGATATGGAGAAGATACTCTCAATGACAATAGAAAGCGACTCCTTAGATTCTGCAGTGAGCAGAATCTGATCATTACAAACACAAAGTTCCCCCATAAGCGCATACATGCATACACTAGATGTGAACCAACAAAGAATGAGAAGTCAGTGATCGACTATGCCATTGTTCGGAGAAGCTCATTCAAATATGTCCGAGATGCAAGAGTCTGGAGGGGGCCAGAGATTGGAAATGATCACTACCTGCTAACAATCAAACGAACAACTGAAAGAGTTGCTCAGCCTAGGAACTGCTCAACATCATGCAAGAAACCAAGTAAACGAGCAGGAGAAATGAGCATTAGGACCTACAAGCTGAGAGAGCCAGAAATTAAGACCAGATATCAGGGGCTTATTGCTGCAGCGGTGAGCAACACAGAAGAACAACCTGATGACTTGGAAACCCTCTGGAATAAATTCAAGGATATCATAAAGACAGCGGCTGCAGAAGCATGTGGTGAAGTCCGACTTGGGAACAAGAGAAAGAGGACACCTTGGTGGACAGAGGAAGTCAAAGAGAAAATAAGAGAGAAGAAAATGGCATGGAAACAATACTTAGGAGCTAAAAACACAACAGGACAAATGGAAAAATATAGAGAATATGTGACACTCAGAACAGAAGCAAAGAACAAAGTGCTAGCAGCAAAACAGAAGTCCTGGGAAGAATTTGGAGAAAAGCTAGAAAAAGATGCACAAGAAAACCAGAAATTGTTCTATAAG
Organism: Oreohelix idahoensis; assembly: GCA_024509875.1. Taxonomy (NCBI): domain Eukaryota; kingdom Metazoa; phylum Mollusca; class Gastropoda; order Stylommatophora; family Oreohelicidae; genus Oreohelix; species Oreohelix idahoensis. The sequence goes on along the minus strand of JAMPIV010009323.1, from coordinate 108,716 downwards.
ACCCTAAAGAACATGAGGAAGGAAAAACTATGCCCTCTCAAATTTATAAAGGACAAACAAGGCAAATTGCTTACTGCCCCGAAGGAAGTAATGGAAAGATGGAAAGAATATTTCTCAGAACTCCTGGATGGTGAGCATGGTGAAGCATCAGAAATGATAACCACTAGCACAGAAGAGAAAACCAATGATGGTGAAGATGACATAAAGATGGAAGAACTGAGGGCAGCACTAGAGAAAATCAAGATGGGCAAAGCAGCAGGGCATGATGGTATAACACCAGAAATGGTTAAGTACATGGGAGCATCAGGCGACCTTTTACTCTTAAAGGTCCTACAGGCAGCATGGTGCAACAAGACCATACCAAAGGATTGGGAGATTGCCATCATAACACCAATTTTCAAAAAGGGTGACAATCGACAATGTGGAAACCATAGAGGCATATCCCTTCTCAGTGTCCCTGGTAAAATCTACTCTAGAATCCTAGAGCAGAGACTCCGACGCCTAGCTGAGCCACAATTGGATGAGGTCCAGTGCGGATTCCGAGCAAACCGAAGTACTCAAGACCTAATCTTCACACTCAGACAGCTGAGTGAAAAGGCCCTTGAGTATAAGAGTGAGATCCATCTTTGTTTCATAGATCTGGAAAAGGCGTTTGACAGGGTCCCCTGGAGCAAACTTTGGGACTGTTTGGCAAGGAAGAATATTCCAGCACCTCTGATTCATGCTATACAGAGCTTCTACAAGTCTTGCAGAAATTATGTGAGGACAGCAAACCATAAGTCAGAAGAGTTCAGGACCACCACTGGTGTAAGACAAGGTGATATCCTATCACCTTACCTCTTCATACTCCTTATGGACGATGTCATCAAGGCATGTAAGGAGAGAAACAAGAAAGTATTCAGTGGGGTACTGGAAGATGAGACAGGTCTATATTTCGGAGCTGGCATTTGCTGATGATGTTGCCCTGATTGCTAAATCAGAGGCACATCTCCAATCCAACCTGCAAGTCTGGAACGAAGAGCTGGAGAAGAGAGGGATGGTCATAAGCAGCTCTAAAACAAAATCCATGGTGATATCACGAGAAGAAAGAAAACATCAGATTAAGTTGGGAGAACAGGTCCTGGAGCAGGTCGACTACTTTAAATATCTCGGAGCTATTATAGACCGAAAGGGAGGCATCAAAGAAGAGTTGGCCACTCGAAAAGCAGCGGCTGGGAGACTTTTTCAGGCCATAAATCGTGGATTCCTCAGCAAGAAAGAGGTTGGTAAGAAAACGAAGATGGCTGTATACCGCTCCACCTATGTCCCAGTCCTTGACATATGGATGCGAGTCGTGGGCAATGACTACAACCCACAAAAGCCAGATCCAAACCTCAGAAATGAGGTATCTGAGGAAAGTGGTTGAAGTAACAAGAAGAGACATGGTCCGCAACCAGACGATCCGTCAAGGCCTAAAATCCCATCCGCTGCAGACCCAAATAGAACAGTCCCAACTAAGATGGTTCGGCCATGTCTGCAGAATGGGAGAAGATCGGCTACCACGACAAGCATGGGAAACAAAGAGCCAGGGATCCAGACCTCCAGGACGACCCAGAGTCCGCTGGGAGGACAACATTAGACAATCTTTGAAGGACCGAGGACTAGAATGGAACCAGGCCAGGAAGAAGACAGCTGATAGAATGGTCTGGCGCTCTCTCTTCCAAACCTCTACACCTCACGGTAGAAGGGGAACGACTAAGTAGAAGTAGATGTTGTAACTAAATAATCACTTGACCAGTGATTAAATTACACAGTATGCAGAAGTAAAAATTCTCAAAATCTTAGAACCAAAAATAAGTTGAGAAGTTACATCATCATCATGCCCGTGTCCATGTCCCCCATCTACATGATCATGCTTGATGGCAGCTTCCTTATCATCAGAGGTTTGTGCTGCTGTCGTCGGGCTGTCCTGTGAGAAGAAAATACTACAATAACAAAGTTCATCACTACTATCATGTTTTTTTTTGCAGACAAAAGTTATATCTCAAACTGATTAAAATTAAGGCTAGGCCATTAAAAAATGTTCACATAAAAGCAGATTCAGGATCATGTCTGCTGAAATAAAATGATGAATGGAAGGCAGGAATGAGGTGATAAAAGAGGAAGAGAAGAACCAAATTTGTGGAAAAAATGAAAAGTGAGATCTGGTCAAGAAGATGATCCTCTCTAGGGTAGAGACCATCCAACTTGTGGCACTGCATCACCCTCCAATTAGTGGGTCTGGTATGTTTTACCAAAGTTAAGCCTGCAGAGCCGGGGAAGCCCTCTGGGTCTGCAAGAAAGCCCTGGAACTCACCCCAAATAAAAAATGGGTTAAAGAGTGAAAACTCAAATCCCTGGAGATCGTAACAATCAAAATAAACATCTGGTGCAGAAACCATCTCCTCAAGAAAAAAGAATTTTGTCAAGAAATTAAATAACTATTCTGTAAAATCAAGAAATTAAATAGTTATCTGCAAAATCAAGAAATTAAATAGCTACAAGAAGAAATGTTAGCACAACTGTGTATAATCAGAGTGTGCTGTTACAAGAACATCCCACACAGAACTTTCATTCATGAGATGGAATGAAGCAACAAACAGAATGTGTAACATTGGGTCCAAAGTTTAATTGACGGGCATCTTAACCATACCTCAACCCTTCAGGAACTGGTGTGTACTTCTGTCCTGGACATGTCCAGGAGTACAAGGCAACGAGAGAGCTGACAGACTAGTCTCGAGAGCATTCACAGTGGGGTCATTCAATGTGGATAAGGGAGAGTTAATAAGGACTATTAATGATCGCCTGTTAGATACTGACACTGCAATCGATGAATCAATACAAGTCAGACTGCTAGAATTAGGCATCAAGTGTAATATTAGCAGAGATAGACATATGAGAGGATGGGTCAGGCATGTATACAACCAGTGCACTACAGGAAGTATCAGCATTCATACCTTGCGACATTTGCTGAGGGAGACTTGAGCACCTATGGGTTTGCCTGGAATGCAATGATGCCCGAGTCTGAATAACAATAACCATACCAGTATAAAGACAAGCTCAAGTTTAAGATAACATAAATGAACTAACAGACAAAGCATAAAAAGCAAAATAAGTAAAAACAAAAACATACCGCAGACCTTCCCTTGCTAGAATTTAAAGATTCTTAATAGATAATTGTGCTGTTATTACATTGGTCTCGATTATTTCATTTAACATGGAGATTATAGTTTTTACACATATAAGTTTAATTTATTCATACCCTTGGTAGTGACTTGAGGAAACGCAATATCAAACTGGCTGATGTAACCTTCACATGTACTCTCGAACAGAAGTTACAGAAGTTTGTTTGTGTGGTGTGCACGTAGCATCGTCGGAGTTGAAAATGTCCTTGATTGAACAACGTACAAATGTCAAATTTTGTGTTTTGCTTGAGAAGTCACCCACAGAGACAGTAACCTTGCTTAATAAAGCGTACGGTGATTCCGCAATGAAGAAATCGCAAGTTTTTGAGTAGCACAAAACATCAGTCCTCTGAATGGAAATCACCCTCATCTCTCTGGACACAGAAATTTCGTTTGGACAAGAGCAAAGGAAAAGTTATGTTGGAAGTTTTTTTTTTGATTCCCAGGGTATTGTCTACCATGAGTTCATTCCTGAAGGCCGAACGGTTAACAAGGAAATGTACGTTGATATCCTCCGTCGTCTAAGAGATGCAATCAGAAGGAAACGCCCAGAAAAATGGAGAACAAACAGTTGGGTTCTGCTGCATGACAATGCGCCAGCACATCGATCCCTACGGGTGAAGCAGTACCTCACAACGCACAATGTGATTGCCCTGGAACATCCTCCATATTCTCCCAACCTGGCACCGCCTGATTTTTTCTTGTTCCCTCGCCTAAAATCGGCACTGATAGGGCTGAGATTCAAGGATACTGAGGATGTTATCACCAATGTGACAAAGCAGCTGAGAGAGGTGTCAAAGAATGGGTTCCAGGAATGTTTCCAACAGCTGTATGGATGTTGGCAAAAGTGTGTAGTTGCTGAAGGGAACTATTTTGAAGGAAATGTAGTGTAAATAATTATATTGTTACTTATTTCTATACAATACACAAATTCCGGGAACTTTTTGAAGCTACCTCGTATAACATGGTGTGCATTGTCAAAAGTGTAGCTGACAATTTAGTATGCACTGTCAAATTTTATCTGTAAAAGTGTCATCTGAAAAACTGTGGGTGCACGATCAAAGGTCTGACTGTAAATACAGCACTGTCAGAGAGTTTCTGTAAGCATTTATTTTACTGTGTTTATTCTTTCAAAAACAGGAGGACTTGGCATGTGTTTGTTGAAGACCTATGCTCCTTGGGGAGTGGAGGGTTATGAATGAATGAATTTAAAAAAATAAATCAAGCTCCAGGTTAAATAGGTGTTAAATCAAATAGAAATACACAGCATCTCTAAGTAAAGGGCAGACATGCATGATATCTTCCACTACAAATGATAATTAAGTTCTTGGTGAAACTATATGTTTTGTGCATCATATACATGGCTTAAGATGAAAAACTGCATTTATATAACAATGGTTACAGACAACGTGCTGTACTTCAGTTTCTAGGGTTATTAACATGGCCTTCTGTGAGTTGGAGGAAAATATGGCTTTTTTGGAGACAATTTAATGCAGAAGACATGCAAAGGTGGAAATAAGGATTTTACAAAGATAGAAGTAGTGACAAGGCTATTTTAGCTGCACAAAACTGAAGATTCAATATGGCTACCATGATTTCTTACTGTGAAACACCAAACTAAGTTAACGTATATTGTTCAAATAAAGTTTGAAATATGTAAGTTACATTCTCAGTGAGATGCTCTTGTGCTGTGTCTACACTACTAATACTCCCAATACACTACAATTCTAGGAAAAATAGATATCTACAAGTAATGTTTTTATCTTTGGATTTCTCAATCACTATTTTAAATGAGATTTTGTGCAGTTTGTACTGAGCTAATATTCTCAGCCCACTGATGTGCTGGGATAATGTGCAAGTGGTTTTGTGGGGGGGTTGAATTTGATAGTAATTATTTACCATAGATTCCATGTAGTTTCCAGGGGTCTCTGAAGAGACATAGAAACAATAGGACTGCTGTACACTCTGGCATGTATTACCAGGTGACTAATATGAGGTTTGGCATTGGGCTGGAAATCTCGTAATATAAAAGCAACTGCCACAGAAGTCAGCACCGCACAAGTAAGTGAATGCTTGGTGCAGGCTTCCTGCAAGGGGACCAGCTACAGTAGTGGCTCCATGCTCCATTACGAGCACGATGGAGAATGGTGATGATTTACCAGAGGTTTTGTGAGCTCTTACCCTACTGATTTTTATCATGGAGGCATATCTGGAGTCATCCTTATATGACCACCAGCTATGCACAATGCTACAGTATACAGATGTGGAAGCGAACCTATGTCTGTGAGGCTAATTACGTCCTCATTGACTCTTGAAATCATCTACACACTTCCTGAGATTTCCCCCGTGGTGAAACTTGTTGAGAACCCAGCATTGCGCACTAAGCTTGGAGAAGTCACTTGAGCCCCAGGCGTAATTCTTTGCTTGGCTGACTGCATGCAGAAGGATCTCACTGTGAACCAAGTGATAGGCAGGGGGAGCTGAGAAGTTGCTCTGTGCAGGACATGACAATTTCTTGGGAGAGCCCAGAACCAGAGTACAGTATTTTAGCTCTGCATAACTGGAGAGCCCCCTTGGATGGCGAGGAATGCACTGTATGCCACACACTTCTTACTTCTAGCTTGGGACCAAATGTGATGATCCTTTAAATGCAAGCCAAGCTGGAGAAACTGGAGCTCATGACTTCAATTCAACACGTTTCGGAATGGCAGAAAATCCACAGGAAAAGCCTAGATCTAGTGTAGATAATACCAAGGAGGCATATCTGGAGTCATCCTAGTATGACCATCAGCTATGCACAATGCAATAGTATGTAGATGTGAATGTGAACATGTCTGTGAGGCTCATTACACCCACACTGATTTTTGAAATCATCCACACACTTCCAGGGATTCCCCCTGTGGTGAAAAATGTTGAAAACCCAGCATTACACACTAAGCTTGGAGGAGTCACTTGAGCCCCAAACATAACTCTGGCTTTTACCTGGTTGCCTGCATGCAGGAGGATCTCACTATGGACCCTATGATAGTCAGGGGGAGCTGAGAAGTAGCTTCCTTCAGGACGTGACAATTCCTTGGGAAAGCCTAAAACCACAGCACAGTATTTTAGCTCTGCATATCTGGACAGCCCTCTTGTATGGTGAGGAATGCACAGTATGCCACATGCTTCTTCCTCCTAGCTTGGGACCAGATGTTATGATCCTTTACATGCAAGCCAAGTTGGAGACACTGGAGCTCATGACTTCAACTCAACACGTTTCGGAATGGCAGAAAACCCACAGGAAAAGCCTAGATCTTTATTGTAGATAATACCAAGGACTCTTGGACTAGGTATTGGCTGTAAAAGAGCAAAAAGGTCAACAGCCCTAGTTAAACAACAACCCTACGGATTTTCTCAGTCAATCTTACAGGAAAAAACAGACTTCTTGAGGTGGTTTTCTGTGTTTCTATTTGCCAAGCACTATATTGCTCTGAAACATGGAGAACAGCAAAAGCCACAAACACAGCCTGTGGAAAAACAGTTGAGAGGAAGAAGCTGGAGATGGATATGACACACACTGAGGAAACCTGTGGATAGCATTACAAAGCAGGCCTTGTTCTGGAACCCCCAGCGTAAGAAAGGCAGAGGTAGACCAAGAAACATATGGAGAAGAGAGCTGCAGATAGAAATGAAACTAATGAGGAAAACGTGGAAAGAGCTTGAGCTGATGGCACATGACAGGAGGACTTGGGCTGTGTTTGTTGAAGGCCTATGCTCCTTGAGGAGCTAAAGGGTATTGATTGAGTAATTGATATTCCACAGTGTTCTGTGTAGCCTTTGCTGAAACAATCCCAGTTTGACACTGTACTCAGAGAAATGGACATCTTTAAGCGATGTTTTTTTGGCTGGTGATGTCTCAATAACTATAACGGAAACAAAGAAAAAAGGACAAGGAGTCATGGATCTTGATGGCAACACACTGCTCTACAGTGGTGTACCCACATCTGAAAGAGCTAAAGGGGGCGTGGGTTGCATTGTGGCCAAAAACCAGAAAGATAATATCAAGGGATGGAACTTTGTCTTGGAGCGCATTATGGTTGTAAAACTAAAAGAAGGAGAAACCACAGTCAGCCTGGTCGTAGTGTATGGGCCAAATGAGGATGAGAGAGCAGAGGTCAAGGAGGAATTCTTCGAGCTGCGTCAAAGGACAGTGGATGACTGCCTAGATGAAATTATCCTGCTCGGAGATTTCAATGCCAGAGTTGGAAATAACCATGCTAGATGGGGTGGAGTTATCGGAAGATATGGAGAAGATACTCTCAATGACAATGGAAAGCGACTCCTTAGATTCTGCAGTGAGCAGAATCTGATTATTACAAACACAAAGTTTCCCCATAAGCGCATACATGCATACACTAGATGTGAACCAACAAAGAATGAGAAGTCAGTGATCGACTATGCCATTGTTAGGAGGAGCTCATTCAAATATGTCCAGGATGCTAGAGTCTGGAGGGGGGCCAGAGATTGGAAGTGATCACTACCTGCTTACAATCAAAAGAACAACTGAAAGAGTTGCTCAGCCTAGGAAATGCCCAACATCACGCAAGAAACCAAGTAAACAAACGGGAAAAATGAGCATTAAGACCTACAAGCTGAGAGAGCCAGAAATTAAGACCAGATATCAGGCGCTTATTGCTACTGTGGTGAGAAACACAGAAGAACAACCTGATGACTTGGAAACCCTCTGGCTTAAATTCAAGGACATCATAAAGACAGCTGCTGAAGAAGCATGTGGTGAAGTCCGACTTGGGAACAAGAGAAAGAGGACACCTTGGTGGACAGAGGAAGTCAAAGAGAAAATGAGAAGAAAATGGCATGGAAACAATACTTAGGAGCTAAAAACACAGCAGGACAAATAAAGAAATATAGAGAATATGTGATACTTAGAACAGAAGCAAAGAACAAGGTGCTAGCAGCAAAATAGAAGTCCTGGGAAGAATTTGGAGAAAAGCTAGAAAAAGATGCGCAAGAAAACCAGAAATTGTTCTATAAGACCCCAAAGAACATGAGGAAGGAAAAACAATGCCCTCTCAAATTTATGAAGGACAAGCAAGGCAAATTGCTTACTACCCCGAAGGAAGTAATGGAAAGATGGAAAGAATATTTCTCAGAACTCCTTGATGGTGAGCAAGGTCAAGCATCAGAAATGATAACCACTAGCACAGAAGAGGAAACCAATGGTGATGAAGATGACATAAAGATGGAAGAACTGAAGGCAGCACTGGAGAAAATCAAGATGGGCAAAGCAGCAGGGCATGATGGTATAACACCAGAAATGGTTAAGTACATGGGAGCATCAGGTGACCTATTACTCTTAAGGGTCCTACAGGCAGCGTGGTACAACAAGACCATACCAAAGGATTGGGAGATTGACATCATAACACCAATTTTCAAAAAAGGTGACAATTGACAATGTGGAAACCACAGAGGCATATCCCTTCTCAGTGTCCCTGGTAAAATCTACTCTAGAATCGTAGAGCAGAGACTCTGACGCCTAGCTGAGTCACAATTGGATGAGATCCAGTGCGGATTCCGAGCAAACCGAAGTACTCAAGACCTAATCTTCACACTCAGACAGCTGAGTGAAAACGCTCTTGAGTATAAGAGTGACATCCATCTTTGTTTCATAGATCTGGAAAAGGCATTTGACAGGGTCCCCTGGAGCAAACTTTGGGACTGTTTGGCAAGGAAGAACATTCCAGCATCTCTGATTCATGCTATACAGTGCTTCTACAAGTCTTGCAGAAATTATGTGAGGACAGCAAACCATAAGTGACCACCACTGGTGTAAGACAAGGTGATACCCCATCACCTTATCTTTTCATACTCCTCATGGACAATGTTATCAAGGCATGTAAGGAGAGAACAAGAAAGTATTCAGTGGGGTACTTGAAGATGAGACAGGTATGTATTTCAGAGCTGGCATTTGCTGATGATGTTGCCCTGATTGCTAAATCAGAGGCACATCTTCAATCCAACCTGCAAGTCTGGAAGGAAGAGCTGGAGAAGAGAGGGATGATATAGTCTTTTTCATTAATGAACTAATTATGCAGCAAGTTTATGTTGTTTTTATTAGGGTATAAATGAAAGTCTCACAAATCCAATTATATTCATAAGCAGAACTCTTTTCCCAGCATGCCAAGACTGGTTTTAGTAACAGTTCACAAAAGAACAACATCCCAGCAATTAATGATATAAGAGAGAATTCTGTATTAGAAAGGAATATGTTTTTGGAATGGGGACAACACACACACATATACATTCACAAAATGTTACATTTTTTATTTATTCTATTTGGATTGTGGAGTGAGGAGATGATCCCATATTTTGATATCGGAAATCAGAATTAGTATCTTGAATTAACTACACTAAATATCCTAATAATAACCCATCAAGGGTTGAGCGAGATATTTATTCTTTAAAAAAAAAATATTGAAGAGAGACTCAGTCCTTTCAAAATGGGTATAAATGAATCTCTCACAAAAACAGCACACTAGTGCTACAAGTTGTGCCTGCCCTTGGATCTGGCAAACACGATAAAAGTATCAATATCTGATTTTTGAAATGCAACAATTTCTGGGAAGAAAACACTACTGTCAGTATTGTTGTAATGAAGGTTATTATTTTTTTTAACAGGGAATAATTGAGCTTTGTTTGTAGAGTAATAATTCAAGTCAACTCTTGACCTTTGACAGATATTATTTTCAGACCTAAAGGTCTTTTATATTTGGACATGCGCCCTAATATAACCAACTAGGTTAAACTGGACGCACCTTGCCAAAACGAGGCAAAATTTTTTTTTTTTTTTTTTAAATTCACTCTGACATTAGCTAAACTCACTGCAGTTTTTCACAATAACTTGTCATTTCTTGAAACATCTATTTTTCATTATGAGAGGTGCTTCAGTGAAGCCTCAATCAGATAAAACTGCACAGAGATTGAGTTACCTTAACGACTGAACAATTCAAACATAGAAAAGTCGTCAAACAATGTGATAATGATTACAAAATTGAGGGTTTTATAAGCAATAATGTACAAGGAGGAAGGAATGGGTTTATGAAAGATATTGTAATAATGAAATAAAAATATATACTTTTTCTAAATTACTTTTCAAAAATAGAACATAAGAAAGCAATACTGCGCTGTTCTCCAAATACATGGGAAAGATGCAAAGACTAATTAGATAACACTAGCGGAATATGTAAGACCAAGAGAAAGAAAAGGTGTGAACATACTTTCCCATCTATGCAACAATCTATAATTATTTTCATAAGACTGTGGATTCTGCAAATCATTTGAGCTTAACTGAAACGGCAGATATATGCAATATATTAAAACCACAGTAAATTTTATATCTGTATAACTATTGGGTGTGAAAGGACAGTCACGGATGAACATATTTGAGGCTCTGGGAAACGGCGGAAAAGATACAGTGTTGGCTGTGATGTAACTGTAACAGGCTATGGAATTCAGGACAATAATTTATAATACAACATAGTGGTTATTTTCACAAATGTCTCAAGCTGGCAGCATGAATAAAACCAGGATTAAAGTTGTAAGTCACAATCAAGATGGAGTGGGTTGAATTCCCAGCGCAGGCGGGAAAGGACAACATGAGGTGGACACTTGGGAGTCATGGCCTAGGTGGGCCTGCCCCTCTCCCCCTTCCCCAGGAGTGTAAAGAAGGTAAAGTGTCTCAACTCTGGTTCAAGATTTGCATCTCAGCCGCCACAGTTCTCCGCCAAGTAAGTTTTGATCAGCCTCTCTTTTGCCTTGCTACTGGGGTCCATAGAATAGCAGTTCCTGTGATGGTGTCAGGGGTTTCTTCTGACAGAAGCTGAATACTTGGGCAATATCATTTCTGCCATTCTCACTCAAGTAATGTTGCAATACAACAACTGTCCACAACATTTGACTAAACTATAATCATTTTATAGGCAATGATAAATACGTTCATAAGTATGTCCAAAAGTATGCACACAGTTTTTCTAAGCTGGCTGCTCCACTCAACATATTCAAGATGAAGAATGTTAAGGCTCAAGAGAATGCTTTTAAAGTTTTGGAATCACTGAAGCTCCATATGTGACACACTTCTGATCACTATCTGCCAGTTATTTTGGAAACTGATGCCTAATCCTGAGGTACTGAAACTATCTTTCACATGCAGTGTCCAGATGGATCAGAGAAGATTTCACATCTAAGACTATGACTGATGCTGTGAAGAACTACTGTCAAATTGAAAAAGAATTATTATCCATCATCTTTAGTCTTTGCAAATTTCACCAATATCAATACAGACTGACACAATCATTTGAACTGTAAAAAGATCACAATCCCACCCTTGCTATACTATCACAAGATCACAAACTGCCACTTTCATTAATACAACGCCTTCAAAGTTGAGCAATTATGCTGATATTTAACAACTTTTGTGATCAAATATCTACCTATAAGAAAACATGCCACTACTGATACTCAGTCAGGACCAACTATCAGGTCGAATTCATATTTTTTTAAAATCTGAAGCTTCTTGTTTCAGTGTCTCAACTTACAAAGTTAATGCACTTGCTTATCTTTCAACTGATTCTCAGCAAACTGGGGACATCCAACATTAGTGCAGCATGGATGGTCAAACTCTATATCTTGCAAAGGTGACTTGCCTAAATCACATTTTGGCCATCATCTGAATGCATGGAGACAAATCTGGAATCATCCTTATATGACCACCAGCTATGCACAATGCTACAGTATTCAAATGTGGAAGTGAACTTGTCTGTGAGGTTGTAGTGAAACATGTTGAGAACCCAGCACTGCACATTAAGCTTGGAGAAGTCACTTGAGCCGCAGACGTGATTCTTTGGCTTTGACCTGGTTGGCTGCATGCAGGAGGATCTCACTATGGGCCCATGATGGGTAGGGCTAAGAAGTGGCTCTGTGTAGGATGTGACAATTCCTTGGGAGAGCTCAGAACCAGAGTATAGTATCTTAGCTCTGCATATTTGAAGAGACCCCTCGGATGGCGGGGAATGCATAATATGCCACACACTTCTTACTCCTAGTGTGGGACCAGAAGCGAAGTTCCTTTAAATGCTAGCCAAGCTGGAAAAACTGGAGCTTATGACTTCAACTCTAGATAGGTTGTTCTATCACAACAGGCTGATCACCCGTTTGCCAGTCACTTCGATTACGGAAACAACAGCAAATGGGTTGATTTGCCGTTGCCCTAAAGACGCCACTAGGCATGATGGGAAACAATGGCAGGGAAAACCTATCTGCTGTTGCCCTAAGACGCCACTAGGTGTAATGGCCACTGACTGCTTTGACGGTCGGTGGCAAAGGACGGAAGAAGAAGAAGAAGGTTGTTCTATCAGGAAGACTCAAGAAAGTATAGTCAGGAAGGACTGAGTGGAACCCACGGAAGCGACAAGGCTAATTTGGCTACCAAATGTAATACTAACAAGATCAAAAGTGGAGACAAGATCCGTAGTAGAGAAGATCAGTAGTAGAGAAAAAGATCAATAGTAGAGGGAAGATCAATAGTAGAGCAAGATACGATCAATAGTACAGGCAAAATCAATAGTAGAGACAAGATCAACAGTACAGACAAGATAATTAGTACAGACTAGATCAACAGTACACACTGTAATATGAATACATTAAAGTACGAACCACACATTGTAATATAATGCGAATCTTGACATGTACGATATTTTGTAAATAAACATGGCTACAAACTGAACATGCTTTTACTGAGTGCCTTCTGAAACATGTGTGTGCTTGTGTAGATGACGAGGTAATGCTTATATACATACATCATAACATTACATGGTGGCAGCGGTCGATACCGGACTGACGCAAAAAACAGCTACACGATAACACGTGAGTACAGTATTCGGCTAATTTTCGTCATCGAGGTCAGCCATGGCGGCGAAACAATATCGCAACGCACCGCAAATGAGATTCGCCGGTAAAGATGATAAGAGTGAAGCTTTCTTGTTATGGCGCCAACGCATAGATCTATATTCCAAGACCACTGGTCTGGAAGGACAAACCCTAACTCCATATATCCTAGAAGCACTGGACGATGAAGGTTTGAAAATTTACAACAGTTTTGCTACCACCATGCCTGTGGAGTCGGCGACAGACCCCGCAGCCATATTGGACGAATTTGAAAAACGTCTGATAATAAAGCACACGAATTTTAGAGCGGCAAGATTAGAACTTCACCACCTGCGACAGAAACCTGGTGAAAGTCTAGATGATTTTTTCACTCGCATCAAGGAGAAAACAAGTGTATGCAAATTTAACAAAGAAGAAGAAAAAGAGCGAATTATCGAACAGATCCTTCTCAGCACACCAATGCCAGAGTTCCAGAAATGGATACTGAGCCAGAGTGATACACTAACTGTACAACAACTTCTGGATGAAGGCAGGAAACACGAGGCACAAGCACTAAACATTAAACAACATTAAAGCTGACAAAAAAGAACATCTTACTCTACACGTCACTGGAGTAGATGACCTTAAACAGCGATTCCCAGAACAGTTCGACAGAATAGGCAAACTTCCAGGAAAGGCAAGATTCTTTTTAAAAGACAATGCTGAGCCAAAGATAGACCCACCTAGAAAGTATCCTATACATGTTAAACAGAAACTTGCCACAGAACTAGAAAAGATGGTGCAGAATGATGTTATTAGAAAGGTTGAAGAGCATTCTGATTGGTGTAGTAGTATCACAACCGTTCTGAAGCAGGATGGTTCTCTTCGGGTTTGCCTTGACCCAAAACACTTAAACAACAGTCTAAAGCGCTGTCCACACAAAATGCATACAGTGGAAGAGATAACTCACAGATTCCACAATGCCAAATATTTTTCTAAACTAGATGCTGTACACGGATACTGGAGTGTTGAGATAGCAGAGGAAAGTCAACTCCTTACAACTTTTCGAACACCATTCGGCAGATATTGTTTCAAGAGACTCCCATTTGGTTTGAATGTATCACAAGACATCTTCCAACAGAAGATTGACAACATTGTTGAGCAATGTTCTGGTACAGTGGCTATTGCGGATGACATTGTAGTCTGCGGCAGGTCAGAACAAGAACACGACCGTAACTTGATTAACTTGATGCATGTAGCTCAGGCCAATGGGCTAACATTCAACAGCAAAAAGTGTACAATTAAGGCAACGGAGATACAATTTTTTGGATTGCTGTACACCCAGAATGGTGTAAAACCAGACCCCAAAAAGGTTGAAGATATTCATGACATGCCAACACCAGCTACAAAGAAGGAACTGCAACAATTCTTAGGTGCTGTCAATTTCCTAGCACAATTCATACCAAATTTGTCAGCTGCTGCAGAACCTTTGCGATCTCTACTACAGAATGAAACTCTGTATGAATGGTCAGAAGACTACCAACACATATTCAACCACTTGAAGACCCTCATATCATCTGATGCATGCTTGAAATACTATGACATGCAAGCACCCACTTTTCTCATGGTTGATTCCAGTCTGAAAGGCCTAGGAGCAGCACTTTTGCAACCAGACAAAAATCCTGAAGGACACTATGCCAAAGAACTTCGTCCTGTAGCTTACGCAAGCAAATCATTAAGTTCTGGCGAAAAGAAACTTGCAAACATTGAAAGAGAAATGCTAGCTGTACGTTTTGGAATCAAACGCTTCCACACATTTCTTTTCAACCGCCCATTTACAATTCTCTCAGATCACAAGCCACTTGAGATGATTCATAAAAAACCAATAGCTTCAGCACCACCACGACTACAAGCTCTGTTATTGGAAACACAAGGTTATGATTTTAATATTCAGTATATCCCAGGAGAGGATATAGGTCTTGCAGATGCTCTCAGCAGACTACCAAACCCCAACAAGACAGCAGATCTTACCCCAAACATCAAAGTTGATTTTGTCAAGTTTAGCGATAATCGGCTTGAACACATCAGAGAAGACACAATGAGAGATCCTATCCTTAACTCTCTCAAAGAACTGATATACCATGGATGGCCAAGCTCTATCAGGGAAGTTCCAACACACATCCGTCCATACTACTCGATGAGGGACGAGTTAAGCATCGAAGATGGTCTGATCCTTAAAGGAGATCGCATTGTTGTACCAGAAACACAACGCGATATCATCCTTAAACAGCTCCATAATAGTCACCTTGGTATTGTGAAGACACAACTGAGAGCAAAGAAAGATGTTTACTGGCCACAGATAAACAAGGACATAGAAACACTATGTAAAAACTGTTCAATTTGCCAAGAACATGCCAATAGGCAGTGCAGAGAACCTCTCATACCATCAGACATACCATTGAGCCCTTGGAGCATTATAGGAACTGATATTTTCTCAATCGACAATAATGACTATCTTATTATTGCTGATTACTACAGCAAATTTCCCATCATTGAGAAACTTCCACAACCCTCACCATCAGCTGTTATTGCAGACATTACAAAGAAGTATTGCAGCATGTTTGGCATCCCAGATGAAATTAGATCAGACAACGGTCCACATTTCTCAGGTCAAGCATACAGAAACTTCACTAAGGACTGGAAGATCAAACACACAACATCATCACCTAGATACCCTAAATCTAATGGTTTCATTGAGAGACAGATACAAACTATCAAGTCAATCATGAAGAAAACAAGAACAGAGGATGTACACCTAGCACTCTTGAGATGGAGAACAACACCGGTAGACAGTAAGATCGACAGTCCAGCAGAACTTATGTTTGATAGAAGAATTAAAGACCTCCTACCATCTAAGGTCCACTTCCGTCCACAACATAGAGACAGCACATATGATCAACTTCAGCATCGTCAGCAAGTTCAGAAATTCAACTATGACAAATGTGCTAAAGACTTACCACCATTATATCCTGGTCAGCATGTGACTACCTACAACCACAACAATGACACATGGTCAAAAGCAACAATCATTTCCAGAAACCCTGAACCCAGGAGCTATACTTTAAGACCAGACAGCAGCAGCAACCTCCTGAGGTGAAACAGAGTGGACATAAGAGAAATCCCACAGAATACAACAGAACAGAGAATTCCCATGCTTTCAACAGACAATGCAGTAACTCCAGACTTTGGTGCCCCACAAAACCAACAAGCGCCAAGGCCGAAATCACAACCAACTCAAGCTAAACCAGGGACTTCCGCAGAACCACCAGCACTTTACACCACTCATTCTGGCCGTACAGTGACACCTCCCAGCCGATACAGACAGTGACATATATACTCACACTGAGCATTACACATACTTATCCTTTCTTACATGAAACATTTCGTTGGAAATGTTTGAAACATGGCTACAAACTGAACATGCTTTTACTGAGTGCCTTCTGAAACATGTGTGTGCTTGTGTAGATGACGAGGTAATGCTTATATACATACATCATAACATTACACACACGAGATCAACAGTACACACAAGATCAATAGTACAGATTTAATCAATAGCTGAGAAAATCAATACTACAAACAAGATCAATAGTAGAGACAAGATCAATAGTACTGACAAGATCAATAGTACAGGCAAGATCAGTAGTAGAGACAAGATTGATAATAGAGATGAGATCATCAGTACAGACAAGATCGACAGTACAGACAAGATCAATAGTACAGACAAGATCAACAGTACAGACAAGATTGACAGTACAGACAAGATAAACAGTACAGACAAGATAAACAGTACAGACAAGATAAACAGTACAGACAAGATCAACTGTACAGACAAGATCAACAGTACAGACAAGATCAACAGAACAGACAAGATCAACAGTATAGACAAGATCAACAGAATAGACAAGATCAATGGTACTGACAAGATCAACAGTACAGATAAGATCAACAGTATAGACAAGATCAATGGTATAGACAAGATCAACATTTTAGACAAAATCAACAGAATAGACAAGATCAACAGTACTGACAAGATCAACAGTACAGACAAGATCAATAGTACAGACAAGATCAACAGTACAGACAAGATCAACAGAATAGACAAGATCAACAGAATAGACAAGATCATCAGTATAGACAAGATCAACAGTTTAGACAAGATCAACAGAATAGACAAAATCAACAGTACAGATAAGATCAACAGTACAGACAAGATCAACAGTACAGACAAGATCAACAGTACAGACAAAGATCAACAGAATAGACAAGATCATCAGTATAGACAAGATCAACAGTACGGACAAGATCAACAGAATAGACAAGATCATCAGTATAGACAAGATCAACAGTACGGACAAGATCAACAGAATAGACAAGATCATCAGTATAGATAAGATCAACAGTTTAGACAAGATCAACAGAATAGACAAAATCAACAGTACAGACAAGATCAACAGAAGAGACAAGATCATCAGTATAGACAAGATCAACAGTACAGACAAGATCAACAGTACAGACAAGATCAACAGTACAGACAAAGATCAACAGAATAGACAAGATCATCAGTATAGACAAGATCAACAGTACAGACAAGATCAACAGAATAGACAAGATCAACAGAATAGACAAAATCAACAGAATAGACAAGATCAACAGTACAGACAAGATCAACAGAATAGACAAGATCAATAGTATAGACAAGATCAACAGTACAGACAAGATCAATGGAATAGACAAGATCATCAGTATAGACAAGATCAACAGTATAGACAAGATCAACGGAATAGACAAGATCAACAGTACTGACAAGATCAACAGTACAGACAAGATCAACAGAATAGACAAGATCATCAGTATAGACAAGATCAACAGTATAGACAAGACCAACAGAATAGACAAGATCAACAGTACAGACAAGATCAACAGTATAGACAAGATCAACAGAATAGAAAAGATCAACAGTTTAGATGGTTGGTTGGTTGTTCATCCATCACGGGTGATGAAGACCACTCTGTTCATCCAATTATTTAAGAATATGTTAGGTTAGTCTATGGGTACGAAGGTGACTGAAGAGCCCGATGCGGGCCTGGAAAGATCTTGGACAGTGTGGGCAGGGAATGTTTGCTTCATGTGAAGGTTTTATTTCACGGTCCTTTCTAGCTTGTCTCCGCTGTTCCGCTGCTGCTCTTCTGGATGATTCGCATGCTGCTGCACCTTTACGAAGAGATGTGCGCCAAGCAGTTCGGTCTTGCGCAGCAGCTTCCCATGTGTCTGGGTTTATGTCAAAGGTTTTCAATGACGTCTTTAACGTGTCTTTGAAGCGCTTCTTTTGGCCACCATGGGAGCGTTTACCCTTCTGCATCTCACCATAAAAGAGTATCTTTGGCAGTCGATGGTCTGGCATGCAGACTACATGACCTGCCCAGCGAATTTGTGACTGCATCAGAATAGTATCAATACTAGGGATACCAGCTCTGTCAAGAACGGCGGTATCCGGGATCTTGTCTTGCCATTTGATGTTCATTATCTTCCTGAGACAGACTGTATGGAAGTGGTTTAGCTTCTTTACGTGGCGCCTGTATACAGTCCATGTTTCACATGCATATAGCAGCACTGGAAGCACCGCAGCTCTGTACACCTTCAGCTTTGTCTGTAGACTAATGCCACTTCGATGCAAAACGTTGGTGTATAGTCTGCCAAATGTGCTGCTGGCTTTGGAGATCCTGGTGTTCACCTCATCATCAATGACAATGTTCTGGGATAGTGTGCTACCAAGGTATGTGAATCTGTTCACAACATTCAGTTTCTCACCATTAACCTTGATGACTGGCTCAGTATAAACTGTGCCAGGGCTGGTTGGTACATGATTTCTGTTTTCTTCGTGTTGATGGTAAGCCCAAAGTTGGCGCAGGCTTCGGAGAATCTATCCACACTATGCTGCAGATCAGCCTCTGAGCCAGCATTGAGGGCACAATCATCAGCAAACAGAAGATCTCTGATGGTGTGTGATTTGATCTTGGTTTTTGCTTGAAGCCTCCTAAGGTTAAACAATTTTCCATCAATACGATAACTAATGTTGATTCCTGTGTCCCCGTCTCTAAAAGCATCAGTCAGCATAGCAGAAAACATGATACTGAACAGAGTCGGTGCAAGTACGCACCCTTGTTTAACTCCATTTGAGACGGGGAAAGGCTCTGATAGCTCACCGTTTTCCTGAACTCTAGCCTGCATTCCATCATGCAGTTGCTGCACTATTGTGATAAATTTCTTTGGGCAGCCGTATTTTGCCATGATCTTCCATAGACCCTCTCTACTGACCGTGTCGAACGCCTTTGTCAAGTCGATGAAAGCTGTGTACAGGTCACAGTGCTGTTCTTGGCATTTTTCTTGTAGCTGTCTTGCAGCGAACACCATATCTGTGGTTCCACGTTCTTTCCGGAATCCACACTGACTTTCAGGTAAAAGACCTTTGTCAAGATGAGCCGTAAGGCGATTCAAAAGGATTCTGGCGAATATCTTCCCAGCGATTGATAAAAGAGAGATGCCTCGATGATTGTTGCAGTCTTGGCGATTACCTTTACGTTTATATAGATGTATAATTGAGGCATCTTTGAGAACGTGTGGGATGGTTTCACTCTGCCACATTTGCTGGAAGATCATATGAAGTTTCTCTATCAGAACTGCACCGCCATCTTTATAAACCTCAACAGGAATTGAATCGGAGCCAGGGGCCTTTCCACTAGACAGTTGACGATAAGATCAACAGAATAGACAAGATCAACAGTACAGACAAGATCAATAGTAGAGACACAATTAATAGGAGAGATATGATCAAGAACAGAGAGAAGATCAATAACAGAGACAAGATCAACAGTAGAGACAAGATCAATAGTACGTACAGACAAGATCAATACTCATGCCTGAGTAAGATTATGAGTTCTCAAGTATGACCTGCAGATAAATAAAAATGTTCCAGTTCAAATGTGCCTGCCTGCCTCTGCCTCCCCCTCCTCTCTCTCTCCTTCCATCTTCCTGTTTTGTCTTCCCTATTGCTCTGGAGTTCTGCCTAAAAATTTCCATTTCATTCTAACTCTGTGACCATCTTTCTCTCTAAGCCCCAGCAGACCTCAACCCAGTAACTGCCTATCCACCACAATTTTCTCATGCACAGTACATGACCAACCCATATTAATCTTCCTTGTTTGACTTAAGACTGATGTAACATTTAAACAACAAATTGTCATTAACTATAACTTATGTACCACAGAGGTTAAATCATTTGCAGAAAGGTCACATAGAACTTTAGGAAAGTTGAGAGTAATGAGTAGGGTAATATGTCTCGGAACAAACAACCTTGTACTCAATCAAAATATTTATGATTTATATGTGTGATTATGATCGATTACAGGCTATGAAAAGCTTGAGGGAAAATAAAATACAGGTCACACACTTGTAAGTTGATGTAGGTCTTCAGGGATGTGGCACTGAAAAAGTGGGATATTTGGTTTCATATGAGCACAAATAACAAAGGAAGAACCGGCTCAATATTAAGGATAAACTTACCCCTAACTCCAGTTCAAGAGTTGCACCATGTTGGGAGCTTTTTGCTTCCTCATTTGCCAAATTAGCCTAACCATGTTTCAGAATATGGGGTTACAGAAATGAACAGCAAGAAAGTCAATAAAAAAGTCAATGGCTTTGTCATACTAAAATACAGATAGATTTGTAAACTTAAACACACACTTGTGGTGCACTCTCATGTTCCAAAAATAATCACAGATTTTGAAATACTGAAGATGAGGCTGGGAGGCAGGGATGGGGAGGAAAAACAAAATAGGGGTGAAAATGTACTATGAGCAGCAGAATAAGTCATTCATTCATATATATATATATACATACACTGAATATTGAACATATAATAATACTGTCTGACAAGGAAGGGATGCAAGAAGTACATAAATTAATAAGAAAATTATCTGCTGTTTGTAAGAAGTTTCATGTTAAAAATAAATAAAACTGAAAAAAATGGCAGGTCTGAAACATGGGGATGTAGCATCAATGCATACTGAGATGATGTAATGTTGAATATGTTTTTCTGTTGTTTTTTTTAAATTTTCAAATGTAAAATTTAATATCTGAAGAATTATAATCTGAGCTAATCAGTGACTAATTGATCAATCCAAACGTTCTTAGACAAAATATGAAGGTTAATTCTCCCTATTAGCAGAACTGTGTATAAGAAATACAGTTACAACTTAATTCTCAAGCACAATTTAATTGAAAACACTTGTAAAACTTAAAGTGAGGCGTAACCAGATGATGTGTTAGCAGATGTTAAGACTGTATCAACTACAAAATATAGTGCTAAAACTATAAGAAGATTAAACACACAAAGTTAAGACTACAACAGGATTGTTAATACGTTAAGACTATATGCTGACAGTTGCCCATCCTTTGCTTGAAGTCCATTTTCTCCAAATGCCTTAGGCTTCCTCAAATAAATATAAATGATTTTTTACATTTATGCACCACCCTTCCACCCTTTTTTTCCAAATATAAACTGAACATATTTTGGAGGCATTGGACAAAGTACTTGTATACAAAATTTGGAGGCATTTGACAAAGTACTTGTATACAAAACATGGGGGCATTGGACAAAGTACTTGTATACAAAACTTGGAGGCATTGGACAAAGTACTTGTATACAAAACATGGAGGCATTGGACAAAGTACTTGTATACAAAACTTGGAGGCATTGGACAAAGTACTTGTATACAAAACGTGGAGGCATTGGACAAAGTACTTGTATACAAAACATGGAGGCATTGGACAAAGTACTTGTATACAAAATTTGGAGGCATTGGACAAAGTACTTGTATATAAAACGTGGAGGCATTGGACAAAGTACTTGTATACTAAACATGGATGCATTGGACAAAGTACTTGTATATAAAACTTGGATGCATTGGACAAAGTACTTGTATACAAAACATGGAGGCATTGGACAAAGTACTTGTATACAAACTTGGAGGCATTGGACAAAGTAGTATACAAAACATGGAGGCATTGGACAAAGTACTTGTATACAAAACTTGGAGGCATTGGACAAAGTACTTGTATACAAAACATGGAGGCATTGGACAAAGTACTTGTATACAAAACATGGAGGCATTGGACAAAGTACTTGTATACAAAACTTGGAGGCATTGGACAAAGTACTTGTATACAAAACTTGGAGGCATTGGACAAAGTACTTGTATACAAAATGTGGAGGCATTGGACAAAGTACTTGTATAAAAAACTTGGAGGCATTGGACAAAGTACTTGTATACAAAATTTGGAGGCATTGGACAAAGTACTTGTATACAAAACTTGGAGGCATTGGACAGAGTACTTGTATACACAACTTGGAGGCATTGGACAAAGTACTTGTATACAAAACTTGGAGGCATTGGGCAAAGTACTTGTATACAAAACTTGGAGGCATTGGACAAAGTACTTGTATAAAACTTGGAGGCATTGGACAAAGTACTTGTATACAAACTTGGAGGCATTGGACAAAGTACTTGTATACAAAACTTGGAGGCATTGGACAAAGTACTTGTATACAAAACATGGAGGCATTGGACAAAGTACTTGTATACAAAACATGGAGGCATTGGACAAAGTACTTGTATACAAAACAGACTTTGGTTCATCATTATTTCCTTTTTTTGCTCCCTATGGAGCATGGATCCACCACTTTAGCTGGTTCCTTTACAAGAAGATCACACCACAGCATCCGTCTGCTCTTGCAGTGGTGGTTTCTGTAGTTATTTTTGTACACGATGAGGCTGCCAGCCTCCATGCACAACCTCGTATTAGTCGGCTTTTACGGCATGCCTGAGGGAGCAGAAGACTCCTATTCTTTCTTTGTCTCCTCAGAGCCCCCGTGGGGGAACTACACCAGGCAGACTTTAAGATTACGTAATAAAAATTATCTCCCATTCAAAATCTTGTTAATATTAATAAGGCATCTGGACTGGACCTAAGTTAATTATTATGCTCCAAAGCTGACAATTATCTGTCTGATGAATCTATTAAAAAGTGTTATAAGAAAAAAGAAAGAAAAGGAAAAATATACAAAAAATTGACACAAACCAGGGGTTCAGGCTGGTCACTGAAAAGTTGTATACAACATATCAAAACAGGAAATAATTACTTGTAATCAATAACATTTAAAAAAAAGAATTTTTTGCCTCGTTTTGTCGAAGCGCGCCCCGTTCAACCTAGACACAGGGTCTGTTGGTTACATATATGATGGGCGCATGTCTAAATATAAAAGACTTTTTTGGTCTGGTGTAAGGCTGACGATAAATAATCAATAACACGGCGAATGGCAAGATGGTTTCCATCATGTGTTCATAGATTAACATGCATCAAAGCAGGTGAAGATATTGAAGACATGAAATATGTAGTGTAGAAAGGCAGATAAGAAATTGTTCTTCACATAAATGATAAGGGTAGAAAAAATTTGTATTAACTAAACAGGCATTCTGTTTTCAATGTTTGACAAATACAATGAAAAAAAAGTTAAGGGAAAAATTAAGTATTAGGGAACCTCTTTTATTGTTGTCACCAAATGAACTTAAAAGACAACAATATTTCCATAAATTCTATTGCATATCATCTCATCTCATCTCAACCCATAACCCGTCATGGGTCGTAGGGGTGCCATGGTGGAAGCATCAGCAGACAGGGTCCTCCACTGCTCTCTATTCTCAGCAATGCGTACAAGTGTGGAGAAACCGTGTCCTGCCCATTCTTTGATGTTATCAGCCCAGGATTTTCTTTGCCTTCCTCTTCTCCGTTTACCTTCGACTGTTCCCTGGAGGATCGTTTTCGAAAGGGAGTCATGACGAGTTACATGCCCAAACCAGGCAAGCTTTCGACGTTTCACTATTGACAAAAGTGGTTCTTGATGGCCTGCATAGGTGTTTATCTTCTCTCTAACATAGACATTTGTTTTGTGCTCTTTATAGCAAATGCGCAAAATTCTTCTATAACATTTATGCTCGAAAGCCTGAATCCTTCGCTCCGTATCTGCAGTGAGTGTCCAGCCCTCACACCCGTACAAGAGAATAGATAATACAAGTGATTTGTATAATTTGATCTTCACAGGAAAACTGATGTTACTTTTCCAGATCACGTTCAACCTTGTCATGGCAGCTGAGGCCATCTCAAGTCTTGTCTTGATTTCTTTATTTGATCTTCCATCACTACATATAGTGGACCCGAGATATTTAAAGGTGTTAACTTCTTCTAACGTTTGCCCATTTAACGTAATGTTGGTCGGAACATGTTTCTTATGGCTATTCACCAATATCTTGCTTTTTTCTATATTAATTTCCATCCCATATGTTCTTGTTACTTTCTCCAGTCTAGAGGTAAGGTCTTGAAGTTCTGATTCTGTTCCAGCTATCAGATCAATATCATCAGCAAAACGTAGATTACACAGAGGTCGGCCTCCAATCGATATGGTTGATTTATAATCGTAGAGAGCCTCCTGCATAATATGTTCTAGATAAATGTTAAAGAGCACTGGTGACAGGATACATCCCTGGCGAACTCCTACAGTTGTTTTGAAAAATTCTCCAATGTCATTGCTTGCAAAAACAGCACTGCTTGCGTCCTTGTATAGTGCTTCAATGATATCTATGATGTTGGTATCAAAATTGAATTTTCTCATTATTTGCCATAAACCTTCATGCCAGACTCGATCGAAGGCTTTTGTGAAATCGATGAAGTTATGGTATAAATCATGTTGATGCTGGAGATGTTTTTCGATCAGTAATCTAATATTGAAGATTTGTTCTGAGGTACTTCTTTTTGGTCTAAAGCCAGCCTGTTCCTCTGACAAGAATTCTTCTGATTTCTGTTTTATTCTGTTCAAAAGTATCCTTAACATCACCTTACTTGGATGACTAATAAGGCTAATGGTTCTGTAGTTCTTGCACATTTTTAGATTTCCTTTCTTTGGAAGCGGTATTACTAATGACTGCGTCCATTCTTTTGGCCATTTTTTTGTACTCCATATCTTCTGGCAAATTGTTGTCATGATTTTTACTACATCTGGTCCTCCATATTTCAAGAGCTCTGCTGGTATATTATCCACACCCGGTGACTTCCCTCCTTTCATCGAACATATAGCCTCTTCCACTTCTTCCCGTAGTATTGCTGCATTTCCGAGTTCTCTGTTTTCGCACTTAATGTTGTTTAATATGCCTAAGTCAGTGTCAAGTTTACAGTTATATAATTCTTTACAATATTCTGTCCACCTTCTCATTACAGCTGTTTTTTCATTGAGCAGAGCCCCATTGCTATCTTCTATGACAGTTACCCTGGGCTGTTGGGGTTTTGATAGTCTTCTTAATGTGTCAAAAACTGCCTTGCTGTTACCTTTTATTAGCCCCGTATTAATGGACTCACATTGATCAGCTACCCATTTTTCTTTGGCCTGTTTCATTTTCTTTCTAATATTTTTATTCACCATACTGTATTGCCATGCTGCTTCAGGAACCTCTTTCTTAACCTTTTTCATTTCTCGCCGTGTATCACATAACTTCAGAATTTCATCTGTAACCCATGGTTTGTTTATTTTCTTTCTTTTACCAAGTATTTCTGTTGCTGATTCAATGAGCACGTCTTTCATGTTCTCTGTGATTGAGTTGATATCATCCTCCAAAAAGTTGAGAGCTGCGAATTTTCCTCCAACATTGCATATAGACAACTGGTTATCCACTCTTTTTATATGCAAAAGAATGCATGCAGATTTTAAAATTTTTTTTTTAAAGTGCATCTAGTAACAATAATAGAAATGGATTGCTAAAAACTTGTTTTTTTCGCTTTACTTGTTTTACGATTTTAAGTCATAACTGAATATTAATTTTTCTGAATGGTTTTTTTTTTTAACCTACATTAAATGAAATTCATTTCTGAATTAAAAAAATATATACATTGTTAAGTTTAAGAACATAATGAAAAGCTCATGAGAAAGTTGATCACTACTAGAGCTGTTTAAAACAAGGAACTCGCTGACCTAACTGTTTGAAGAAACACCTTGATTAAATCATCACATGACCATTCTCCATCTGATACCCACCCCTTTTAGATACAAAACGCAACCTACATTCACAGTTCATTTATTTCTTTTACTTTATTTCCCCTAATTTATTAAAGTTATTTCTACCTTACTTTATATTGTTTTAATTATTATATAAAAATAAGATGCATCAATGCCAGTCAAAACTTGAACAGTTAAAATGTGCCACAAAAGGGAGCTGCACACAAAGTTTCAGCTCTGTATAATGAGAAGAAATTTTCAGCGTCACAGATTTGAAATGTGACAAATATATAAACCACATATGAACTTTAAAAAAAATGGTACCACAAAAAAAAATGTCTCCATATGTCTACAACTTATTTATTCGAACATGGCGTAATTCATTTTTATCTGAATGCTTATTTTCCTTGATAAGACATACATGCTGAGCGAGAATAATAATAACAATGGAAATTTCTCAACAAATGGATTGTGATCTAAAAACATGAATGGGAACAAGCACATTCTGGCTGGTTGATATTAGGAATGAGGGAATCCCAAAAGGGAAAAAGAATATGAAAGTGACAGGTTTTGAGGAGACAAATAAAGAAAGATAAACCTTTTTGTTTACATGATAATACAAGTCTAATTCTTAAACTATCTCGTCAGTTGCTTTCAACAGTGGCAAGAATATGATATTGTAACATTATAAAATGCAACAACAATTAATTATTTTGTTTTATGATTATGCGAGATACTGTAGTTAAGGCTCTAAGTTTTCAAGTAATATCATTTAACAAATGAAATATGAGTTGCAGTTGATTTTAAATAAAAATATTACATAAAGTAAAGACTGCATACTCATCAACAAATGAATGAAACGTACAATGACCTTTTTCATTACACGAAGTGACTTTATGCCATCTATGCTTTGCATCCTTCAGTATGGTTCAGAAAAGGATCTAAAAGTGTATTTGATTTTCTCAAATAATTGTCAAATTTAGTGAGCAGGATTTAACTGTCAAAAACAGCAGCACCAAAATGCTTGTGATCCCAGCAGAGCATAATGATATTCATGCTGGTAACAATGAAGTCTTTTATCATTTGCTGAGTATGCAGTCTTTTTACTATTGTAAATATACAATAGAAACATGCTTACATTTGCTGGCAGAATTTCATTGGAAAGTAGTGGGTCTGTGGAATGGTAGACATCATATGCCTGTAGGAAGGAGAAAATGTAGTTTAACTCAGCTTCATAAAATTTATTCACTTTTTAAAACATTTTATTTAATACTTATGTGTAGATATCTCAACCTGGGGAACATTTACAATTTTCATATTTTCGCACTGAGCTTTTTCAAATGAACAGTAAATGTAGTCCCATATCGTGACGCTACCAGATTTTGATCCTGAAACCTGGTACCTTTGCCATGAGAGGAAAGCCAATCAGATGCTAATTTCAAATAATCTCCCCCAAAGAATTTTACATTTGCAGATTTCCTTTGAGTAGTCAATGTGGCATCACTGTGATGTCACTACACATCTGTGTATACCTCAACCTGGAGAACATTTACAACTGTCACTTTTTTTGCACTGATCTTTTTCTACTTCTTTCTTCTTTGGTACTTGGCTGCTAAAATTTCACATCTGTTGATTTTCTTTGAGTAGCCATTGTGGTGTCACTGCAGTGTCACAGTGCTCAGTGCTGGATTAAACTTGATCATCAGGCAATCATGTTGCTTTGTTGCATTTGATTACCTATGTTGTGTTAGTGAAACTAATTTCTTTGCATTAATATTTCTTGCTTGTTTGGTACTTCTATTTGTTTACTTGTTATTATTTTCAGCATGTCCTTTGATATTTTCTTTTAGCCTCCCTATTTTGCTTTTCTCAGTATCATACATGTCTACCCCCGAAGATGAAAAACCTGTACAAATAATCCAAAAAGACCTGTACAGAATATGGGTAACCTATACTAGTTGGCATGTATGCAGTATTGTTGACTGCAGTTACAACGACATTCACCCCACACAAAAAAATTAAATGAACAAAGAAAATCAGTAAGTGGGAAATACATAAACAACTATCTTACCACAGCACGGGGCTTGCGCCTAAAGACCAGGTAAACAGGCTTGACAACCAGTAGAACAGGCACAGACAGGATGGCCAGAGCAAACATGGTAAACTGTACTCCTTTCTGTATGAAATAAAATGTCAATCAAAAGGGTAAAATTAACCTGCTTAGCACAGGCAAAAATGTGTAATGCAGCAGAATGAAGTGTATAATACAGCAGAAATATATATTTTAGTGCTTGCTTTACTCGCAGACAATGAGAAATTTAGTATACAAGTACAGATCGTCCTCGAATTATGATGTATGCAACTTACGACCACTAGTACTTATGATGGCCATCCCATTATATCATTTTTCTGTTTGATTAAAAAAATTTTAAAATTATATACTCATTATTTATTGCAGTACAGTACAGTAACTTTATGTTGAAATTGGTGCATTGTATTCTTTCACTGTAAACAAAGAGTAAAATTAGTTTTAAAAATATATAACAAAACAGACCAATGCATTTCGGCATTTGGGCATGTTAAATATTAACATGTCCTTAAAGTTCATATAGTTTATAGCAATTTGCAAATTATGACAATAGCAACCTATAAGGGTTTGTTGGAACGAACCCCATCATAAGTCTAGGACAGTCTGTATTGTCAAATCTTGCACTCTTTAAAGTGTAAAATATATATTTTCAATATGTGCTTCTGACACCAATTGGTGACAATCCTGATTTTTCTTCTCGGCTTTACATAAATTTCTTCTTCTTCTTTGATCCTTAGCCGCCGACCGTCAAAGCAGTCAGTGGCCATTACACCTGGTGGCGTCTTGTAGGGCAACAACAAATTGATTCCACCTTGCTCGGTCGGCGGCCATCCTTTGTACAGTGCCCCAACTCTGGTTCATTTTTTGCATCTCAGCCTCCACAGTCCTCCGCCAAGTTGTTTTTGGTCGGCCTCTCTTTCGTTTTCCTTCAGGGGTCCATAGCATAGCTGTTCTTGTGATGGCATCGGGGTCTCTTCTGAGGACATGGCCAACCCAGCTCCAGCGTCTGCCAGCTATGATGGTGTGCATGTCCTCTTGCTTGCTCCGAGTAAGCAGATCTTGGTTGGTGATGGTATTCGGCCAAAAGATTTGGTGAATTTTTCTTAGGCATGTTGTGTGAAAAGAGGACAATTTCGACATTTCCTTCTCTGTAACTCTCCAGCATTCTGCACCATAGAGAAGCACAGAAAGCACACAGCTCTGATATAATCTTAATTTTGTGCTTGTGTTGTATTGAGAGGACTTTCAGATGTTGTTTAGGCTAAAAAAGGCTGTTCTTGCCTTATTCATTCTGATGTTGATGTCTTTGCCTGCCCCGCCGTCTGGTGTTACTATGCATCCTAGGTATGTGAAGGTGTCTGTCTGTACCAGTTGCTGATTCCTTACTGATATGGGCTCAGGGTTGCTCACATTGAGCGTCAAGACCTCTGACTTCCTTAAATTGATGTTCAAGCCCACCTGCTGGCTAAACTTATTAAGTCTGTCCGTTTTTTCCTGGATGTGTTGATGTGAATGTGCTAGTAGTGCAATGTCATCTGCATATTCCAGATCTTCTAATGTAGAAAATGTAGTCCATCTTATTCCTCTTGGATTACATAAATTTATAATGCTTTCAATAATATGGCTGGAAAAAGCAGAAAAAGCTGACATATAAAGTAATAACTTCATATGTCCAGAGCAGATACTATATTAAACTATTTCTAGTGTTTCATTGGTGCTGAAGAGAGTGATATTCACAAGAAAAACAT
This sequence comes from Oreohelix idahoensis, assembly GCA_024509875.1. Classification (NCBI taxonomy): domain Eukaryota; kingdom Metazoa; phylum Mollusca; class Gastropoda; order Stylommatophora; family Oreohelicidae; genus Oreohelix; species Oreohelix idahoensis. The sequence continues at coordinate 78,596 of JAMPIV010009323.1, read as the reverse complement.
ATATCGCATCGTTTGCACAACAATCATCATCATCAGCTGCCACCTCTACAATGAAGGTTTGCTGTAATGGATCTCCAAAGTCTTCTGTTTTGTGTCTTGATGATGCACTTGGATAGAATCTTTCCTGTCCATCTCTTGAAGTTATTTTCCCACTTTATGTGTCTTCTTCGTACACTCTCAGACGTCTCCTTGAATGTTTTCAAAGAAAGCAGTAGTCAGCCTGAGGCTATTTGTATCTCCATAGAGCTTTTCCATGAATGGTACTAGTGTCAGTTATATACGGTTTCTCTGTTCCACATATGTTGGGCGTCTTTGAAGCAGATTTTCAGCAGTCATTTTATCAGTGCCACAGTTACACTCATTGGCTTTAGCTGTCTATTTTTGATCTTCGTTAATTCTCTTTTCATTCCTCGGTTTTCTAGGACCTCTTTATTTATTTTCATCTCTTTCCATAGGAGCCGCGCTAGCGTAGTGGTTACAACACCGCTCTGGCGACCGGGTGATTCAGGATCAAACCCGGGCGACGGCATTTGAGGATTTTTCGTCGACCGGGAATTGGACTGGATTAACCTTTAGCACGCTGCGGGCGACATGTGTCGCCAAAAAAAACATTGTTCTGACAGCTGGAGGCACCGTGTGTCGCCTTACGGATTTCATCGTTTCTAGCATGAGGACTTGTGTACACGTGATTTCAGCCCCGGATGTTAAGTTCTAATGTTATTTTAAAGAGAGCTAGCTTCCGTTTCCGATCTTAAAAAAGCGATGGGTGTATCCGCATTTATTTTTTGTAAATTTTTTAAATCGAAATGAATCGGCATCAACATGCAGCCATTTTGCTCTAATTTTATTGGATTCTGACGCCATGCGGTGGGGATAAGATTTTTGTCTTTATAAGCGCTGATATCGTTTCTCAGAATATGTTTGATGGCTGAGATGGAAACGAAAGTAAAATGGCCTTTCAAGTATGTATAATGTTAGGGGTTAGGACTAGGAATATCGGAAAGATTTAGAATTTCGGCCGAATGTCACAGCTGACGAGAGCGTTTGTTGCTTTGCTACTGATGATGGGTGTAACGAAAAGATCGTCATTTGATTTGTATTGGTCTATTGGTCAAATGACTTTCATTGAGGTGCAAGGGATATGGACCCTTCGTTTGCTGGTTATTTTTTTAAATTTTTTTTTTAATTTTAAAATTAAAAAAAAATATTTTTTTATTATTTTAAATTTTTTTTTCGTTTTTTTCATCTTTCCTTTCCTCTCTTCCTATCACATCTAACATGTACACAAACAAATTTTATATCATCAGATTCATCATTCATTTATTTATATAAATTCCAAAAATGATAGCAATTGACCAAGAAACACAAAAACTATAGACATTAAGGGTCACCCACTATATAAACGGGACGCTGTGAAAAAGAATGCAGCTGCAGGCGAAAATTTTCGCCAAAGAATGCAGCGTGCTAAAGGTTAACTCGAGACCTGGCGAGGACATTTGAAGGAGTGTCGTCGACCAGGGATTGGCGGCTCCTGAGCCGACCCAGCTGCAATGGGTACCTCCGAAATCGGAGAGTATTTGCCTGAATGGCGAGGGACACCTGTCTCTGTACAAGTAAAAAGGGATACTCACGTAAAATCAATGTCAGGTTAGACATAGTAATAACCTGAGATTTCGCCTCGAGTATTAGCGGGCGTACGAAAAAAAAAAAAAAAAAAAAAAAAAAAAAATCTCTTTCCATGAGATGTGCCCCATTCTTCTATATATCCACATTTCAAGGGCCTCAATTCTTCCTTCCAATTACTTGTTCATTGTCCATGTTTCTACACTTTACAGTAATGAAGAATATATAACACGAGTAAGTCTCCTGCCAAAACATGGTAGGAAATAAATATGTTGAGCCTTTCTACTGCATGTCCTGATGACGGCACTAAATTCTCCTTTGGTCATTTAATTCATTTCCATTTTACTTCAGAAGTATGGAAACACAGAAACAGTGGCATGAAGGCATAGAAGATTCATCAATGATGAGCAATAAGGCTTCACTGGCTAAATATATAAATACACGATGGAGAGACTTATTCATACTTATCTGAACTGCGGAATGAAAATGAGGAAAAATTCCAGAACTGTTGTAACAAAAAACAACAGAGGCAGGAATTATTCTATTAAAAAAAAAATAGTCTTGTTTCAACAGGTGAACAGTTGAGTTCTCAGTCCAAAAATTACTCCATGAAAAAATTCCAACTTTAGTGGGAAAAAGTGGGACTTATGTCACAGATAAGAGAATTTGTATGATAAATTTGATGGTTCTTAGTTTTAATAATTTAGATTTAGGAAACATTACAAATGAATAAATGAACAAAGTTTATTTTGAAATGGTTAAGAACTAGGCATGCTGCATGTCTAATATTTTTTCCTTTGTCATAAACTTTGGTGCTGTCCTGATATTCCTACACAAAAGTATAAAGAATTTCTGTATGTTCACACATAATGACAATATTTAAAGTAACAGTGCATTATTTCACACACTTTCATTACTTCAATGCATTATTTTCTCTCACACACTCACACAATATAAGGTACAGTACTTTTCCATGCACCTCTTTGTTGTTGGGGGACCCAAAAGTGGAACAAAGAAAAGTAAAAAGCAACTAAGGTGGGTTGGGCATGGGGCTGGTTACCCCATCCAGTAGAAACTTAAAAAAAAAAACTCAGCAAGTATGAAAAAGTCAAAAGGTGCCAGTGGAGCAGGAGATGAGAAAATTCTGGCGATGGATACAACATACACTGAGGAAACCTGTTGACAGCACTAAAAGGCAGTTCTTGTGATGGATAGGACATACACTCAGGAAACCTGTTGATAGCATTACAAGGCAGTTCTTGTGATGGATAGGACATACACTCAGGAAACCTGTTGATAGCATTACAAGGCAGTTCTTGTGATGGATAGGACATACACTCAGGAAACCTGTTGATAGCATTACAAGGCAGTTCTTGTTTGATAATCCCCAGGGTAAGAAAGGTAGACTGAAAAACCAATGGAGAAAAGAACTGGAGACAGAAATGAAAGGGATAAAATGGGATGGCAAGTTTTTGAGCAGACTTGACATGAAATTGTTGAAGACCTTTGTTACTTGGGGAGATTAAGGGTATTGATGATGATGATACACTGTAAATATGATGATGATACACTATCACGTATATGTGTAATATCATGCGACATAAAATTATGATGATAATACAGTATCACGTATGTCTGTAATATTATTAAACATAAAATTATGATGATGATACACTATCACGTATATGTGTAATATTATGTGACATAAAATTATGATGATAGTACACTATCAACTAATGCGCCATAACAAGACAAAACTGGTGTTCACATTTCTGACAACATTACCATATGAAATGATTAATGTAGTCATACAAGTTCATGAAAACTTCATTACCAATGTCTGTTGACACTTGGCTTGTCTGTTATGTGCCCTCAAGTTAAAGTGTCAAACGGAACAGATTGTCCCCGCCACTTTTACTTACGACATTCATCTCATTAACTCTTTGACTCTGGAACAATGCAGAGTGTTGGTCAGATTTGACACCCATGCCAAAACAACGCTTTGAGTTATTTTTAGTCTATCACTAATTTAAATTACGGCACAGGGTGGAAAATACTTCCGGAGTCAAAGAGTTAATCCTATTATAGTGGTTTCAATTTTTTAGACTTCTGACATTCGGTCATAAATTGCATTAACTTTTTTATTACAATGCAGTACTGTATGGTACGGCAATTTTATATTATAATTTGTACCTTCCATTATACACAAAGACTAAAATTAATGTTAAAATGTATTCGAAAAGACATACACATTTTAGCATTCAGTCATCTTAATTGTTAATATAATCTTCTGGTTCATATAGCATAAATTGATTTCTGACTAATGACAGTGTCATCGGAATGGAACCCTGTCATAAGTCTAGGACAGTCTGTAATTCTGATGATCAAACTAATTGTTTTGCTCTTTCTTCAGTAATTTAGAAAAGTGGGTTAGGATCATCCAAAACCATCTGACTTGTCCAAGAACATAACCAAACCATTACAATACTAAAGCAACAGTTGTTTGAAAATAAAAAAAATACAACCCTGAAGATGAATGTAAAATAGTAACATTCAAAACGGCCAGAAATAAGATAATGATAAACATTATCTAATGTTATGCCTCAACCAATGACAAAGAAGAAATTTTACACCAGTGTCTGGTGATAGCATCACCAGGGAATCCTTGTTCTGGAATCCCCAGGCTAATATAGGTAGAGAGAAACTAAGAAACACATGGAGAAGAGAACTGGAGACAGACATGAAGGTGATGGGGAAGACATGGAAAGACCTTGAGCAGACGGCACGGGACATGAAGACTTGGTGTGTGTTTGTTGAAAGCTTATGCTCCTTGGGGAGCTAAAGGTGATGAATGAAGGTAAAAGTTTACTCAAGTCTTCAACCTGGCTTACCTGGCCATCATAAAAGGTGTTATTAGGATCACAGGGTCCTGAGTTTACGTATTTGAACATGAACATGTTGATGTAATCTGCAGATATAGGAAATAGGGGACTTGAAAACATTTGATATTTACAAGAAGGTAACATTATCATCATCAGTTTCCTTTCCGCTCCCTGCGGAGCATGAAGCTACCTCGGCAGCTGGTTCCCTTGAAGGAAGCCTGTACAAAGCAGTAATATGCTCTTGCAGAAGTGGTTTCTGAAGCACAATTAATTTTTGTGATGTGACAAATTTGCCAGACCCATATACAACCTCATACTAGTCACCTTGTACGACATGCCTGAGGGAGCGGTAGTCCTATTGTTTCTTTGTCTCATCAGACACCCCAATGATGTTGTTCATCACCGATGTCTGTTCTGTGTCTCATCAGACACCCCAATGATGTTGTTCATCACCAATGTCTGTTCTTTGTCTCATCAGACACCCCAATGATGTTGTTAATCACCGATGTCTGTTTTTTGTCTCATCAGACACCCCAATGATGTTGTTCATCACCGATGTCTGTTCTTTGTCTCATCAGACACCCCAATGATGTTGTTCATCACCGATGTCTGTTCTTTGTCTCATCAGACACCCCAATGATGTTGTTCATCACCGATGTCTGTTCTTTGTCTCATCAGACACCCCAATGATGTTGTTAATCACCGATGTCTGTTTTTTGTCTCATCAGACACCCCAATGATGTTGTTCATCACCGATGTCTGTTCTGTGTCTCATCAGACACCCCAATGATGTTGTTCATCACCGATGTCTGTTCTTTGTCTCATCAGACACCCCAATGATGTTGTTCATCACCGATGTCTGTTCTTTGTCTCATCAGACACCCCAATGATGTTGTTCATCACCGATGTCTGTTCTGTGTCTCATCAGACACCCCAATGATGTTGTTCATCACCGATGTCTGTTCTTTGTCTCATCAGACACCCCAATGATGTTGTTCATCACCGGTCTGTTCTTTGTCTCATCAGACACCCCAATGATGTTGTTCATCACCGATGTCTGTTCTTTGTCTCATCAGACACCCCAATGATGTTGTTCATCACCGATGTCTGTTCTGTGTCACTGTTTTATCTCTACCCATGAGATCCTAGCTACCTTGACTTCCTCTTCAACTATTTTTTTCCTAGGTTCTTTTCATCATCCTCATTCTTCCCTTTCCCTGTGGGTTCCAGTCAGGAGCATGTCTGATTATACTGGTTGGCTGTTTCCTAAGGGTGCGCCCTATTAATCTCACTTTACTCACTTAATTCTCTCGTTGTAATAAAAATGTTTTAAACTGGGAAACATGAAATGAAACTACAGAAATAACTAAAACAGGAACAGGAAGGACCTGGTATGGAGTGGGTTGACTTTCAAATAAAGTGGACTTGTTCACTTGTAAAAAAATTACCAGTGCCTTATATTCCAGAAATATAGAGTGACTGAAAATTAATTCACTTCCTATTTTTAAATTTTTGGTTCAATCCCCTGTTCAGGTGGGATTTTGTAGACCACAAACGGCTCCGGGGTCGACCCAGCCTCATGAATTGGGTACCAGAGCAACTCTGGTTAAGGCGGCTGCGTGATGCTGACCACATCACCCCTAGTGTGCCAGTGGTCAAGAAAATATGGGCCTAACACCATATTCCCAATATGCCTCAATGGGCGTGTAACAGGATCTTTTACCTTCAATCACGCTGGATACAGGTTAAGAGAGAAAAATTTTTTTTCAAACATTTATAAAAAGATACATTGTACTGCTTTGTTTCATCTTTGTCACACAAGGTCCTTAAGTATATAATGTTTGAGCCCTGTGTATATGTATGGTGTTTCAGAGCTCACCTAAATACTGTTTAAGATCATCATTTGTTTGAAGTTAATCACAGATTTTAAGGCTTCAGGGGAGGAAGTTTTTATGAGTAAGACACCATTACATTTGTAAAGAGCTGACATTTTATTGACTCAGGAATGCACGTGGCTTTGTTAAATGTGTACCATTGTTATTTGTCTGGCCTTTGATCATATTCAAATTAGTGTTCTTGTTGTACCACTTGAACCCTTCTGTTCAGCATTGGGACAAATTTAGGAATCAAAAAGAAATCATTTCCAGTATAAAGATAAGAATCCTCAACTTATTTGCCAAAGCCCACATTTTTAAAAGTCTGTAATTTTCATGGTTGTCATTTTTACTGTTCTCCATGTTTCAGAGCTACATGGCCGACACCAGTACCATTCGTTGAAAATCTCTGCAGAGATTCAAAAGCCTCTAACTGACTACTGCTTTCTTTGAAAACATTCAAGTAGACGTCTGAGAGTTGAAGATTCATATGTTTATGTTGGACTTGATTTCTTAACTTAAATTTTAAAATGTAAACTGTCTGGTGCTAATCGCCTTGTAAAACATCATGTTCAACCTCTGATGGGTTATAATTTAGTGTAGCTAATTCAAGATAATAAATTTGATTTCCGATATCTAAAAATGGTATTATTTTTTAATTGATTTCTTTTGATTCCTAAATTGTTCCCAATGCTGAACAGAAGGGTTAAAGTGGTTAACAACAAGAACACTAATTTGAATATGATCAAAGGCCAGACGAATAACAATGGTACACATTTAACAAAGCCACATGCATTCCTGAGTCAATAAAATGTCAGCTCTTTACAAATGTAATGTTGTCTTACTCATAAAAACTTCCTCTGGATGTTACAAATGTATGTTATTATTTTACCTCGATAATGTTGTATGCTTCAATAATGCTAAAAATACATGTGCTATTGAAAGGATACGGTATGAAAGGTGAGCGAAAGGAAGGGCAGAATGTTAGACGGGCCTGCGTGCCCAATTCTCAACCCTTTGAAAATAAAGTTCGTTCGTTCGTTCCTCCCCCTGAAGCCTTAAAATCCGTGATTAGCTTCAAACAATGATGATCTTAAACAGTATTTAGGTGAGCTCTGAAACACCATACATATACACAGGGCTCAAACATTATATACTTAAGGACCTTGTGTGGCAAAGATGAAACAATGCAGTACAATGTATTCATAAATATCAAAATTAAAGTTGATAACTTTTTTGTTACCCATAACATTCTTTCCCTAAAGAGCTTAAACTTTTAGACAACTTTGCAAAAATGAACACTTCCAAATTTGGAATGCTAGCAATCTTTTTATAAATGTTTGAAAAACATTATTTTTTTTTTTTTTAATTGGAGAATTTATACTTAGGAAACAAATTTTAATGCTGAAAACATGGTACACATTTGATGCTGTCATATCCTTCAGAATCTATGACTTAAGAACTTATTAATAACTTACGGATGAGCAGAGCTGGTGCACATTGGGATGTGGTTGCATCAAACATGATCCACTTATAGAAGATGAGAGCAACCAGGTAGCCAAACAAGCAGCCCAAGAAGAGAAGTTCAGGAATGAACTTGATGAAGATATCAATAATATCCCCAAAATGTCTGCAGGACAGATTAAAAGTAAAGTTTTTACTGAACAAAATAGTTTTACACCTTGTCAAATAAGTAGGTCATAAAGGTTAAGTTGGAAAACTGTAAGTGCAATATCAATGTCAATGTTCAATCGGCACAGTGGTTAGAGCACTCACCTCTCAGGGCAAAGTTACCAGGTTCTGGGTTCAGAACCTGGAATCACCACACTCAACTTTACCTAGATGTAAATGGGTATCTGACTCTGCTCTTGAGTGAGGGAAGGCAAGGGCAGCAAGGACGGGAACATCTAACTCTACCTAACAAAGAGGACCTAGTCTATCAAAGTCTCAAACACTTCACTCCCCTACGGCAGTACCTGTTATGGAACGGCTTTTACCGTTACTTTTACATCAACGAGCGTCTGATTGGTCGAGTGGTTAAAATGCTTTTCTCTCACAGCAGACGTTACTGGGTTCAGGGTTTGAAATCTGAAGCTTCACACTCCAGTCTATCCAGCTTTAAATGAGTACCTGACCATGCTCTTGAATTAGGGAAGGCAAAGGCAACGAGGAAAGAAAACTAGTCATTCCACCTCATAAAGCTGGACTTTGTATAGTGAAGTTTCTAACACTTCACTTCCCTAAGTCAGTATCTGCTATGGGACTGCCTTTACACTATCAATACATAACACGTGCAAGTATTAACTTGAATAAAACTGTAGACGAGACCTGCCATGCAACACAGCATCAATTATAATTATCTGAGTGTCACTGAAGTGAAATGTTATAATCTGAAATGCCCGCTTTCTTAGCAACAGGTCAAGAACAACTTATTGGCCCTGTAAAATGTAGGGTTCAGGTAAAAACCGTCTTGTAATCAGGTCGGGACCTTTGAAACAAATTCCTCATTGAATCTTTTTTAATGTGCTCAGAACATCACATGTGGTTGAAACACATTTACACCCACATAACAAAATGTAAAAGCCACAATGCCAGTAACTTTCATGTGGTTAATGGCATAGCTGTCACTTCGCGATGAAGCTCACATCAATCTAAAAGGCATAGTGGTCACACTCACCGTTTGGTTGCAGACACACAGACAAACGATTAAATCTAACAGCCATAATCCTAGTACCAAGGTTGTCAGGTTGAAAAAGTCACACATGCTGAATCGAGTACAGGTTGAGGGACCCATGAATACCCCAAAATGCTCAGGGACGGCCGTGTTTTAGAAATCAGATTTTTTCAGATTTCGCCACAAAGTAGCCCAAAAATCACCCTAAGTAGTAAAAAAATGCCATCCAGCGCCAAAGTTCGCCCATGTAACAAGTTCTCGAATTGGTTAAAAAAATCACTTTCCTAAAAGTCTGAGGTCCTAAAAAGATACTTTTGATCTTTGGAATATTTCACTTTTCGGATTCTAGGTTACTGAAGATGTACTCACATGTGGTTGAAGCACTTTGACTCAGAACGGGACCGAAACGCTTTTAGCAAGAGAGATGAATCATGAGTCCCAACTTTATATGTACAGTGGTCAAAATGAAGCTGTCTTTGTTATCTAATGGCTCAGCGATTACATTTTTAAACCCTACTGCATACGATCCAAGTATAGGCCCTGGAAACAGGCTTGCATCACTGTTCAGTCTGTTGCGGAAGAACAGTTTAGTATACCCAGTCGAAGAGTGAGAATTGCAAACCTTTAGGTCTCCAAAAAATGACGTGGTGAAGTCGGATGTGTCGCACTTTCGCATTTTGCTGTAAACGGAGCCACAATGCAAACCAACGTTTCTTTTCACATGAACAGAGTAGGAAGAAGAAGATGAAACACAAAAATCTGTTATGCAATAGTGCGGCTTTTAGACTCACATGTGGTTGAGGAACATCGACAAAAATCGCCATTCTACGTGCCAAAACCGTAGTACATCTTTGCAATAGCAAATCATCACCCATAAACTCAAAATATTCAGAACAAGTCTGAAGTTTTTTGACCGAAATTTTTCGGAGTATTGGGCTAAAAGAAGCGACATTCTTTGAGTCAAAAAAAAAAATTTTTCCTGGTTTGCAAGGAACTAAAAACACGAAATCTGAAGTTTAATCAAGTAAACCGGCCGTGACGCACAAGGTGCAGTATAGGCTGACGTCAGAATTAGTTTCGTAAACAAATTTTTAAAGTGTGGTTACTTTCTCTCTGGTTCATCCTTCCGCCAACGTGATATTTACAGTTCTGAGTTGACGATGCGCTTGGATCAGTTTACACGTGATTAAATCATGACACGCAGATTTTCATTACAGTATTTGCTGACATAATCGCACAGACTTGATACTAATGTTTTAAAAGTGATACCGTGGTCATATTTGTCCGTCAAGCTACCAGTAACATGCATGTGATATTTGTGAGTTCATTTATGCCATTTTGACTGGCACTTTGTGCGCAAATTTTGTGATTTAGAGTTTAATGCTTCATTGCGAAAATGTTCGAAAAGACCTGCAATATATCTACAATGGATTTGGCAGTAGGAATAAGATTTATTTGGAAGCATGTCAACTTTCGATGATAGAAATAAAGTTCAGAGTTATTGCAGAAGCTTGTTGTGTAAAGTTTCTGTGGTCAACACGAAGAATTTGGTATAAATATCACAGCATATGACATAAAGAAACAGAATTTCTACAACTTGCTGAAGTTTTACGGGGACATTGGTGACAAAAACAGTAACTAATGTCAGATCGGAAAAATTCGCATAGAGGAAAAATGAAGACATGACCTTGTTTTGAGGGATATAATTCGACAACGGCGAAGTGAACACATGCCGCTTTTATGGTAATTGTTGGTTATGAAGTTACAAGTAAAAATATAAACATGAGAAATAACGAACAATGAAAGCAATCCTTCATCCACAAATGTCTGACTAAGCTGAAGACGACGATTTGAGATGAATGTAGGATTTTTAGATTTAAAAAAAAAAACTGACCTAAAACACTTATTCTGCTATATAAGAAAGTAAATAATTTTAGTTGGAGCAAAATTTGTTATCTGGGCAATTCACTGGGCTAATATTAAAATTTTTGGGCTACTTTGGGCGAAATCCGAAAACCAGCCGTTGGCCCGAGCATTTAGGGTTCAGGGTTAAACGCACCTGTACTAAACTACATTTGTTGAAGACACTTTAACATACATCTAATTTTCACAGCCACTGTGCTCAGAACTCACATGTGGTTGAAGACATTTACACCCACAACAAAACTAAAAGCCACAATGCCAGTACTTACATGTGGTTAACATAGCTGTCACTTAGACTCACATCAAATCTAAAAGCCATAGTGCCAGTACTCACATTTGGTTGCAGACACACAGACAAACATTAAATCTAACAGCCATAATCCTAGTACTCACTTGTGGTTGAAGACACACACCTGTCAGTACAGGTTGGTAACCCAGAATCCAAAATGCTCAGGGACGGCCGTGTTTTAGAAATCAGATTTTTTCAGATTTCGCCACAAAGTAGCCCAAAAATCACCCTAAGTAGTAAAAAAATAGCCCAAAGTCGCCCAAAAATTGGTTAAAAAATCACCCAAAAGTCAGCCAAAATACTTTTGATTTTCGGAATATTTCAGTTTTCGGATTCTAGGTTACTGACCTGTACTCACATGTGGTTGAAGACACTCAGACACAGAACGGGACCGAAGACGCAGCAAGAGAGATGAATGCAGTCAGCGACTCATAGCTTGACTGCTTGCATCAGGGTCAGCGAACCAGAGCTGACCAAACCCTACTCTACCTCCAAGTAGTGGTCCTGGAAACAGGCTGCATCACTGCAGTCTGGCTGAGAGAGTAGGGATCGAAGAGGGAAGGCAAACTCGGTCCCAAAAAATGACGTGCTGAAGTCGGATGTGTCGCAAATATCGCAGCTTTGCTGTAAACGGACACAATGCAACCAACGTCCTTTTCAGGATGAACGAGGAAGAAGAAGAAGAAGACACAGATCAAATCTAAAAGCCATAGTGCCAGTACTCACATGTGGTTGAGGACACATAGACAAACACCAAATCTAACGGCCAAAATCCTAGTACAGGTGTGCAACCCAGAATCCAAACATCTGTAAACCAAAATATTCAGAAAATCTGAAGTTTTTTGGGGGCCGATTTTTTGGGCTAATTTAAGCGACATTATGTTTTTAAAAAAAAAATTTTTTAACTGGTTTGCAAGGAACTGAAAACACGCAATCTTCAGTTTATCAAGTTTCCGGCCGTGACGCACAAGGTGCAGTATAGGCTGACGTAAGCGCTACTGCGTGAAACAAATTTTTAAAGTGTGGTTATTTCTCTCTCGTCACTCCTTCCAGCCACGTGTTGACATATTTACAGGTATATGAGGAATTGACGATGCGCTATGTTCAGTTTATCACGTTTCCAGCCCATGACACGCAGACTCAGTACAGTTTATGCTGACATAATCGCTACTGCGTGATACAAATGTTCAAACATAGCGTTGTCAGTTGTGTTCCGTCACTGCTACCAGCCACATGCATGGATATTTCTGAGCTTATTTATGATTTTGAGTTGGATATTTGTGCGCAAATTTTGTGATTTAGAGTTTAATTTCATTGTGAAAATGTCGAAAAGAGCTGCATATTCTACTATGGATAACAGTAGGAATAAGAAAAGGAAGCATGTGTCATTATCGATGATAGAGCAGAAAGTAGAGTTATTGCAGAAGCTTGTTGTGGTGTCTCTGTGCGTCATCTTACAGAAGAATTTGGTATAGGAACTACCACAGCATATGACATAAAGAAACAGAATGACAAGTTGCTGAAGTTTTACGGGGACAGTGGTGACCAAAAACTAATGTCAGATCGGAAAACTTCGCATAGAGGAAAAAATGAAGACCTTGACCTTGTTCTGAGGGATAGATTCGACAACGGCGAAGTGAACACATGCCGCTGACTGGTTTGTTGGTTATGAAACAAGCTAAAATATACCATGAAGAAATGAACAATGAAAGCAATCCTTCATCCACAGATGTCTGACTCCAAGCTGAAGACGACGATTTGAGCATGAATGTAGGCTATTTTTAAAGTTTAAAAAAAAATATTTTTCTGAAAAATAAATTCTGCTACAGCTGTACATAATTTTAGTTGGAGCAAAATTTGGCTACTTTGGGCAATTTCTGGGCTATATTAACCAATTTTTGGGCTACTTTGGGCGAAATCCGAAAACCAGCCGTCCCCGAGCATTTTGGATTCTGGGTTACGCACCTGTACTCACATGTGGTTGAAGACACTTTAACATACATCTAATTTAAAAGCCACTGTGCTAGTCCTCACATGTGGTTGAAGACACTCAAACATGCACCAGTCTAAAAGCTATGTTGTTAGTACTCACACATGGTTATAAAGACACTTAGATATACATCAAATCTAAAAGCTACAGTGCCAGTATTCACATGTTGACACTTTGACATACACCTAATCTAAAAGCCATAGTGTTAGTCCTCACATTTGGTTGAAGACACTCAGACACACATCAAATCTAAAAGCCATATAGTTAGTACTCACTCATGGTTGAAGACACTCAGACACACATCAAATCTAAAAGCCATATAGTTAGTACTCACACATGGTTGAAGACACTCAGACACACATCAAATCTAAAAGCCATATTGTTAGTACTCACACAGGGTTGAAGACACTCAGACACACATCAAATCTAAAAGCCATATTGTTAGTACTCACACATGGTTGAAGACACTCAGACACACATCAAATCTAAAAGCCATATAGTTAGTACTCACTCATGGTAGAAGACACACAGACACACATCAAATCTAAAAGCCATATAGTTAGTACTCACACAGGGTTGAAGACACTCAGACACACAACAAATCTAAAAGCCATATAGTTAGTACTCACACATGGTTGAAGACACTCAGACACACAACAAATCTAAAAGCCATATAGTTAGTACTCACACATGGTAGAAGACACACAGACACACAACAAATCTAAAAGCCATATAGTTAGTACTCACACATGGTTGAAGACACTCAGACACACATCAAATCTAAAAGCCATATAGTTAGTACTCACACAGGGTTGAAGACACTCAGACACACAACAAATCTAAAAGCCATATTGTTAGTACTCACACATGGTTGAAGACACTCAGACACACATCAAATCTAAAAGCCATATTGTTAGTACTCACACATGGTTGAAGACACTCAGACACACATCAAATCTAAAAGCCATATAGTTAGTACTCACTCATGGTAGAAGACACACAGACACACATCAAATCTAAAAGCCATATAGTTAGTACTCACTCATGGTAGAAGACACACAGACACACATCAAATCTAAAAGCCATATAGTTAGTACTCACACAGGGTTGAAGACACTCAGACACACAACAAATCTAAAAGCCATATTGTTAGTACTCACACATGGTTGAAGACACTCAGACACACATCAAATCTAAAAGCCATATAGTTAGTACTCACACAGGGTTGAAGACACACAGACACACAACAAATCTAAAAGCCATATTGTTAGTACTCACACATGGTTGAAGACACTCAGACACACATCAAATCTAAAAGCCATATAGTTAGTACTCACACATGGTAGAAGACACACAGACACACAACAAATCTAAAAGCCATATTGTTAGTACTCACACATGGTTGAAGACACTCAGACACACATCAAATCTAAAAGCCATATAGTTAGTACTCACACAGGGTTGAAGACACTCAGACACACAACAAATCTAAAAGCCATATTGTTAGTACTCACACATGGTTGAAGACACTCAGACACACATCAAATCTAAAAGCCATATAGTTAGTACTCACACAGGGTTGAAGACACTCAGACACACAACAAATCTAAAAGCCATATAGTTAGTACTCACTCATGGTAGAAGACACACAGACACACAACAAATCTAAAAGCCATATTGTTAGTACTCACTCATGGTAGAAGACACACAGACACACAACAAATCTAAAAGCCATATTGTTAGTACTCACACATGGTTGAAGACACTCAGACACACAACAAATCTAAAAGCCATATAGTTAGTACTCACACAGGGTTGAAGACACTCAGACACACAACAAATCTAAAAGCCATATTGTTAGTACTCACACATGGTTGAAGACACTCAGACACACATCAAATCAAAAAGCCATATAGTTAGTACTCACTCATGGTAGAAGACACACAGACACACAACAAATCTAAAAGCCATATTGTTAGTACTCACACATGGTTGAAGACACTCAGACACACATCAAATCTAAAAGCCATATAGTTAGTACTCACACAGGGTTGAAGACACTCAGACACACAACAAATCTAAAAGCCATATTGTTAGTACTCACACATGGTTGAAGACACTCAGACACACATCAAATCTAAAAGCCATATAGTTAGTACTCACACAGGGTTGAAGACACTCAGACACACAACAAATCTAAAAGCCATATAGTTAGTACTCACTCATGGTAGAAGACACACAGACACACAACAAATCTAAAAGCCATATTGTTAGTACTCACTCATGGTAGAAGACACACAGACACACATCAAATCTAAAAGCCATATAGTTAGTACTCACACATGGTAGAAGACACACAGACACACATCAAATCTAAAAGCCATATAGTTAGTACTCACACATGGTTGAAGACACTCAGACACACAACAAATCTAAAAGCCATATTGTTAGTACTCACACATGGTTGAAGACACTCAGACACACAACAAATCTAAAAGCCATATTGTTAGTACTCACACATGGTTGAAGACACTCAGACACACAACAAATCTAAAAGCCATATTGTTAGTACTCACACAGGGTTGAAGACACTCAGACACACAACAAATCTAAAAGCCATATTGTTAGTACTCACACATGGTTGAAGACACTCAGACACACAACAAATCTAAAAGCCATATAGTTAGTACTCACACATGGTTGAAGACACTCAGACACACAACAAATCTAAAAGCCATATTGTTAGTACTCACACATGGTTGAAGACACTCAGACACACAACAAATCTAAAAGCCATATAGTTAGTACTCACACAGGGTTGAAGACACTCAGACACACATCAAATCTAAAAGCCATATTGTTAGTACTCACACAGGGTTGAAGACACTCAGACACACATCAAATCTAAAAGCCATATTGTTAGTACTCACACATGGTTGAAGACACTCAGACACACAACAAATCTAAAAGCCATATTGTTAGTACTCACACATGGTTGAAGACACTCAGACACACATCAAATCTAAAAGCCATATTGTTAGTACTCACACATGGTTGAAGACACTCAGACACACATCAAATCTAAAAGCCATATAGTTAGTACTCACTTACTTACTTACTTACTTAGTCGTTCCCCTTCTACCGTGATGTGTAGAGGTTTGGAAGAGAGAGCGCCAGACTATCCTATCGGCTGTCTTCCTCCTGGCCTGGTTCCATTCTAGTCCTCAGTTCTTCAAAGACTGTCTGATGTTGTCCTCCCAGCGGACTCTGGGTCATCCTGGGGGTCTGGATCCCTGGCTCTTTGTTTCCCATGCTTGTCGTGGTAGCCGATCTTCTCCCATTCTGCAGACATGGCCAAACCATCTTAGTTGGGACTGTTCTACTTGGGTCTACAGGGGGTGGAATTTTAGGCCTTGACGAATCGTCTGGTTGCGGACCATGTCTCTTCTTGTTACTTCAACCACCTTCCTCAGATACCACATTTCTGAGATTTGGATCTGGCTTTTATGGGTTGTAGTCATTGCCCATGACTCGCATCCATATGTCAAGACTGGGACATAGGTGGAGCGGTAAACAGCCATCTTCGTTTTCTTACCAACCTCTCTCTTGCTGAGGAATCCTCGATTTATGGCCTGAAAAAGTCTCCCAGCTGCTGCTTTTCGAGTGGCCAACTCTTCTTTGATGCCTCCCTTTCGGTCTATAATAGCTCCGAGATATTTAAAATGGTCGACCTGCTCCAGAACTTGTTCTCCCAGCTTAATCTGATGTCTTCTTTCTTCTCGTGATATCACCATGGATTTTGTTTTAGAGCTGCTTATGACCATCCCTCTCTTCTCCAGCTCTTCCTTCCAGACGCAGGTTGGATTGGAGATGTGCCTCTGATTTAGCAATCAGGGCAACATCATCAGCAAATGCCAGCTCTGAAATACATACCTGTCTCATCTTCCAGTACCCCACTGTATACTTTCTTGTTCTCTCCTTACATGACTTGATAACAACGTCCATGAGGAGTATGAAAAGATAAGGTGACAGGATATCACCTTGTCTTACACCAGTGGTGGTCCTGAACTCTTCTGACTTATGGTTTGCTGTCCTCACATAATTTCTGCAAGACTTGTAGAAGCTCTGTATAGCATGAATCAAAGGTGCTAGAATGTTCTTCCTTGCCAAACAGTCCCAAAGTTTGCTCCAGGGGACCCTGTCAAATGCCTTTTCCAGATCTATGAAACAATGATGGATCTCTTATACTCAAGGGCCTTTTCACTCAGCTGTCTGAGTGTGAAGATTAGGTCTTGAGTACTTCGGTTTGCTCGGAATCCGCACTGGACCTCATCCAATTGTGGCTCAGCTAGGCGTCAGAGTCTCCGCTCTACGATTCTAGAGTAGATTTTACCAGGGACACTGAGAAGGGATATGCCTCTGTGGTTTCCACATTGTCAATTGTCACCCTTTTTGAAAATTGGTGTTATGATGGCAATCTCCCAGTCCTTTGGTATGGTCTTGTTGCACCCCGCTGCCTGTAGGACCCTTAAGAGTAATAGGTCGCCTGATGCTCCCATGTACTTAACCATTTCTGGTGTTATACCATCATGCCCTGCTGCTTTGCCCATCTTGATTTTCTCCAGTGCTGCCTTCAGTTCTTCCATCTTTATGTCATCTTCATCACCATTGGTTTCCTTTTCTGTGCTAGTGGTTATCATTTCTGATGCTTGACCTTGCTCACCATCAAGGAGTTCTGAGAAATATTCTTTCCATCTTTCCATTACTTCCTTCGGGGCAGTAAGCAATTTGCCTTGTTTGTCCTTTATAAATTTGAGAGGGCATTGTTTTTCCTTCCTCATGTTCTTTAGGATCTTATAGAACAATTTCTGGTTTTCTTGCGCATCTTTTTCTAGCTTTTCTCCAAATTCTTCCCAGGACTTCTGTTTTGCTGCTAGCACCTTGTTCTTTGCTTCTGTTCTGAGTATCACATATTCTCTATATTTCTCTATTTGTCCTGCTGTGTTTTTTAGCTCCTAAGTATTGTTTCCATGCCATTTTCTTCTCTCTTATTTTCTCTTTGACTTCCTCAGTCCACCAAGGTGTCCTCTTTCTCTTGTTCCCAAGTCGGACTTCACCACATGCTTCTGCAGCAGCTGTCTTTATGATGTCCTTGAATTTAAGCCACAGGGTTTCCAAATCATCAGGTTGTT
This sequence comes from Oreohelix idahoensis, assembly GCA_024509875.1. Classification (NCBI taxonomy): domain Eukaryota; kingdom Metazoa; phylum Mollusca; class Gastropoda; order Stylommatophora; family Oreohelicidae; genus Oreohelix; species Oreohelix idahoensis. The sequence goes on along the minus strand of JAMPIV010009323.1, from coordinate 60,149 downwards.
CTTCTGTGTTTCTCACCACTGTAGCAATAAGCCCCTGATATCTGGTCTTAATTTCTGGCTCTCTCAGCTTGTAGGTCTTAATGCTCATTTCTTCCGTTCGTTTACTTGGTTTCTTGCGTGATGCTGGGCAGTTCCTAGGCTGAGCAACTCTTTCAGTTGTTCTTTTGATTGTAAGCAGGTAGTGATCACTTCCAATCTCTGGCCCCCTCCAGACTCTAGCATCCCAGATATATTTGAATGAGCTCCTCCTAACAATGGCATAGTCGATCACTGACTTCTCATTCTTTGTTGGTTCACATCTAGTGTATGCATGTATGCGCTTATGGGGGAACTTTGTGTTTGTAATGATCAGATTCTGCTCACTGCAGAATCTAAGGAGTCGCTTTCCATTGTCATGGAGAGTATCTTCTCCATATCTTCCGATAACTCCACCCCATCTAGCATGGTCATTTCCAACTCTGGCATTAAAATCTCCGAGCATGATAACTTCATCTAGGCAGTCATCCACTGTCCTTTGAAGCTGCTCGAAGAATTCCTCCTTGACCTCTGCTCTCTCATCCTCATTTGGCCCATACACTATGACCAGGTTGACTATGGTTTCTCCTTCTTTTAGTTTTACAACCATAATGCGCTCCGAGACAAAGTTCCATCCCTTGATACTATCTTTCTGGTTTTTGGCCAGAATGCAACCCACGCCCCCTTTAGCTCTTTCAGATGTGGGTACACCACTATAGAGCAGCATGTTGCCATCGAGATCCATGACTCCTTGTCTCTTTTTCTTTGTTTCTGTAATAGAAAGGATTTCTAGTTTTGCTTTCCTCATCTCTTCCACCAGCTCCTCTTCTTTCCCATTTATACTTGTGTTCCAAGTTTCATAAGTCATAGTCCGTAGTCCGTTCCAGTTCGTCGCCTTTAGAATCAGTCCGGTTTTCTCTCTTGTATTTCGTGTAATCGTGTATTAAAGCAAACAGGTGATTGGCCTGTTGTGCCTTTGCATGGTGGAGGGGCTGCCTCCTTACGGCCTCCATGCAGGCCACCCTCCTCCTTTTTCAGCCGGGCTTGGGACCGGCCTAGGCGGAGTTGTTAGTACTCACACATGTGTAGTGAAATTGACAGAGATACAACGGTAAAATATCTCCAAAGATAACATTTAAGGATAAAAACATAATGCGTAGGCTGCGAATAGTACATGATCGCCTAGACCGCGGGTCATCATCCTCCATAATAATTGACTCGCTAGACAGGAGGGGAACGGCGGATCAAAAAGGAAAAAAATATGACTGGAAAGGCTAGGAGACGCAATTGGGGGGGATGGAGGAAAGAAAAAAATCACGTCCCCCAAATTGACACGAGGTACGGAATTGGACGTTTTGCGATAACAAGCCCTTGATTTGAATTCAGCGGCTAAACGCAGATGTTAGGAATATTACAAAAATTAAAAAGTAACTTTTCTTTAATATTAATGTTAGGAATATAAAAATTAGCTGGCCGGATGGCCTATTCTGAGCAGTGAACTAATATGGTCTTAATTTTACAGACGGATAGATAATATTGAAGATAATGACAAAAGACAGTGTAGTTCACATCATCGCTAGACTGTATTGAATCTAAAAGTGTCGCAATTTGCACACAAAACCACGACCTTGGACGCAGGTGTTCAAATTTACTTAGTATGGGGGAGAGGGTTTTTGAGCGGTAGCTGTGTCTAAATATAACTTTTATCGACAAAATTTTGGAGGGGAAAGAAAGGTTGCTTCAAAAATCAAGCACAATTATGTAGAAACACAAGTAGAGACGGACAGACTAACAGATAACCATCCATACTTGACTGAAGCATGACTGAAATGACTTTAGTGTAGGAATTTGAATTTAAAGTAAAACTAGGCAGTGATTGGCCACAGACAATCATATTATTAGCGCTCAGAGCGTATTTGGGGCCATTCTTCAACAGTTGTTCAGTGATAGACACAGATTTTAAAGTGTGGTGATTTCCATATGAAAGAAAGTGAAAGAAAGTTAGGGACGCCATACTATAGCCAGCAGCTCAGCTGAGTTTTGCTAGCAATTCTGTGTTATTTATTCATAATCTGAGCTGCGAGTTTCTGTTGTCAACAAAGCAGTGACTATTCAGTTGGTGACTTTACTCGAGTGTATCTGTGCAGTACTTGTGACAGAGACCACCATTATTGCCCGCCAGCACGGAGAGGTGGGACCATCAGTTTTCAGCACCAGAGCTACAAATATAAGATGAGTGAGCCTCTGGTCTGCTGGACATTCACCAAAGTTGTGTAGTTACTAATACCCCATAAAAATTCCCACCATTTTCTGGACACTGGGTAGTCAATATAGACAGGTGTGATGAGGCCACCCCAACAGCACAAACAGTACATATCCTCCCAAATAGATGACTACTAGAACATTTTAATAAAACTAACTAGTATAGTACATATATATGTACACTATTGCATTTATGATATAATATTCCATGCATTTCTTTCATAATCTCTAAATCTTTTAAAGTTCTGGTCAACCTAAAAAATTGATCCAGAACAAAATAAATGTAATATAATTTTATCAAAAAATTTTACACACTTGAGTTAGTTCAGTGTATTTTAACATTTGTTAATATTATTAGTCTTCTTAATTATTTGTGGGTGTATTTAGAAACTATCACACCACACTACACATCATTACCCTAGACACTTTACGTAGCCACATTCCTTAAAAAAAAAATTAAGTGTGAGGTCGTAGTGGTAGCAAGAAAGGCCTTCTGACAATTCACAACTACATTTTATCTCAGGAGCCTTCACAGCTGGCCTCATACAATTACATTTAGTAATATCACCATCATACAATACCATCAAACACCACTACATTATTGGGGTCTTGTCCGGGGATAATTAGCCCAACAGTAATATTAGGATCTCCTGGTGGGAGAAATAAAAGTAGGGAAATAAATTGTAAAATTCCCTTTAAAATTAAAAGTGTCCCTGTAGATAAAAGTTGGTGAATCTTCACAGCCAGTAATAATTAATTAGTTAACTGGTTAGTTAGAATTAGTTAGACTATAGTCATAAGAAGTACTTAGTGTATTTACTGGTTAGAGATTTAGCTTGTATATTATTATATTGTCTAAAAAGTATGGCGGAGCTGGCAAAATTTAGATCAGCTGCTGTGCTCACCGCGAAGGAGATGGGAATGGATGGTCAAATTTTAATTCAATACGTAACGGCTGAATGTGATAAATATATTGAACGGGAAGAAAGGAGGTTAGCTGAAGAGAAGAGGTTAGAGGCTGATAGAGAAATTAAGAGGTTGCAGATTGAGGCTGACAAAGAGGCAAAGGCATTGGAGGCCGAAGAAAAACGACAGCAAAGGGAGGCAGAAGAGAAAAGATTGACTGCCGAAAGGGAGGCAGAAGAGAAAAGACTGACTGCCGAAAGGGAGGCAGAAGAGAAAAGATTGACTGCCGAAAGGGAGGCAGAAGATAGAAGGTTGCAGAGGGAGCACGAATTACGACTAAGGGAGCTGGAATTACAAGGCCAGGCTCCTGAAAATGGTGCCAGCCCTTTTGCCTCAGATGCTACGCCCAGTCTGGGAGCCTCAAACTCAGCTATGGGGTTTCATTTAGACCATTTTGTTGAGAAAGACGATGACATAGAGGGGTACCTAGGACGTTTTGAGTTATTAGCTACTACATATGGGTTAGAGAGAGAGAGGTGGAGCTTAAAGCTATCACAGGGATTGAGAGGTACTTCTTATGAAGTATTTGCTAAAATGAACAGGGAAGACCAAGACAATTATGACATGTTAAAGCAGGCTTTGTTATTAAGGTACGAGAAGAATGGTGAATTTTATCGTAAGAAATTTAGAAATGCCAAACTGTTGTCTGGGGAGACATACCACCAATTCTCTGCTAGACTAGAAACCTATTTGGAGAAATGGACGGCTCTGGGGAAGACCCAAGATCTTAAGGAAATGATCATGATTGAGCAATTGAGAGAGTCCATGGCTCCAGACATGAGAAAATTTCTCATGGAACAAGGTGCAGAGAAGTTGGGGGAAATTTTAAATGTTGCTGAGAGGTATCAGGCAGCCCAGGCAGAGGTAAGTGGTGCTAAAAAGAAGCACATAGACAATTTTAAAGCTCCACAGCAATTTAATAAATTTGATAATAGAGAGCAGGGAAATAAAGGTAGGACAAACTTTGAGCGGCCAAGAAATGACTATCGCGACAGAAACTCACAGTTCAATGACCAAAAGTTCAATGAAAGAAAACCGTTGAGCCAAGGAAAAAGATGGTGTAAATGGTGCAAGAAGGATAACCATAACACCGAATTTTGTAGAAGGAAACCTTCAAACATTGCTGCAATGAAGTCGGGGACGCAAAGATTAAAGGTTAATCCTAAGGGACAACAGGAACCTTATCACCCCCCAGTTTGTGAGGATGTTATTTGTAATGGGGTCACCATAAGGTGCCTTTATGATACAGGTTTGGATTATGATTCAGTTGTGAAGTCTAGCCTAGTGGACCCAAGTCAGTATACCACAGAAACAGTGGAAATACAAGGGGCGACTAAGGACATACCACTCATGACACTTCCCATCGCAAGGATAACGGTGAAAACTCGCTATGTGGAAGGAGAAATCAGAGCAGCAGTGATAGATGAACCAATCTACCCTCTGATATTGGGGTGTAGATACGTCTTCTTGGGGAACCCCGAGAAACCTGTGATCATGGCGACAGTGCAGACCAGGTCACAGAAGAAGGAGGAAGAAGGTGAACCTATAAATGCTCATCCAGAGGAGATGAGGAAGGCGCAGGCTGAGGATAGGACACTCAAGCCCTGTTTTAAAAAATTGCCCAAATGCCACACACCTCCGAGCAAGGGGGAATATTTCATGAAGAACAAACTCTTATACAGGAAGGCCGGAACTGGAACAAATGGTCACAACCAGCTGGTTCTTCCCACTTCATATAGAGATAAAGTGATGGAACTCGGACATGCGATTCCCTTCAGTGGTCACATGGGGATCAGCGCCACAGGACAGCGTATAGCTTGTCATTACTTCTGGCCAGGGATAACGGAGGATATAAAAAGATATGTCAAATCCTGCCCAGAATGTCAAAGGGTAGCTCCAAAGCACTGGACTGCTCCTGCAACTCTAGGGGAAATGCCCATAGTGGGAACACCTTTTGAGAGGGTTGCAGTGGATATTGTGGGACCTCTCACTCGGACCAAGAGGAGGAACAGTTACATCCTTACTCTGGTGGACACTTGTTCTATGTGGGGAGAGGCGGTAGCCCTGCCATCAATTGATTCAAAACATGTAGCAGAGGCACTACTTACAATATTTAACCGATTAGGATTCCCGCATCAAATCTTGACGGATAATGGTTCTCAGTTCAAGGGGAAACTAACGGAAGAAGTTTTTAAGCTATTTCAAGCCAGGCACTTTCATTGTAGTCCGTACCATCCACAAGGGAACGGCCAGGTAGAGAGGTTCAATGGGACTCTCATTTCTATCCTGAGAAAGCTGGCACACGAAAAACCGGATCTGTGGGATCAATTCCTGCCCGCCGCATTGTTTGCGTACCGGGAGGTACCACATAGTTCAACCGGGATGGCTCCCGCAACTCTGCTATTTGGGAGACCAATAAAAGGTCCTTTAGAAGCTTTATTAAGGACCTGGACAGATGAGAAGGCGGAAGAGACTGTTACCTCATCGTATCAATATGTGAACGAACTGACCACTCGTTTGAAAGCTGGATGGAAACTGGCAAATGATAATTTGAAACAAGCCAGGAAGAAACATGCAGCATATTTTAATAGGAAGGCAAAGGACAGGGAACTGGCAGTCGGAGAGAAGGTGCTGCTTCTACTACCCGGAAGCCAGAATAAATTACAAATTGGTTGGCAAGGTCCATATACGGTTCTAGAGAAGGTGTCTAGAACAAACTATAAAATTGACAAAAAGGGGAAGGAAAAAGTTTATCATGTAAACCTGTTAAAGAAGTATCTGGACAGACCACTCCAGGAAAGCACCCCCTTATTGACCTTGGCTATTGCAACCCAGATGCAAAAAGAACCACTCACCTCACATGAATACCCATTACATCCTTGTGAAACAGCAGCACAGGTAAAAGTCAGTAAGCACCTGACTAAAAACCAGAGGGAGAGAGTTCAAAAGGTTCTGGAGGAACATACAGATGTATTAACAGATAAACCAGGCCATACAAATTTGATACAGTATGACATGAAACTGGTAGACTCAAACCCAATCTGTATGAGAGCCTATTCTATTCCGTTCGCGAAGGAGAAGGCATTGAAGGAAGAAATAGAGTATTTGTTGAAGGAGGGGATTATTTCGCACAGTGAATCATCTTTTAGTTCTAGTGTCGTTTTGTTGAGAAAACCGTCTGGGGAACACAGACTGTGCATAGATTACAGGAAACTGAATGCTGTCACAGAAGGACAAGTGGATCCATTACCAGACACAAAACAGCTATTTGCCAGACTGAACAAGGCAAAATACTTTTCAAAGGTGGATCTTAGTAAAGGCTATTACCAGATCCCAGTGAAGCCTGAAGTGAGACCTTATTTGGCTTTTAGCACTTCGGATGGACATTATGAATTCAATATGCTACCATTCGGACTGAAAAATGCTCCGAGTGTGTTTTCAAGGATGATGCGAAAATTGTTGGACCCCCTGAATAACCCATGTATCACAAATTTCATGGATGATATTCTCGTCGCCACAGAGACATTTGAAGAACACATTGAAGCTCTGGAGATGTTGTTGGATAGACTTCGGGAGGCGAATTTGACTGCTAGGCCAACAAAATGTTGTATTGGATGTAAAGAGTTGGAATTCTTGGGACACACTGTATATCAGGGTAATATGACCCCTGATCCTAAGAACTTGGAAAAACTGCAGAGAGCACCTAGGCCGCAAACAAAAAAGGACGTGCGATCATTTGTGTCGTTATGCGGATTTTATCAGAAATACATCAAGAATTTTAACGCTATTTGTGCTCCTCTGACTGATTTGACTCGCAAGGGACTTCCAGATAAAATTATTTGGACTGCACAATGTGAACTAGCGTTCCAAGAGTTAAAGGAAAAACTCACTAGCAAGCCTATTCTCAAACTGCCTGATTTGACACAGGACTTTGTCTTAAGAACCGATGCAAGTAATGTAGGACTCGGAGGGGCTTTGTTGCAAAGATCATCTTCACCTGATGGGGAACTTAAACCAGTCGCTTATGCAAGCCGCAAATTGAATAAGGCGGAACAAGGATACTCCACAAGCGAAAAGGAATGTTTAGCATTAATCTGGGCAATAAAGAAGTTTCAAATCTATCTGTATGGTAGGACTTTTGTGGTGGAGACGGACCATCAGCCTCTCGTGTTCTTGTCTCAGGCTAAGCATGAAAACGCAAGATTGCTGAGGTGGTCTTTATTGCTTCAACCTTATCAGTTCAGTATCCAATATATCCCAGGCAAATTGAATGTCGGTGCAGATTTCCTCAGTCGGCACCCCTGTGATCAAAATTAGAGTAGTGGCAGACGTGAGGAGTAATTTTACCTATGTGTATCGCTGGTTTTGGAACTTGCCATAGGCATGTTTTCAAGTGGGGAGATGTGTAGTGAAATTGACAGAGATACAACGGTAAAATATCTCCAAAGATAACATTTAAGGATAAAAACATAATGCGTAGGCTGCGAATAGTACATGATCGCCTAGACCGCGGGTCATCATCCTCCATAATAATTGACTCGCTAGACAGGAGGGGAACGGCGGATCAAAAAGGAAAAAAATATGACTGGAAAGGCTAGGAGACGCAATTGGGGGGGATGGAGGAAAGAAAAAAATCACGTCCCCCAAATTGACACGAGGTACGGAATTGGACGTTTTGCGATAACAAGCCCTTGATTTGAATTCAGCGGCTAAACGCAGATGTTAGGAATATTACAAAAATTAAAAAGTAACTTTTCTTTAATATTAATGTTAGGAATATAAAAATTAGCTGGCCGGATGGCCTATTCTGAGCAGTGAACTAATATGGTCTTAATTTTACAGACGGATAGATAATATTGAAGATAATGACAAAAGACAGTGTAGTTCACATCATCGCTAGACTGTATTGAATCTAAAAGTGTCGCAATTTGCACACAAAACCACGACCTTGGACGCAGGTGTTCAAATTTACTTAGTATGGGGGAGAGGGTTTTTGAGCGGTAGCTGTGTCTAAATATAACTTTTATCGACAAAATTTTGGAGGGGAAAGAAAGGTTGCTTCAAAAATCAAGCACAATTATGTAGAAACACAAGTAGAGACGGACAGACTAACAGATAACCATCCATACTTGACTGAAGCATGACTGAAATGACTTTAGTGTAGGAATTTGAATTTAAAGTAAAACTAGGCAGTGATTGGCCACAGACAATCATATTATTAGCGCTCAGAGCGTATTTGGGGCCATTCTTCAACAGTTGTTCAGTGATAGACACAGATTTTAAAGTGTGGTGATTTCCATATGAAAGAAAGTGAAAGAAAGTTAGGGACGCCATACTATAGCCAGCAGCTCAGCTGAGTTTTGCTAGCAATTCTGTGTTATTTATTCATAATCTGAGCTGCGAGTTTCTGTTGTCAACAAAGCAGTGACTATTCAGTTGGTGACTTTACTCGAGTGTATCTGTGCAGTACTTGTGACAGAGACCACCATTATTGCCCGCCAGCACGGAGAGGTGGGACCATCAGTTTTCAGCACCAGAGCTACAAATATAAGATGAGTGAGCCTCTGGTCTGCTGGACATTCACCAAAGTTGTGTAGTTACTAATACCCCATAAAAATTCCCACCATTTTCTGGACACTGGGTAGTCAATATAGACAGGTGTGATGAGGCCACCCCAACAGCACAAACAGTACATATCCTCCCAAATAGATGACTACTAGAACATTTTAATAAAACTAACTAGTATAGTACATATATATGTACACTATTGCATTTATGATATAATATTCCATGCATTTCTTTCATAATCTCTAAATCTTTTAAAGTTCTGGTCAACCTAAAAAATTGATCCAGAACAAAATAAATGTAATATAATTTTATCAAAAAATTTTACACACTTGAGTTAGTTCAGTGTATTTTAACATTTGTTAATATTATTAGTCTTCTTAATTATTTGTGGGTGTATTTAGAAACTATCACACCACACTACACATCATTACCCTAGACACTTTACGTAGCCACATTCCTTAAAAAAAAAATAAGTGTGAGGTCGTAGTGGTAGCAAGAAAGGCCTTCTGACAATTCACAACTACATTTTATCTCAGGAGCCTTCACAGCTGGCCTCATACAATTACATTTAGTAATATCACCATCATACAATACCATCAAACACCACTACAACATGCTTGAATACACTCTGACACGCATCAAATCTAAAAGCCATTTTGTTAGTACTCACACATGGTTGAAGACACTCATACAAACATCAAATCTAAAAGCCATTTTGTTAGTACTCACATTTATTTGAAGACACTCAGACACACATCAAGTCTAAAAGCCATATTGTTAGTACTCACACATGGTTGAAGACACTTAGACACACACCAAACAACATGTGGACCACACCAAGAATGATGGCCATCTTCATCTTCAGAGAATTCAGAAACAAGATCTTATTTTTAGCTCCTTGCCAGATCTGTTGATGAAGGAAAGTTGTAGTTACTGTATATACTCGGGTTTAAGTCGATCCGACTATAACTTTTGGACTAGACTTTTAGACCTAAAAAGCATCCAAAATGAATGATCCAATTATAAATCAAAGTACAAAACATTATGCTTCAATGATGAATTTATGAAAAGCATCGACTACTAATCACGCTAAGTTTTCCGCACATAATATATTTTTCACCCGCAATCATCACTCGCCATACAGTGTTATAGTAAGCAGATGACCGTAAGCGCCGACGTTCTGCACACACGCAAATGCGCAAAGCATGAGCTCTCATCTACTTCTGCAATGACTCCTGCAGCGATTAATATATAACTGTAAACCTTGCAAAGATTCTTTTATTTAACACCAGTCTTAACAAGTTTTTGGTCGATTCCGAATTCCCATACTGCATTGGGATTACCATGGCTTTCGCAAATTCAATGACTTTCAGCTTAAAGCCAGCCTCGTAAGAAGTACACTATCTTTTCAAACTCATTGTAATAACACCTTCAGGACAATCTTTTTTTTTACCAAATGCAAGTGTGTTTACAACAACTGTGCATGCCAGTGTACGCATGACAGGGAGTACCGAAAGCATGATGAACATTGTTTATTTGTTGATCGTTTGTATCCATAACGAGTGTATGTTTTAATAATAACCATGATTAACAGCGTAATAAAGCTAATTTAAACATTTTTAGTATAAATGAATACAGTGGGCAATGTGTTCGATATAACCTTATAAAAGAATTCAGAGATGCAGTAAAAAGGGCTAAAGATTATGGTCAGGTTTAGGAATCCTAAACCTAACCCTAAAACATAACCTTAATCCTAATGACGTTGGTGACTTACAAGGGTGACATCAAAGAATGCATCGCAATGTTCTTTATTTCAACCCATTTTTTAATGTATTATGAGTAATTAAGATATTTTGTTAAAAACATTTAATGATGCAACAAGTTTATATCTCAAGATACCAATATGCGGCAGGAAGGGCGGGAGCAAAACTGACCGATTGCATTAATCTTTATTTTTTTTACTCTACTCTAAGTCGCGATCTTAAGGTAAAAAATGTTAATAAATTTCTTGACTTATACTTGAGTATACATGGTATATCTTTTGAGAATGAAAAATGTAATCATATCTTTAGGCAATTAAATAAAGTTACCTACACCATTTTCATAACTGATTTTCTTACAAAATAAACGTTATCAATGCTGCAATATTCATTTGACAGTATTGACAGGTAAGCCATTCATTTATGCAATCATAACAACACATGATAACAGTAATTCATCATATCTTTCACACCAAATATAAAAATGTGAATGATATGACGAATTGCTGATTAATGATAATTGGCCATCCATTTTTATCCTGAATAATAGAACAGGGGTGGTTAAATTTTAACGATCTTTGGGAGCTGCAATACTCAGGCGATTTTTGGAAGAGCCATCCATATATTTTCGAAAAAAAAAAAAAGTTTATATATGATTATATGTCAAAATAACAAATGTTTCTCTTATAAGCAAATCTCACTGGTATCTCATCTTCTTAGTAATGTGTCTGTAGCATCTCTATGGCATACAAGCCAAGTAGGACTTGTTACCCGTAATCTGTACAAGTAATTCTCATTTTCAGATTTGTACAGCCCATACTTAATTTCTGTACAGGTATTTTGACTAGCTTGCACATCTTGCGCTACACCTTAGCCAATATTTGCGTCGTTAGATTCGGCGAGATGATAGACCACTTGAATAAAAAAATCAACCAATAAAATCAAGCTGCCTATTTTTCAATTGATGCGGGATTTGTGAAAGTCTGCGCTGCATGGCGTGTCATTCTTTCATCATTCTGCGCTAATGCTGATGGCAGGTTACTGATTATTTTAACGATTATGTTGCATTGAGCATAATTTATTATTTACAGCTGCTTATAAGAGAAAAAAACAGTGGATACCACTATATATTACTTGATTTCACTCAGACTTGTAGAATCTGCATAAGAAACGTACATTTGTATAATAATTTAATAAGAATTATGAAACTGAACAAAAAATAATGAAAGCAAGGTAATGTAGTGGTTTTTTATGTTATTGTATGATTGATATGTTACCTAGTGTACTGGATGAGGTCAGCTGTGAAGGCTCCTGAGATAAAAGTTTATGTGAGTTACAGAAGGCCTTTCTGCTACCACTTACGACCTCAAACAGACCTATTCTACTAGTATGAATGTTAGCTACATTAAAAGTCTAGGGTACTGAAATGTAATGTGTAGGTAATAAAATACACAGACACACACATGTAAAATAATAAGTCTAATAATAATAATAAACTCTATGATAAACTGAACTAACACTGGCTTTTAGAATTTAAGTTTGAAAATTTTTTTAATTTATTAGTCCTGAACCAATTGTTTCTTTTGGTCAGAACATAGGAAACAATATGTATTTATCAATAAAGTGCATATATATATTGCATAATCAAATGAAATTTTTGTACATAGGTATATTATTACATTGGTTAATATTAATAATATCTATAGTGTCTTGGGAAAAACTAGCACTGGATGTTTAGTTGGGGTGGCGTCATCATGCCCAATCTATGATTATAAAGTTCCTTGTCCTTGACATATGGACTGATATTAATGTTTATATACAAGATTTTATTTCTTTACTGATGGTGGACACAGTTGATGAATCTCCAGCAGGCCAGGTTTGCACTTAACTGGCCTGTAACGATGTAGTACAGAATTCTTGTGGCCCACTCCTCTCAGTAGCTGGAGTAAAATGTTGGGCTGCACAGGCATCCGCTCTTGTACTTCTACAAAAGCATCTGGCACAAACGTAGTGCCAGATCAGAAACTCACAATTCAGAATTGAGAACACAGTTACGTAGTACTAGCAAAACTCAGCTGAGCTGCTGGCTAGATTAGGGCATCCCACTGATTTTTATTTAATAATTCCTGGAAATCACCTCTAGCAGTAACGAACTGTGTCAATGGACAGTCTTCTATCAAAAGGCACAAGCGTGCGTCTCTTTTTCAATAATATAAATGCTTTTGTCCAATCAGCGGACTTCCCCTCTAACTTTTCAAATATTCAAAATATAAATGTCCAATTTCAGTCCAGTCTCAGTCTAGTGTGTAGTATTTGTCTGTCGGTCTGTCCATCCCAACTTGGTTTTTCACAAAATTACCCTTGTTTTTGGACAAGAAAAAACTACACAAATCTGCCCCACTTACTTATACGATTTCTATGCTAAGTTATTTTTAGCTACTATCCTCCGACTTTGCCCCTAGTTCATTTGCAGTTTGATTTTTGCATTTTTAGGCTCAAGGACGCCAAAATGTAACTTTAATGAAAATATGCACAAAAAACTGTTCGCTAGTCTGTATGGAACAATACAGTCTTTCGTCAATATCTTCCGTGTTATCTGTCCGTCTGTGCAATTAAAAGTATATTATTTCTCTGCTCAAGATGGGCTATCAAACTAGCTAGTTTTTATTTTCATAACTTTATAATTAAAGAAAAACCTACTTTTCTCAAGGTTATTTTTTGAAATTTGTTTTTGAACCTTCGGGTATGGCATTTGCCGCTATATTCAAATTAAAACGACCAATTACGGTAAAACGTCTAAGATACGTCTGTTTCTAATAAGAGCTAAGGTCTTTTTTTGTCCATTTCCTTACATTGTGTCAACTAGTGGCGTAATTTTTCCTTTAAACTACAAATTGCATCTTTTTGCCTTTTTAGATTCAAACACGTGTTCAGACCGTCATAATTTTTTTCTTTTATCTCCGTTTCTACCCCGTCTAAAAGGATATGTCGTTTAGTTTGCATGTTCTAACTAGTTAGTTTCAATGGCGTTATACAGCGCTGGCGTAGGTGAAGAAGCCTCGGCATATCTTGCCTATATTTTTATCCCTACGTGTTATTTTACCCGTTATCTTTATAATTGGAGATATTTTAACGTTGTATCACGGTAATTTCACCACACATCTCCCCACCTGAGAACATGCACTAATGCAAGTTCCAAAACCAGTGATACACATTGATAAAATTAACTCCTCCCGCCTACTACTATTCTAATTTTGATCACAGGGGTGCCTACTGAGGAAATCTGCACCGACATTCAGTGACCCCGGGATATATTCAATAATAAACTGATAAGGTTGCAACAATAAAGACCATCTTAACAATCTTGCATTTTCATGCTTGGCCTGAGATAAGAACACTAGGGGCTGGTGATCCGTCTGGACCACAAAAGTCCTACCATACAGATAGATTTGGAACTTTTTTATTGCCCAGATTAACGCTAAACATTCTTTTTCGCTTGTGGAATATCCTTGCTCCGCTTTATTCAACTTGCGGCTTGCATAAGCGACTGGGTTCAGTTCCCCATTGGGTGAAGAGGACCTTTGCAACAGAGCTGCCCCCAGGCCTACATTACTTGCATCTGTTCTCACCACAAAGTCCTGAGTCAAATCAGGCAATTTGAGAATAGGCTTGCTAGTGAGTTTTTCCTTTAACTCTTGAAATGCCAATTCACATTGCGCGGACCAAACAATTTTATCTGGATTTCCCTTGCGAGTCAGATCAGTCAGAGGAGCACAGATAGAGTTAAAATTTTTGATATATTTTTGGTAAAACCCACATAACGACACGAATGATCGCACGTCTTTTTTTGTTTGTGGTCTAGGTGCTCTCTGCAGTTTTTCCAAGTTCTTGGGGTCAGGGGTCATGTTACCCTGATATACAGTATGTCCCAAGAATTCCAACTCTTTGCAGCCAATACAACATTTTGTTGGTCTAGCAGTTAAGTTTGCTTCTCTGAGCCTACCAAATAACATATTCAGAGAGTTAATGTGTTCTTCAAATGTTTCTGTGGCGACAAGAATATCATCCATGAAATTTGTGATACATGGATTATTCAGGGGATCCAACAATTTGCGCATCATCCTAGAAAATACACTCGGAGCATTTTTCAGTCTGAATGGTAGCATGTTGAATTCATAATGTCCTTCCGAGGTGCTAAAAGCTAAATAAGGTCTAACTTCAGGCTTCACTGGAATCTGGTAATAGCCTTTGCTAAGATCCACCTTCGAAAAGTATTTTGCCTTGTTCAATCTGGCAAATAACTGTTTTGTGTCTGGTAATGGATCCACTTGTCCTTCTGTGACAGCATTCAGTTTCCTGTAATCTATGCACAGTCTATGTTCCCCAGACGGTTTCCTCAACAAAACTACACTGGAGCTAAAAGAAGATTCACTGTGTGAAATAATCCCTTCTTTCAACAAATAATCTATTTCCTCTTTCAATGCATTCTCCTTCGCGAACGGAACAGAATAGGCTCTCATACAGATTGGGTTTGAGTCTACCAGCTTCATGTCATACTGTAGCAAATTTGTATGTCCTGGTTTATCTGTTAATACATCTGTATGTTCCTCCAGAACCTGTTGAACTCTCTCCCTCTGATTTTTAGTCAGGTGCTTACTGACTTTTACCTGTGCGGCTGTCTCAGGTATTCATGTGAGGTGAGTGGTTCCTTCTTCATTTTAGTTGCGATAGCCAAGGTCAGTAAGGGGGTGCTTTCCTGGAGTGGTCTGTCCAGATACTTCTTTAAAAGGTTTACATGATATACCTTCTCCTTCCCCTTTTTGTCAATTTTATAGTTTGTTCTAGACACCTTCTCTAGAACCGTATATGGACCTTGCCATCCAATTTGCAACTTATTCTGGCTGCCGGGTAGTAGAAGAAGCACCTTCTCTCCCACAGCTAATTCTCTGTCCTTTGCTTTCCTATTAAAATACGCTGCATGTTTCTTCCTGGCTTGTCTCAAATTATCATTTGCCAGTTTCCATCCAGCTTTCAGACGAGTGGTCAGCTCGTTCACATATTGATATGATGAGGTAACAGTCTCTTCTGCCCTCTCATCTGTCCAGGTCCTTAATAATGCTTCTAATGGACCTTTTATTGGCCTCCCAAATAGCAGGGTTGCGGGAGCCATTCTGGTTGAACTATGTGGTACCTCCCGATACGCAAACAACGCGGCGGGCAGAAATTGATCCCACATATCCGGTTTTTCATGTGCCAGCTTCCTCAGGATAGAAATGAGAGTCCCATTGAACCTCTCTACCTGGCCGTTCCCTTGTGGATGGTACGGACTACAATGAAAGTGCCTGGCTTGAAATAGCTTAAAAACTTCTTCCGTTAGTTTCCCCTTGAACTGTGAGCCATTATCAGTCAAGATTTGATGCGGGAATCCTAATCTTGTGAATATTGTAAGTAGTGCCTCTGCTACATGTTTCGAATCAATTGATGGCAGGGCTACCGCCTCTCCCCACATAGAACAAGTGGCCACCAGAGTAAGGATGTAACTGTTCCTCCTCTTGGTCCGAGTGAGAGGTCCCACAATATCCACTGCAACCCTCTCAAAAGGTGTTCCCACTATGGGCATTTCCCCTAGAGTTGCAGGAGCAGTCCAATGCTTTGGAGCTACCCTTTGACATTCTGGACAGGATTTGACATATCTTTTTATATCCTCCGTTATCCCTGGCCAGAAGTAATGACAAGCTATACGCTGTCCTGTGGCGCTGATCCCCATGTGACCACTGAAGGGAATCGCATGCCCTAGTTCCATCACTTTATCCCTATATGAAGTGGGAAGAACCAGCTGGTTGTGACCATTTGTTCCAGTTCCGGCCTTCTGTATATCAATTTGTTCTTCATAAAGTACTCTCCCTTGCTTGGAGGTGTGTGGCATTTGGGCAATTTCTTAAAACATGGCTTGAGTGTCCTATCCTCAGCCTGCGCCTTCCTCATCTCTTCTGGATGAGCATTTATAGGTTCACCTTCTTCCTCCTTTTTCTGTGACCTGGTCTGCACTGTCGCCATGATCACAGGTCTCTCGGGATTCCCCAAGAAGACGTATCTACACCCCAATATCAGAGGGTAGATTGGTTCATCTATCACTGCTGCTCTGATTTCTCCTTCCACATAGCGAGTTTTCACCGTTATCCTTGCGAGGGGAATTTTTTTTTTTTTTTTTTTTTTTTCTTTTTTTTTTTTCCTTTTTTTTTTTTTTCTTCTTTTTTTTTTTTCCCGTACGCCCGCTAATACTCGAGGCGAAATCTCAGGTTATTACTAATGTCTAACCTGACATTGATTTTACGTGAGTATCCCTTTTTTCTTGTACAGTGTCACGTAGCGTTTAAAGGATAAGAGAATTATTTAGAGGAAATAATAGATCTGATGTGGAAGATTTGGCTCAAGGAATCCCTGCTGGGTTTTCCCACTTCCAAAGGGTGACGAAGAGGGTAAATTCTCCTAACTCGACAGGTCTGGAAAAGATTGTAAGGAGATATTTGGTCTCTCGCTACCGTCGTCCCCTTCTCAGTTATCTATTATTATTATTCTTTAAATTATATTATATTTTACGAGCCCCCCTCCCTTATAAAGGAAGATAAACATAGACAATATTCAACATCTAATGGAAGGAACAAAGCGTGGGGTACAGTATATACACCCAATTGGTTTATTGCAATAAAGTGAATAGATGGTGAATGATAGTATTGTCGATGGAATTAGTGTCTGCTGTATGTATTATGTGTCTCACAATTCACGTGTTTTTCATCATGGATGACTAAACTTTGTGGCATTGATTAGGTGAGTTTCCTTTGTCGTGGACTTAGCTTTTCAGCCCCTGGCTGATAGTGAAGTGTGGTTAGTTCTCCGGTCTCCTGACGTTGCCCCGGTAGGTCTTGAATGGTTCGGATTTGCCTTCTCTGTGCTCGACTCCGTATTCTGCGCTGAGATTGGACTGTCGTGCAAGGCTCCACCATAGACTAAAGACAAATACGACGGCGTCATTAATTTTCTAGCTTTAGAAAGCAGTCTTTCCCTAAGCCGTCCCTCTGCCAGTCATATCAGATTTTAGTCTCTAACATCATATGTCTAGAGTCTAATCTTGAATTCAAGTTTCTCCTGTCTGTCCTTTATTATATTTCTCTGCCCCAGTGGCAGTATTATAATTCTTTAGACTGATTTATCGTCAGCTTAACCCGATGAATTATTATAAATGTCAGTTAAACCCACCAAATTTATCATAGAAATGTCGGCAACAGTATTCTAGTTCTGTGCCTCTAGCCTAATCGTCATGTCATTATGATGAATTTAACAAATAATTGGACATCCGTGTTTTTAGAATTGTCTGACAACATTATCACACACTTCATGTCTGGTCGCATCGTCATATAATTTATAATGAATATATGTCACGGTCTGTCAACATTATCGTTAATATTAATTTCCGTTAGTCTAAACGTCGGGTCGAAATTAATCAAATAATATGGAAATTAATAGCTATATATATATATATTCCCGTTATACATTATTATGAACATGTACATATCCCGTGGGATCATAAAATATACCCGATCACATGTGGCTGGATGTGATCGTAAAACAAAAATATGAATAAAGTAAACATACCAATCTTGCGTCGATTTTGCAATGTACTACACATTTCATCACATTATATTCTAGCGAGATTTCACTTACCTACTCAAAGATGGACGCTAACCCGCAATTAGACACGTGGCTTCAGTGCTTTTAATGCGAGAATTCGCCGATAATTGGGTTAGACCTAGCTGTCTCAAGGGTTCCGGGCAAGTGAAGATTGCTCGTGTTTGGCGCACTTTTAGCGGGACATTTCCGCTTGGACACGTGATCCATAGCGTGCATCATGTGACATTAGCGTCAAATAAACGCTCCAATCAATAGCGTTAAAAGTCACGTGATGTTTTCCTAAGTGGCATAAACTGGTTTTATCAGCTTAAGCAGTCTTAAATTAAAACAGGTTCCTAGCTACCGAGGTCATTGGTCAACAATGACGTCGTATCTAAAAATAGCGAGGAGGAAATACTGAATGCTAGGAGAATTTCCGCCAGTGACAATTCCCGGGACTTTGCGATCATGCATTGAGGATGAGAAAAAAAAAAACGATGTCCGTAAATAATAAAAAAAATGAAGAGAAGATTGGGCAAGTTGTCACACAAGCCCCTCCTCAAGTTTGACGTTCCGTCCAACTCCTCTTGTCCTGTCTTCCTCTTCTTTTCCAGTTTCTCATATCTCCTCGGTTGCGTCCGGATGTCTGCTCAAAAAATCTGCCCCTACGTTGTTCTTCCCAGGTATGTATTCTATGTGAAAGGAATATGGCTGCAACAGGAGTGACCATCTCATAAGCCGGGCATTAAGGTTCTTCGACGCTGCAAGAAATATCAACGGTTGGTGATCACACTGCACCGTGAACTTTTTCCCGTATAAATATGGTTGAAACTTCTGCACAGCCCATATTAGCGACAGACATTCTCGTTCGATGGTAGAGTAGTTCTGTTCAGCAGGGTTCAATTTCCTACTAGCATATGCGATGGGGAATAGAGTTGCAGAAGGTCTATCACTAGGCTGCAGGAGAGTGGCTCCTATCCCTATATTGCTAGCATCTGTTCGCAGCGTAAAGTTCAGAGTTAAGTCAGGCAGTCGCAGAATTGGCCTAGCTGTGAGTTTCTCCTTCAGCAGCGTGTAGGCATTTTCGCACTCCGCTGTCCAGGTTACTTTGTCCGGGTTCCCATTCTTGGTTAATGCGGTCAATGGCGCACTCAGGGTATTAAAATCTTTAATATATCTCTGGTAGAAGCCACATAGAGACACAAATGACCTTACATCCTTTTTAGTCTGGGGTCGTGGGGCCCGCTGTAACTTCTCAATATTACGCGCATCTGGGAACATGCATCCATGCGAGATAGTGTGTCCCAGGAATTCTAGTTGCTCGCAGGCAATTTGACATTTTGTAGGGCGAGCGGTGAGTCCTGTTTCTCTAAGTCTTTCGAAGAGTAGGGAAACTGCGTCCAGGTGCTCCTCAAAGGTGTTCGTGGCAATAAGTATGTCGTCCATGAAATTACTTATCCCAGGGTGGTTCAGGGGTTCCAGTAGCTTCCTCATCATACGAGTAAAGACGCTTGGGGCGTTGCTTAGCCCAAATGGCAATACATTAAACTCGTAATGGCCTTCAGAAGTACTAAATGCTAACATATGTCGAATTTCCTCTTTTACCGGGATCTGGTAGTACCCTTTGCTAAGGTCTATCTTCGAAAAGTATCGTGCTCTACTCAGCTTGGTGAAAAGCTGATTCTGATCCGGTAAGGGCTCCGCTTGAAATTCCGTTACAGCGTTGAGCCTTCGGTAGTCTATGCAGAGGCGATGTTCTCCTGTGGATTTTCTAAGCAACACTACACTCGCACTATAAGGCGACTCTGATTTTGAGATAATATTTTCCTTAAGCAGGTACTCGATTTCCTCACTCAATGCCTTTGCTTTAGCATAAGGAACAGGATAGTTCTTAACTCGTACCGGGGCGAGGTCTGTTAGCTTCATATCAAATTCTATCAGGTTGGTCATGCCAGGTTTATCCGTGAGTGTACTAGGGTGTTTTCTCAACAACTGTTGAACCCGTGCCTGCTGATCCTCCGTTAAAGTTGAACTAATCTGAACATCTTGATGAGTTTCGCACTGACGAAGAGGGTATTCACAGGAGGTCAGGGGTTCTGCCTCAGTTTCCGTCGCAATAGCCAGTGTCAGGAAATGTGCTGGTTCTGCACCTGGTCTTTCATAATATCGCTTCAGCAGGTTTATGTGGTAAATTTTCTGCTTCCCCTTTATGGCAATCTTGTAATTGGTGCGCGACATTTTCTCAACAATTTTATATGGACCTCTCCACCCGATTTGCAATTTATTATTGCTACTGGGCAGGAGTAATAATACCTGTTCTCCTACTTCTAGCTCCCTATCCTTCGCAGTGCGGTTGTAGTAACGCGCATGTTTACGACGGGCACGGCGTACATTTTCCTTTGCCAGTTCCCATCCTGTTTTAAGGCGTTGGGTCAACTCCTTCACGTATTGGGATGCAGAGGTGACCGTCTCATCAGCTTTATCATCTGTCCAAGTACGTAACAGTGCCTCTAAAGGTCCTTTTATAGGTCTACCAAACAGCAATGTGGCAGGAGGCATCCCAGTAGAATTGTGGGGTACTTCGCGGTAAGCAAATAGTGCTGCGGGTAAGTATTGATCCCAGCTCTCTGGTTTTTCCTGCGCAAGTTTCCGAAGGATGGAAATAAGGGTCCCGTTAAACCGCTCCACCTGGCCATTTGCCTGGGGGTGGTAGGGAGAGG
Source organism: Oreohelix idahoensis (assembly GCA_024509875.1). NCBI lineage: Eukaryota > Metazoa > Mollusca > Gastropoda > Stylommatophora > Oreohelicidae > Oreohelix > Oreohelix idahoensis. Next base: position 39,190 of record JAMPIV010009323.1, on the reverse strand, counting down.
TGTGGATATGTCGGGCCTGAAATATCCTAAACACTTCCTCGGTGAGTTTTCCTCGGAATTGGGAACCATTATCTGTCAGGATCTGTGACGGAAACCCTAGCCGAGTAAATATGGTGAGCAGAGCCTCAGCAACATGCTTAGAATCACAGGCGGGCATAGCAATTGCCTCTGCCCACATGGAGCAACAATCCACTAACGTGAGTATATAACTGTTTCTCTTTTTGCTACGAGTAAGTGGACCCACAATATCCACCGCTACTCGTTCGAAGGGTGTGCCCAAGATTGGCATTTCTCCCAGAGTGGCTGGGGCCGTCCAGTGTTTCGGCGCTGTCCTCTGGCACTGCGGGCATGATTTCACATATCTCTGGATATCGGCGTTGATACCTGGCCAATAATAATGACATGAAATACGCTGAATCGTGGCACTTATGCCCATGTGGCCACTAAACGGAAGGGCATGGCCCATTTCTAGGACCTGGGCTCGGTATGCTGATGGAACCACAAGTTGCCCATGTTCCTGTCCTCCATTTCCTGCTTTCCGATGCAACAGCCCATTTTTCTTGTAGAAGTCTCCCTTTTGGAGAGGAGTGTGCGCTCTCGGTAGTTTTTTGTAGCAGGGTGCTAGAGATTGATCCTCCGTTTGTGCCTTTTTTAATTCCTCAGGAAGGATGTTGGGTGGGGATTCCAACTCCGTATTCCGTTTGGCCTGTCCTCTAGTGGTGACAGCCGCCACAACCAGAGGGTGAATGGGTTCTCCCAAGAACACATACCTACACCCTAAGATCAAGGGATAAATAGGGTCGTCCAAGATCGCTGCACGGATTTCCCCAGTCACATATTTTGATTTGACCTTAATCTTGGCTATGGCCAAACGCATAGGTGCTGCACTTTTAGTAGGTCCTTGTATTTCTATAGTGTCTTCTGTCATCTGGTCAGGCTTGACTAGGGATGCACAGACAACTGCGTCGAATGCAAGGCCTGTATCATAAAGGCAGGTCACCTCTTGGTCATTTACGAGGACTGTCTCAACGACCGGGGGATGTCGGGGTTTGTCCAGAGGTTCTTCCGGTCCATTTCCCCTTGCGGCACTTTTACGTAAGCAGGCAGCATGATGAGGTGGGTTTTTCCGGTTGCACTCCTGCGTATTGTGGGTGATGGTTCTACAGTGCTTACACCATTTTTCCCCCTTGCCTCTGCTGCTGGAAATTAGATCTCTGAGTAGTCTTGTAGTCTGGCTTGTCATGCTTTTTGAAGTTAGTATACGGTGGTTTCACTTGGGGGTCCATGTGTGACTGAGCTGTCTGTCTAGGTACGTAATCTGGTTGTTTCCGTCTGGGTGGTGGATTCTCTGATAGTGCTGCCTGATATCGTTCCGCTAACTGGACTATGGATTCTAAAGTGCTGGCCCCATTCTCTGTCAGGAATCTTCTCATGTCGGAAGTCATGGTGTCCTTCAGTTGTTCGATCATGACCATTTCCTTCAGGCCTTCCCAATCATGAGTAAAATTCCCTAGGGCACCCCACTTCTCCACGTAGGAATCCAGTCTCGCAGCAAACTGAGCAAAGTTCTCTCCGACTTCCCTCCTAGAGTTACGGAACCTCTTCCTATAGGCGTCAGCATGTAGCTCATAACGAACCAATAGTGCCTTTTTCAAAGAGTCGTAGTCATCCTGTAAACCTGGAGGAAGCTTGCTATACACGTCATAAGCAGTTCCTCTAAGCCCTTGCGACAGTTTCAGGTTCCATTTGCTCTTCTCCAAACCAAACGTGGTGGCAAACTTCTCAAATTTGTCGAGATACCTATCGATCGAGTCGGCTTGTTCCGAGAAAGCTTCAAATGGAAACGTCAAAGGTCCCAAAGTTGACATGAGTGAGGATGGCAAAGGTCCGGTGCCCCCTGCGTGCAAGGAAGGCATATCATCTGACCGTGGCGATAGGTTGCCTGAGGAGGTAGATGCTGTCGCACCGGCTACTGGTTCAACTCTTTGAGCTTGTCCCTGCATCTCTAACTGCTTCATCTTCAATGCATGCTCGCGTTCATCTCTCTCGCTTCTTTCTCTAGCGTCTACAGCTTTTATCCTCTCATCTATTTCTGCTAACTTTATTCGCTCTTCTCTTTCAGCTTTCGCTGTTTCTCGAGCGTAATACTTATCAGTCTCGACACTGACATAATTTGCAAGGTCCACCCCACTATAACCTAGATCTCGACCGGCCTCCCCTAGTGCTGCCTTAAGCTTAACTATTTCAGCCATCTTTTGCAGTTAAAGTCCACACTGAGTAAGCTAGTGCTACCTTCCAATAGTATTTCTAGCAACAAGTAAATACTAATTATTTATCCGACTGCTGTAGAATGAAATTACTACAGTTATGGAGACTTAAGGTCTGTAATTCAATGAAATACAAAATCAAGAACTAACTTAATTAAACACAACATATATAAAGGGATTCACCAATCAATGCCTGAATTTCTAGAAAAAATGTTTTCTGTCTTTCTAGAGCTCACTGTGTGAAAATACATGTGTTAAAATGGTATACTGTAATGACTGAATGGATGATACTATCCCAGAGGTATGATAAAATACATAAGTTCAAATCCCGGACCGAGACACCAGTGTCACGTAGCGTTTAAAGGATAAGAGAATTATTTAGAGGAAATAATAGATCTGATGTGGAAGATTTGGCTCAAGGAATCCCTGCTGGGTTTTCCCACTTCCAAAGGGTGACGAAGAGGGTAAATTCTCCTAACTCGACAGGTCTGGAAAAGATTGTAAGGAGATATTTGGTCTCTCGCTACCGTCGTCCCCTTCTCAGTTATCTATTATTATTATTCTTTAAATTATATTATATTTTACGAGCCCCCCCTCCCTTATAAAGGAAGATAAACATAGACAATATTCAACATCTAATGGAAGGAACAAAGCGTGGGGTACAGTATATACACCCAATTGGTTTATTGCAATAAAGTGAATAGATGGTGAATGATAGTATTGTCGATGGAATTAGTGTCTGCTGTATGTATTATGTGTCTCACAATTCACGTGTTTTTCATCATGGATGACTAAACTTTGTGGCATTGATTAGGTGAGTTTCCTTTGTCGTGGACTTAGCTTTTCAGCCCCCGGCTGATAGTGAAGTGTGGTTAGTTCTCCGGTCTCCTGACGTTGCCCCGGTAGGTCTTGAATGGTTCGGATTTGCCTTCTCTGTGCTCGACTCCGTATTCTGCGCTGAGATTGGACTGTCGTGCAAGGCTCCACCATAGACTAAAGACAAATACGACGGCGTCATTAATTTTCTAGCTTTAGAAAGCAGTCTTTCCCTAAGCCGTCCCTCTGCCAGTCATATCAGATTTTAGTCTCTAACATCATATGTCTAGAGTCTAATCTTGAATTCAAGTTTCTCCTGTCTGTCCTTTATTATATTTCTCTGCCCCAGTGGCAGTATTATAATTCTTTAGACTGATTTATCGTCAGCTTAACCCGATGAATTATTATAAATGTCAGTTAAACCCACCAAATTTATCATAGAAATGTCGGCAACAGTATTCTAGTTCTGTGCCTCTAGCCTAATCGTCATGTCATTATGATGAATTTAACAAATAATTGGACATCCGTGTTTTTAGAATTGTCTGACAACATTATCACACACTTCATGTCTGGTCGCATCGTCATATAATTTATAATGAATATATGTCACGGTCTGTCAACATTATCGTTAATATTAATTTCCGTTAGTCTAAACGTCGGGTCGAAAATAATCAAATAATATGGAAATTAATAGCTATATATATATATATTCCCGTTATACATTATTATGAACATGTACATATCCCGTGGGATCATAAAATATACCCGATCACATGTGGCTGGATGTGATCGTAAAACAAAAATATGAATAAAGTAAACATACCAATCTTGCGTCGATTTTGCAATGTACTACACATTTCATCACATTATATTCTAGCGAGATTTCACTTACCTACTCAAAGATGGACGCTAACCCGCAATTAGACACGTGGCTTCAGTGCTTTTAATGCGAGAATTCGCCGATAATTGGGTTAGACCTAGCTGTCTCAAGGGTTCCGGGCAAGTGAAGATTGCTCGTGTTTGGCGCACTTTTAGCGGGACATTTCCGCTTGGACACGTGATCCATAGCGTGCATCATGTGACATTAGCGTCAAATAAACGCTCCAATCAATAGCGTTAAAAGTCACGTGATGTTTTCCTAAGTGGCATAAACTGGTTTTATCAGCTTAAGCAGTCTTAAATTAAAACAGGTTCCTAGCTACCGAGGTCATTGGTCAACAATGACGTCGTATCTAAAAATAGCGAGGAGGAAATACTGAATGCTAGGAGAATTTCCGCCAGTGACAATTCCCGGGACTTTGCGATCATGCATTGAGGAAAAAAAACGATGTCCGTAAATAATAAAAAAAATGAAGAGAAGATTGGGCAAGTTGTCACACACAGAGACAGGTGTCCCTCGCCATTCAGGCAAATACTCTCCGATTTCGGAGGTACCCATTGCAGCTGGGTCGGCTCAGGAGCCGCCAATCCCTGGTCGACGACACTTCTTCAAATGTCCTCGCCAGGTCTCGAGTTAATCCAGTCCAATTCCCGGTCGACGAAAAATCCTCAAATGCCGTCGCCCGGGTTTGATCCTGAATCACCTGGTCGCCAGAGCGGTGTTGTAACCACTACGCTAGCGCAGCTCCTAACGATGGGAAGTGTCATGAGTGGTATGTCCTTAGTCGCCCCTTGTATTTCCACTGTTTCTGTGGTATACTGACTTGGGTCCACTAGGCTAGACTTCACAACTGAATCATAATCCAAACCTGTATCATATAGGCACCTTATGGTGACCCCATTACAAATAACATCCTCACAAACTGGGGGGTGATAAGGTTCCTGCTGTCCATTAAGATTAACCTTTAATCTTTGGTTCCCCGATTTCATGGCAGCAATGTTTGAAGGTTTCCTTTTACAAAATTCGGTGTTATGGTTGTCTTTCTTACACCATTTGCACCATCTCTTTCCTTGGTTAAACGGTTTTCTTTCATTATATTTTTGGTCATTGAACTGTGAGTTTCTATCACGATAATCATTTCTTGGCCTATCAAAATTTGTCCTGCCTTTATTACCTTGTTCTCTGGTATCAAATTTACTAAATTGCTGTGGAGCTTTAAAATTTTCTATGTGCTTCTTTTTAGTGCCACTTACCTTTGCCTGGGCTGCCTGATACCTCTCAGCGACATTTAAAACCTCCCCCAACCTCTCTGCACCTTGTTCCATGAGAAATTTTCTCAAGTCTGGAGCCATGGACTCTCTTAATTGCTCTATCATGATCATCTCTTTAAGATCTTGGGTCTTCCCCAGAGCAGTCCATTTCTCCAAATAGGTTTCCAGTCTGGCAGAGAATTGGTGGTATGTCTCCCCAGACAACAGTTTGGCATTTCTAAACTTCTTACGATAAAATTCACCATTCTTTTCATATCTCAATAACAAAGCCTGCTTTAGCATGTCATAATTGTCTTGGTCGTCTCTATTCATCTTAGCAAAAACTTCATAAGAAGTACCTCTAAGCCCTTGGGATAACTTAAGACTCCACCTCTCTCTCTCTAACCCATACGTAGTAGCTAATAGTTCGAATCTACTGAGGTACCCCTCGATGTCATCGTCTTTCTCAACAAAATGGTCTAAATGAAACCCCATAGCTGAGGTTGAGGCTCCCTGACTAGGCGTGGCATCTGAGGGAAAGGGGCTGGCATCATTTTCAGGAGCATGGCCTTGTAATTCCAGCTCCCTTAGTCGTAATTCGTGCTCCCTTTGCAATCTTCTATCTTCTGCTTCCCTTTGCTGTCGTTTTTCTTCTGCCTCCCTTTCAGCAGTCAATCTCTTATCTTTTGCTTCCCTTTCGGCAGTCAATCTCTTATCTTCTGCTTCTAATTGGAGCCTTTAAATCTCCCTATCTGCCTCCAATGCCTTAGCCTCTTTGTCAGCCTCAATCTGCAGCCTCTTAAGTTCTTTGTCAGCCTCAATTTGTAACCTCTTCTCTTCAGCTAACCTCCTATCTTCCCTTTCAATATACTTGTCACATTCTGAAGTTACATACTGAATTAAAATTTGACCCTCCATGTTCATTTCCTTCGCCGTCAGCACAGCAGCCGATCTAAATTTTGCTAGATCTGCCATACTAAATCACACAATTTAACAATGACTAAGGTAATTCCAAGTATATAATTACTAAAGTAATATATTAATTAATTAATCACCACTGGCTGTGAAGATTCATCGACTTTTACTTTCCACTTTTTATTTTAAGGGACACTTTTAAATTTATTCCCTTATGCCCCCAATAGTTTAATTCCCGGACCAGGAGACCCTAATATCTTTGATAAACTTAATCCCCGGACAAGACCCCAATATCTGTAGTGGTTTTTGATGTTATTGTATGGTTGATATGTTACCTAGTGTACTGGATGAGGTCAGCTGTGAAGGCTCCTGAGATAAAAGTTTATGTGAGTTACAGAAGGCCTTTCTGCTACCCCTTACGACCTCAAACAGACCTATTCTACTAGTATGAATGTTAGCTACATTAAAAGTCTAGGGTACTGAAATGTAATGTGTAGGTAATAAAATACACAGACACACACATGTAAAATAATAAGTCTAATAATAATAATAAACTCTATGATAAACTGAACTAACACTGGCTTTTAGAATTTAAGTTTGAAATTTTTTTTAATTTATTAGTCCTGAACCAATTGTTTCTTTTGGTCAGAACATAGGAAACAATATGTATTTATCAATAAAGTGCATATATATATATATTGCATAATCAAATGAAATTTTTGTACATAGGTATATTATTACATTGGTTAATATTAATAATATCTATAGTGTCTTGGGAAAAAACTAGCACTGGATGTTTAGTTGGGGTGGCGTCATCATGCCCAATCTATGATTATAAAGTTCCTTGTCCTTGACATATGGACTGATATTAATGTTTATATACAAGATTTTATTTCTTTATTGATGGTGGACACAGTTGATGAATCTCCAGCAGGCCAGGTTTGCACTTAACTGGCCTGTAACGATGTAGTACAGAATTCTTGTGGCCCACTCCTCTCAGTAGCTGGAGTAAAATGTTGGGCTGCACAGGCATCCGCTCTTGTACTTCTACAAAAGCATCTGGCACAAGCGTAGTGCCAGATCAGAAACTCACAATTCAGAATTGAGAACACAGTTATGTAGTACTAGCAAAACTCAGCTGAGCTGCTGGCTAGATTAGGGCATCCCACTGATTTTTATTTAATAATTCCTGGAAATCACCTCTAGCAGTAACGAACTGTGTCAATGGACAGTCTTCTATCAAAAGGCACAAGCGTGCGTCTCTTTTTCAATAATATAAATGCTTTTGTCCAATCAGCGGACTTCCCCTCTAACTTTTCAAATATGCAAAATATAAATGTCCAATTTCAGTCCAGTCTCAGTCTAGTGTGTGTAGTATTTGTCTGTCGGTCTGTCCGTCCCAACTTGGTTTTTCACAAAATTACCCTTGTTTTAGGACGAAACTACAAGAAAAAACGACACAAATCTGCCCCACTTACTTATACGATTTCTATGCTAAGTTATTTTTAGCTACTATCCTCCGACTTTGCCCCTAGTTCATTTGCAGTTTGATTTTTGCATTTTTAGGCTCAAGGACGCCAAAATGTAACTTTAGTGAAAATATGCACAAAAAAACTGTTCGCTAGTCTGTATGGAACAATACGGTCTTTCGTCAATATCTTCCGTGTTATCTGTCCGTCTGTGCAATTAAAAGTATATTATTTCTCTGCTCAAGATGGGCTATCAAACTAGCTAGGTTTTATTTTCATAACTTTATAATTAAAGAAAAACCTACTTTTCTCAAGGTTAGTTTTGAAATTTGTTTTTGAACCTTCGGGTATGGCATTTGCCGCTATATTCAAATTAAAACGACCAATTACGGTAAAACGTCTAAGATACGTCTGTTTCTAATAAGAGCTAAGGTCTTTTTTGTCCATTTCCTTACATTGTGTCAACTAGTGGCGTAATTTTTCCTTTAAACTACAAATTGCATCTTTTTGCCTTTTTAGATTCAAACACGTGTTCAGACCGTCATAATTTTTTTCTTTTATCTCCGTTTCTACCCCGTCTAAAAGGATATGTCGTTTAGTTTGCATGTTCCAACTAGTTAGTTTCAATGGCGTTATACAGCGCTGGCGTAGGTGAAGAAGCCTCGGCATATCTTGCCTATATTTTTATCCCTACGTGTTATTTTACCCGTTATCTTTATAATTGGAGATATTTTAACGTTGTATCACGGTAATTTCACCACAGGTGACATTGTATCTTAACCCGATCAGAGCCCTGGGAAAAGTTTATTTGGAGTTACTTCTCTTTGAAGTTCCCTAAACCTAACCCTAACTGCTACGAACGAACACATAACTACACATATTCACTGCGGAGCAAAAAAGCCTGAGTAACAGGAAATTACCAATAATTAATTACTATTAATGTTTATAATATTGACGATTGACACTGAAAAGTCATATGGGTATTTAAAACTGCCAATTAGGCTAAAATGGCTATTTTAATTTTTGAAGTTTGATGGAGAATAAATTACACTATCACCAGTTTATATTTTCATTGCAAATGATGAACTTTTTCTGTATAAAAACAAATTAATATGATCACATGATTTTATTATTTTTAAAATTACATCAGATATTCATTAAAATAATTTGAAACTGCCCTGGAAACCTCCCCATTCTATACCAAATAACAGGATAACATAAAAAAAAAAAAAAATAAAGTTTTGCCTCATTTTGGCGAGGCGCGTCCCGTTCAACCTAGTTGGTTATATTAGGGCGCATGTCCAAATATAAAAGACCCTTAGGTCTGGGGTTATATATTGCCACAGGATAACATAATTTTTCTCTCTGCAATAATAATAGAAATAATAATAACGAAATAGTAAAATTATTTGAGAGAACAGTGGGGCGTCTTCTTTGATGTCATCCTTGTAAGTCATGAACGTCTTTAAGGTTTAGATTAAGGTTTGGGTTCAGGGTTAGGTTTAGTATATCTAACCCTTACCCCTTATTACTGTGTCTCAGAATTCTTTCGTAAGGTCCTATTGAACACAAGGTTTCTCAATCTGTTAGTCATTCTTAAGTGGAGAAATAAACTAAATGATGACACGATCACATCATTTTTACAGTGTCAAATAAACTCAGACACTTATTGTTTGGGTTATAAAACAAGTGAAGACCTGTTTTAAAAGGCAAAGGCCGCATGTCTCAATTATAATGCAGCCCACTGTAACAGAAAATATTTTTACACGAATCTTTTGATACATATTTTTGGTCTTTGTACAGGTTTTACTGGTCTTTGTACAGGTTTTGTGGCTCTTCACACAGGTTTTGTGGGTCTTCGCACAGGTTTTGTGAATCTTTGTGGGTTTTTTTATATTAGCCATCTTCTTCTTCTTCTTCCGTCCTTAGCCAAAGACCGACCAAGCAGTCAGAGGCCATCACGCCTTGTGGCGTCTTAAGGGCAACAGCAGATTGATTTTCTCTGTTGCAGTTTCCCATCACGCCTAGCAGCGTCTTTAGGGCAACAACAAATAGATCCATCTGCCGTTGTTTCCGTAATCGGTGTGACAAGCCAACGGGTGATCAGCCCATTGGGCTATATTAGCCATGACGTATGCTTAATTGTATTTAATCTTTCATAAAACTATTTCCTAATTATCTATATTAATTTACCATTAATATTCACTGTTTCTTCTGTGTTCTGTTTGTAGTTCACCAGGACCAAGTCCACAGATTAATATTAAGAGCTGAAGCAGATCCCCCATTGTAATAGGTTCTTTCTTTTCACAAACTACCTAACATTATTGTTCGTGAAAACATGGCGAACACCAGACTGGCTCGTCCTGTAGCACGTTTAAAATGTCTCGGATACTGCCAGATAGCCAAATGTGCAGGGTAAGTGAAAAATGTATATTTACTTACAGGATCAATTCCATAGAAATATGCTCTTGAACTGTTGTGAGCTTGTACAGGATCAAGTTGTACATCCTCATTTGCTAGCAAGATTTTATCTCTGCAATGCAGACACAGATCACATTTATTTATCGCACAAAATAGCAAATATCTAATAAAACAAATGAAAGTCACCTTTAAGTCTTAAAGGATGAGAGGGCAGAATTCAGGGCCAATTTTCACAGGCACTCATGACAGGAGACTAATTTTCATGGCTGATATACTTTTATTTTTTCCTAATTTTATAAATCCTCATTGAATTTATTTTACAACTGTGCATAAGATTACCATACTTTAAAAAAAAAAAAAAACTAGGAAAGAATCGACCCTTAAAATTTAATGCAATAAAAAAAACTCAAAGGGTCCCGTTACATGCCCATTGAGGCATATTGGGAATATGGTTTTAGGCCCATATTTTTTTTACCATTGGCACACTAGGGGTGATGTGGTCAGCATCACGTCGACCGCCTTAACCTTCCCAGAGTTGCTCTGGTACCCAATTCATGAGGCTGGGTCAACTCCGGAGCCGTTTGCAGTCTAAAAAGTCCCACCTCAACTGGGGATCGAACCATGTACCACCAAGCTAGGAAGCCAGTGCACTAACCACTGCGCTACTGCGGCACCTTTAAAACTTAATGCCATAAAAAAACTGAAAGCAAGAGAAAATTCCTAGCGTCACACTTTGAAAAACTACCACTTCCCTTTAAGATAAGTATATAGTATACAACATGTAACACTGGAATTCAATACTTTCTTTTGTGACAACCAACATTCTCCTATGACCATTAAATACTTTTTAAAAAAAATGACTGATCCTTTAAAGTTAACATCTGTTTATTAAAAGGGTGGCTGCACATCAGATCACATGACCACAAACAAAACGTGCAATTATAAACATTTCACGTCTGCAGAAGAGAACTAAAGACAGAAATGAAAGAGGATAAAGAAGACATGCAGGGGCCTTGAGCAGACAGCACAGGACAGGACAGGACAGGATAGGACAGTACAGGAGGAATTTGTGTGAATTTATTGAAGGCCTATGCTCCTCAGAAAGCTGATGGGTAATGAATGAATAAACACATTTGTTTAAAAAAAAACAACCACTAAATGATAATTGTCCTTGACAAATGACATAGCTCACTGTAAACACACGGCCACTTTAACATATCTGAGATGGCTTTACATATATCTAAGTGGAGCATTTATTACAGACACATCCCACCCACGTCGTTCCCAGGGTCACTGAGGAGACAAAGAAAGAATACGACTACTGCACCTTCAAGCATGTCGTACAAGGTGACTTAATATGAGGTTGTGTATGGGGAAGGCAACTTCATCATGTAAAACAAAGTGCTACAGAAGCCACTGCTACAGGAGCATGTGAATACTTGGTGCAGGCTTGCTGCAAGGGGACCAGCAACAATGGTGGCTACATGCTTTGTAAGGAGCGTAAGGGTAAACGATAATGGTGATAATCGCGTTTATAAGAGTGATCAACACCAACAAATGAAAAGAATCTGTGAATTAATAACAAAACCACACAGTAATACATACGTTATGTTTGGGTGCCACTCAGAGCCGAAGATGTTGAGGGACTTGGAGAAGACATCATTGTAAACCAGTCCCGTGTATATAGAGAACAAGCCCATCATCAAGATAATGTACCGACCTCCAAAGAAGGTGCTGGCAATCTGTAGGGTGATTTAGAAGTCCCTTTCTATTTTTAAATTGTTTTACCTTCAATCCTATTAAATTCTTCTTCTAAAGCTCTACGGAGATGCAAATAGCCTCAAGCTGACCACTGCTTTCTTTAAAAACATTCAAGTAGACGTCTGAGAGTATACGAAGAAGAAGAAGAAATTCTCTCTCTCCGCTCTTTCTCTCAGAGTAAGAAGCGCATGGCATAATGTGCATTTCCAGCCATCCAAGGGGGCTCTCCATCTGTGCAGAGCTAAAATACTGTGCTCTGGTTCTGGGCTCTCTCCTAGAGAGAGAAGAGAGAGAGAGAGAGAGAGAGAGAGAGAGAGAGAGAGAGAGAGAGAGAGAGAGAGAGAGAGAGAAAAGAGGTATATCTGGATTAAACAGACATAAACAGCTTGCCTGTATCTTCTAAGATAAAGCTAAAAAATGCAACATGAGCAGATAACTTTCTAAGACAGGAGCAGAAAATTCCACTGTCAAACAATGTTATACCAGATCTTTGTGAGTGGGAGTGGCAGACTGGTTTATAAATGAGAGGCATTAACTGTTCAAGTCAGTGACATTTTCCAACTCTGAGACATTAACTGTCCAAGTCAGTGACATTTTCCAACTCTGAGACATTAACTGTTCAAGTCAGTGACATTTTCCAACTCTGAGACATTAACTGTTCAAGTCAGTGACATTTTCCAACTCTGAGACATTAACTGTCCAAGTCAGTGATATTTTCCAACTCTGAGACATTAACTGTTCAAGTCAGTGACATTTTCCAACTCTGAGACATTAGCTGTTTAAGTCAGTGACATTTTCCAACTCTGAGACATTAACTGTTCAAGTCAGTGACATTTTCCAACTTTGAGACATTAACTGTTCAAGTCAGTGACATTTTCCAACTCTGAGACATTAACTGTTCAAGTCAGTGACATTTTCCAACTCTGAGACATTAACTGTTCAAGTCAGTGACATTTTCCAACTCTGAGACATTAACTGTTCAAGTCAGTGACATTTTCCAACTCTGAGACATTAACTGTTCAAGTCAGTGACATTTTCCAACTCTGAGACATTAACTGTTCAAGTCAGTGACTTTTTCCAACTTTGAGACATTAACTGTTCAAGTCAGAGACATTAAATGTCCAAGTCTACATAGACATTAACTGTCATGTCCCAAGTCAGAGATATTAGCTGTCCAAGTCTCAAATCAGAGACATTAACTATCCAAGTCTCAAGCCAGAGACATTTACTGTCCAAGTCTCAAGTCAGAGATATTAAATGTCCAAGTCTACAGAGACATTTACTGTCCAAATCTCAAGTCAGAGCCATTTACTGTCCATGTCTCAAGTCTGTGACACTAACTGTCCAAGTCAGACATTTCCAAATTCTGAGTCATTTACTGTCCCAAGTTCGTGACACTAACTATCCAAATGAGAGGCATAAACTGTCCAAGTCAGAGATATTAACTGTAAAAGTCTGTGACATTAACTATCTAAGACACTTTAGCACTAAATACTTAGTTCGTCATCTATTCTGTGATATGTGTTGATTAAAATTAATAAGGACAGTGTTTGTCAAATGACAGTCCATTTCATGGGTTTTTCAATGTCAGTAGAACACAATAATACAGAATTAACTGTAAATATTTACTTTTTTTTTTCTCTAACCAGCGGCACTCGAGCTTTCCAGTTCTTTTTGGCCCAATGACATGTCATTGCGAGGCTGGGGGGTCAGTGGACTTTCCTTCCAACCCGGTCAGGAGCTTTGCTCCTTCCCATCCACACGGGATTTATGTGCAGGAGCCGTTCAGGTTATTCAGTCAAATGTCCGGTCGTAAACATTCCTTCAAATGCTGACGCCCAGGTTTGAACCATGAAAACCTGGTCGCCAGTACAACGTTGTAGCCATTACACCAACGCGGCTCCCAAATATTTACTTACAACAGCATATACAAAATTTCACTGCAATAACACTATAAACACAAATAAATATTTATTTCCAGAAGCTAACATTCAAACAAATAAATAAATATCTAACCTCATTGTTGAGTTTCTTGGCACCAATTGTGTTCTCCTTCAAGACCATGAACAGGCCAAAGAGAAACATCAGCAATCCATGGCCAGCATCGCCAAACATAACAGCAAACAGAAAAGGGAATGTGATGACTGTGTAGGGAGCTAAATGGGAGAAAGAGCACACAAACACAACATATAACATTTAAGCAAATAACATATTCCACCCATTATTTCATAACAAAGAAACATTTATGGTTTACATCCTTTTATCTGAACACCGATAACCAAAATATTTTGAAAATAAAAAGTTTCTTTGGGCTACTTTTCTATCACAATGTGGCCAATTTCTGATTATTTTGGGTGACTGGGCTACTTTTCTATCACAGTTTCTGACTATTTTGGGTGACTTAGGGCTATTTTTTTAACACAACTTGGGCGACATCTGAAAATAAAAAAATCTGGTTTCTGAAACAAAGTTTCCCCCCAGGATTTAGGATAAAAGAATACCAACCTTTATTATTATACAAGAGAAGAATGCAAGTGTTTTTCAGAAGGTCTCAAATAGGTCTCCTGCAAATACTAAAAGTAGTTATGCACCCCTCCCCCCTCTCTGTAGTTCCCCCTGGGGTCTCTGAGGAGACAATGACAGAACAGAACTACTGCTCCTTTCAGGCATATCAAATGAGATGGCTAAATGAGGCTGTGCATGGCGGCTGGCCACCTCATTATGTAAAACACATTGCTACAGAAACAAATGCTGCACGTGCAAATGAAGCAAATAGATGCTTTTTTTGTGCAGGCTTCCTGCAAGGGGTCCAGCTACAGTGGTGGCTCTATGCTCCATATGAAGCAAAAAGGGGAAATCTTCTTTTTTCTTCTTCTGTGTTCGTCCTGAAAAGGACATTTTTTATGTTGTGTCACCGTTTACAGCCAAGCTGCGATATTTGCGTCTTTCAGCCTGACACATCCGGTTTCAGCATGACATTTTTGGGACCAGGTTAGCCTTCCCTCTTCGATCCCTACTCTCTCAGCCAGACTGCAGTGATGCAACCTGTTTCCAGGACCACCACTTGGAGGGGGAGTAGGGTCTTGGTCAGCTCTGGTTCGTTGACCCTGACGCAAGCAGTCAAGCTATGGGTCGCTGACTGCATTTATCACGGTTGCTGCGTCTTCGGTCCCAAAAAGGGGAAATAATGATGATGAGGATTAAATTCCATAAAGCTGCATTTAGAAATTCCTGACACACTCCTATTGCTTTTGTATTCAAATGAGAATAACATGGCCTGACAGGTCTACTTAGCATTTTCCGACAAGCGAGTCTAGCTAGCTAGAGTAATGCATTCTACAATAAGCGAAATAATGTTGCTTGACAAGTGAAAATAACATATTACTAAGAAATATAGAATTCTGAGCTTTCTCTTTAAAAAACAAAAAACAAATAAACAAACTAAATGAGCACCTGGGTTGACCTCCCCATATGTGGCAATACCATAGGAATCCACTATGGTCTGAAAGCCCTTGACAAACTTGTTGCAGTTGTAGAAGGTGGGAGGGCGCTCATCTGTTACCATTGGCTGGATAACACTTGGAATCGTACTGCCACTCACTTTCTGTAGACAATCATTAATATCTTTAACTGGACAACCAATTACAGCATATCTTAATGTTTACTTTCACTGCAAATAATGAGATACATAAACTCTAATAGATGTAAACAAGCAAATATGTAAACTGACGTAATTTTGACGT
Source organism: Oreohelix idahoensis (assembly GCA_024509875.1). Taxonomy (NCBI): domain Eukaryota; kingdom Metazoa; phylum Mollusca; class Gastropoda; order Stylommatophora; family Oreohelicidae; genus Oreohelix; species Oreohelix idahoensis. The sequence continues at coordinate 23,668 of JAMPIV010009323.1, read as the reverse complement.
GGTCTCCACTTTACTCCTAGGTAAATATACTGATACAGGTCTATCACCTTTTATCTGAACACCCGAAAACCAAAATATTCTGATAATTAAAAAATTTCTTTGGGCTGCTGTTCTATCACATGCCATTAAAATTAATGATTAAAGTACGTGTGAGGATGAAAGGATTCAGTAACCAAGATGAGAGAAGAAGGGCAGAATGAATGTTAGATGTTAGATGGGCCTGCATGGAGGCATATCTGGAGTCATCCTTATATGACCACCTGCTATGCACAATGCTACAATATATTTGTACATGGAAGTAAACCTATGTCTGTGAGGCTAATTACATCCTCACTGACTCTTGAAATCATCCACACACTTTAATGGATTCCCCTTGTGGTGAAACTTGTTGAGAACCCAGCATTGCACACTAAGCTTGGAGAAGTTACTTGAGCCCCAGGCGCAATTCTTAAGCTTTGACTTGGTTGACTGCATGCAGAAGGATCTCACTGTGGACCCAGTGATAGGCAGGGGAAGCTGAGAAGTGGCTCTGTGCAGGACGTGGCAATTCCTTGGGAGAGCCCAGAACCAGAGCACAGTATTTTAGCTCTGCACAGATGGAGAACCCCCTTGGATGGCTGGAAATGCACAGTATGCCACGTTTCTTACTCCTAGCTTGGGACCAGATGTGACGATTATTTAAATGCAAGCCAAGCTGGAGAAACTAGAGCTCATGACCTCAACTCAGCACATTTTGGAATGGCAGAAAAGCCACAGAAAAAGCCTAGATCTACAGTGTAGATAACACCAAGGAGTTTTCAACTTGGCATTGGCTGCAAAAGAACGAGAAGCTCTGCAGCCCTAGTTAAACAACAGCAACAACAAATACACTTTTATAAGTACTGGCTGCATAGTGAAGAAAACCAAGCATGCATTATGAAACTAAAGAAATTCCATTTTCAAACTGGAAGAAAAATTAAAGATAAAACAACAGAAAAAATAAGTAAAAATGCATCCTAGACTGAGGTGACACATTTTTTTAATTAAATTTTTACTGTGATATTTAGTTAATTTATGGTTTCCATTTTTCATGCACTCAGAAAAAATGAAGAATTTAATACTAAAAAGATTTCATGAATGTCTTGGTGCACTTACTTCACCAATGTTGAGGGCCCTCCTGATGTCATCAATGGCCTTGACTGGGAACCAACACTCTGCGATCAAGCTGTTCTGGTGAACTTTGAACATGTTCAGGGTGTGGTAGATGGCCTTAATTTTCTCTACCTTAATTATCCATGACTTGATCTCCTTCTGGGCTTTTCCAAGCACGCGCATGCGATGTTCATTGCTTTGAGCCAGGACCTATTTTTGCAGAAACAACAAAACAAAAATGTATTTCATAAGACACAAAAAATGTATATCAAACATTAATAATAGTAATACAATAATGAAGTAAATATTTGCACAAGTCTGGAAAACAGGGACAACACTAACAGAGTGGAATAAAGAAATAATTGTCAAATTGCCTAAGAAGGGAGATCTTGCAGACTGCAATAATTGGGGAGGAATCACTCTTCTCTCAGTTCCCAGCAAAATACTAGGCAGGATAATTATACAGAGAATTTCAAAAGCAGTAGACCACAAACTGAGGAAAGAACAAGCAGGATTTAGAAAGAACAGAAGATGTGTAGATCATATATTTACCCTCAGGAACATTACTGAGCACTGCTCAGAATGGGAAAGACAGCTGTACATTAATTTCGTTGATTTTGAAAAGGCTTTTGACAGTATACATAGAGACAGTTTATGGAAAATACTGAGGGCTTATGGAATTCCAAGCTGCATAGTGTCAATCATAAAAAGCCTCTATGCCAACTTTACGTGTAGCGTTGGGCAGAGCAACCTAACCTTTGAGGTGAAGACAGGAGTACGACAGGGATGCCCCTTATCAACCACTCTATTTTTAACAGTCATAGACTGGGTGATGCGCCAGACAACAGAGGGCAGTCCAAGAGGAATAAGATGGACTACATTTTCTACATTGGAAGATCTGGAATATGCAGATGACATTGCACTACTAGCACATTCACATCAACACATCCAGGAAAAAAACGGATAGACTTAATAAGTATAGCCAGCAGGTGGGCTTGAACATCAATCTAAAAAAGTCAGAGGTCATGACGCTCAATGTGAGCAACCCTGAGCCCATATCAGTAAGGAATCAGCAACTGGAACAGACAGACACCTTCACATACCTAGGATGCATAGTAACACCAGACGGCGGAGCAAGCAAAGACATCAACAACAGAATGAACAAAGCAAGAACAGCCTTTTTTAGTCTAAACAACATCTGGAAGTCCTCTCAGTACAGCACAAGCACAAAATTAAGATTATATCACAGCTGTGTGCTTTCTGTGCTTCTCTATGGTGCGGAATGCTGGAGAGTTACAGAGAAGGAAATGTCGAAATTGTCCTCTTTTCACACAACATGCCTAAGAAAAATTCACCGAATCTTTTGGCCGAATGCCATCACCAACCAAGATCTGCTCACTCGGAGCAAGCAAGAGGACATGCACACCATCATAGCTGGCAGACGCTGGAGCTGGGTTGGCCATATCCTCAGAAGAGACCCTGATGCCATCACAAGAACAGCTATGCTATGGACCCCTGAAGGAAAACGAAAGAGAGGCCGACCAAAAACAACTTGGCGGAGGACTGTGGAGGCTGAGATGCAGGGAATGAACCAGAGTTGGGGCACTGTACGATGGATGGCCACCGACCGAGCAAAGTGGAATCAATTTGTTGTTGCCCTACAAGACGCCACCAGGCGTGATGGCCACTGACTGCTTTGACGGTCGGCGGCTAAGGATCAAAGAAGAAAGAATGAAGTAAATGTAAACGTTTAAACCATCTGAGACACTCTACTGCAAAATACAAAAAAAAAAGTATCTACTTAAAAAAAGCGTGTAATTCACAGCAGAAAGTAATACTTTGCTTGATAAGATAATATAAACTGGTTCAAATTTAGCTGAAAACTTGCATGATTATAGACAATGTAGATGATGTCATCTGGACTTGGTTACAGAATGCACTTTCCATTCTATTATAAAAGACATTTATTTGTGGCATATGACAGGACTTCTAAAGTGTAACAATATTCATGTAAGTTACAACCAGTGTGTGTGTGGGTGTGTGTGTGTGTATATATATATATATATATATATATATATATATATATATATATATATATATATATATATATATATATATATATATATATCTATATATATATATATATATATATATATATATAGTCACAAAGTGGATTTAAGTTTAGAGTTTGTCTGAGTATAGAGACAAGACCCTAGTTGTGAGAAAGTCTGAGAAGATAGATTTAGTATGAGAAATGACAGTGAATGTGGAAAGATGAGACTTATAGCTTCGAGGGTGAGAACCGAGATTGACTCTCCCTCGCCACTTGTGACTTAATCACTAACTACTGTCTCACCACCTCTGACTACCATAAAGGAGATAAGGTTTCACTAAAGTCCACAGACACAACTATACCGACAAGCATATAAATACAGTATAGTTATAGAGTAAACCCCCCCCACCACTATACATCGGATTTGTGGACTACGAAAAGGCATTTGACAGTGTAGACAGAGAATCACTTTGGAAATTGATGAGGCATTATGGAGTTCCCCTGAAGATCATTAATTTAATAAAGAAAACATATGAAGACATGACATGCAGAGTTCTTCACGAAGGACAGATTACAGAACCGTTTGGGATAAGAACAGGAGTGCGACAGGGATGCCTCTTGTCTCCATTTCTTTTCTTGCTGGCAATAGATTGGGTTATGAGATCATCGACAACACACAACAGAAATGGAATCCAGTGGACTCTGACTAAGCAGTTGGATGATCTGGATTTTGCTGATGACTTGGCTCTTCTGTCCCATAACCGTAATCAGATGCAGGCTGAAAATACACAGGGAAAAGACAAAAATAATGAGAATAAATGCAGGTAATGATAACAGGGTTGAACTTGAAGAAACACCAATTCAAGATGTTGAATCATACACATATCTTGGCAGTAATATAGACAAAGTTGGAGGGACAGACAGCGATATCAAAATAAGAATACAAAAGGCAAGAGGAGCTTTCATTGCATTGGGAAATATATGGAGATCAAGAGAAATTGGATCCAACACGAAAATAAGAATCTTCAACTCAAATGTGAAGTCAGTCCTATTGTATGGCTCGGAGACATGGAGAACAACAAAGACAACAACCAAAAAGCTACAGACTTTCATAAATGGGTGCTTGCATAGAATAAAGGGATTAAAATGGTATGACAAGGTTACCAACGTGGAACTGATGACAAGAACTAGACAAGTGCCAGTGGAACAAGAGATGAGAAGAAGACGATGGCGATGGATAGGACACACACTGAGGAAACCTGTTGATAGCATTACAAGGCAGTCCTTGTTCTGGAACCCCCAGGGCAAGAGAGGCAGAGGAAGACCAAGAAGTACATGGAGAAGAGAGTTGGAAACAGAGGTGAAAATGATGAGGAGAACATGGAAAGAACTTGAGATGATGGCATGGGACAGGAGGATTTGGCATGTGTTTGTTGAAGGCCTATGCTCCTTTGGGAGTGGAGGGTTATGAATGAATGAATAGTTATAGAGAAACTGATCCAGTGTACATTTTATAGTTTATTAAACAACAAAATCAATAACACATCAAAATAAATAACGTGCGAGGTCACAAAACCTAAAAAAAAACCAGAACAATTAAACTGACAGACCCTTATAAACCAACAAGTTCACGCTCTTGTTCAACCTGCTTGGAAAAAAAAAATTAAGGATTCAACAACCTACTTGGTGGGGTCTCTAACTTAAGAGCTGCCTCTCCTAACTATCCTATTATTATTAACTCTAACACACTGTCCTGCTGCAGAAGTATAACTAAATGTCTACACAGTCTTAATGCACTCTATGATGTCCTACACAGCTAACAACTGTACTACAAGCACTGATCCACTAACTGACTTTTTCAGTACTAACTCAGAAGTTGTCCTCTAAGTCCTTCTATCTGACTCTCTAACTTCTCTCTCTCCTCTGCTTCGGTTCGGTGTCTCCCTGACACTACCGTCTTCTGCTGCGGGCCGTCTCCGTCACTCCCCTACTCTCTTTAGCATTCAGAAAGGAATGATTTCCCTTTCTCCTTTCCTGACTACTGCAGCTGATGACTTTGGTATTAAGAACGAGGTACCTGACTCGGGATGTAGATGCTTCACTGCTGATGAAACTTCTTTCAACTGCCCAGTTACCACTCTTCAGGTTTAGGACAAACGGCTTTATTATGGCCGGTTTTTATATAAGCACAACGCACCGCACCTTTGGAGTGTGCTGTAACGAGCTAAGAGCTCCTGATTTAAGAACCCATTCCTGCTGAGGCATGTGCCCTCAAGGAAAGAGAACGTCTCCTTTTTCTTTCACTGGTGCAGACGTACTGGGCGCCGGTACTGACGCGTCACCAGTTCTCTTCACCTCTGGCGATGTCTCAAGCATTAGGCTCCTGAGAAGGCAAAATACCATGGTAAGTTGTAGGGCAGTATACAGCTTCCACTATGTGCCGTGACAATGCTGTAAAACGAAAAAATTAACATCTATATAACAAATTCAAAACATTCTTATCCCTAACACGTAAACCCCCTAAATTAATACATCTCCCCTACACAAGCTAAGCGCGAGCGATAAACAAATATTCCTACCCAAGGGTCAACTACTTTACAGTCCTTCCTATCTCTCTCCCGCCCCGACTTATCTGACTGTTATGTGAACCCCAGACACGGGCTGACCTAAATCTTTTGTGCTAGTATGGCCCTCAGGCGTCACAACATTTCATTCACCACAAGCTAAAATTCCCTGGTATAAGTTCCTGGCCCTACTTCTTAAGGACTGACCCAGGAAGGTATCAATTAACACAATTATTTACACACCATCTAGGTAATATTAAATCCCATCTCAACCCTTTGTCAAAATAGCTTACTTACTTAGTCGTTCCCCTTCTACTGTGAGGTGTAGAGGTTTGGAAGAGAGAGCGCCAGACTATCCTATCGGCTGTCTTCCTCCTGGCCTGGTTCCATTCTAGTCCTCGGTCCTTCAAAGATTGTCTAATGTTGTCCTCCCAGCGGACTCTGGGTCGTCCTGGGGGTCTGGATCCCTGGTTCTTTGTTTCCCATGCTTGTCGTGGTAGCCAATCTTCTCCCATTCTGCAGACATGGCCAAACCATCTTAGTTGGGACTGTTCTACTTGGGTCTGCAGGGGGTGGGATTTTAGGCCTTGACGTATCGTCTGGTTGCAGACCATGTCTCTTCTTGTTACTTCAACCACCTTCCTCAGATACCTCATTTCTGAGGTTTGGATCTGGCTTTTGTGGGTTGTAGTCATTGCCCATGACTCGCATCCATATGTCAAGACTGGGACATAGGTGGAGCGGTATACAGCCATCTTCGTTTTCTTACCAACCTCTCTCTTGCTGAGGAATCCTCGATTTATGGCCTGAAAAAGTCTCCCAGCTGCTGCTTTTCGAGTGGCCAACTCTTCTTTGATGCCTCCCTTTTGGTCTATAATAGCTCCGAGATATTTAAAGTGGTCGACCTGCTCCAGGACCGGTTACCAAAATAGCACAACTAAGAAATACACAAAATAAGCTTGCGTATATACACTACCACTTAGCAAAATCACAATGAGGTTTTACGGCCCTTATAATTACATTATTGGTGTAACCTAGGACTTAACCTTATACAGTTAAATTATATCAAAAAGCCGCTACACACCTTCTAGATCCTGCTAGCTTCTTCATAGAAAAATTTATACGCACAACTTACACTACACTCTATAGTTTTGTATAAGTAAGCAATTGATGGCACTTCCTGACAAAATGAAAATTAAACTAAATCCCCGAAGAAAGTTAAGTCTAATCGTGCTAAGCCCTTATACAAAAAAAAAACTTTCTACCCCGCTAATTAATTTATTTACATACCCAATACCGAATTTCTCTAGTTTGAGCAGATGATATACATGGCGCTTTCGTCACGGCTGAATTTCTTGGGAGCAGAGAGAGCGCTAAAGACTAAGACGCTGTTATTTATAATTGAAATAGCTGATGCAATAACCGACGCTATGAGCCATCGCGTCGCTTTGGGCCGACCTTTGACCAATTATATTACTGCCCATAAATTAAATCTGACCTCCGCCAATGATATCATAAACAAACCAATGACTCAGTGTTTATTTGCCCACGTGCGAATTATTCCGTAACATTAGATAATACTACTGACCGTTCTAGTTACCCGAATAAATTTGATTGGTTATCACGTTGTACCTGGGTCGTTTCTCTCCCCCATCCCTACAATTAAACAGGGTAGTGCCGGGGTTTCGGATTTACTCCTAACGTCTGAAAAATTAACCCAGCCTAATAATTATGAACTCAAACGCCTAATAAAATAAATGCACACAATTAATTACAGGGAAAAGAAGACTGGGGCGAATTGAAAATAAAACCACAGTAACTCCTCGTAAATGAACGCAAATAATTACATGGAGAAGAGGACTGGGGCCCGTTGAAAATAAAAAATACAGTAACCCATCACATATATATATACTGAAGCACATTAAAAACGCACCACTATTATATATACTGATACCGAGAAGCTGGGAAAAAAAAGTGTGGGAATGGATTTTCCCCGTGTTTGTCATGAGGTAGATAGCGAATAGCTGCTGGAATGGAAAGTGCATGATTCAACCCACGGGTTTGTGTACAGACTACATGAAAACAATGAAAGTTACACGTGCAACACGATTCCAAACAGCTATGAACCTGAAAATGTGTACGCGTTGTAGCAGTATACTCAGTATAAAAAGGCCGTTGAGACAAAACACACAGTACATGTGCTTGAAATGCCACGACTATCTGAAAACGACCGCCAACGAGCCATTGGTATGTTGGAGACCGGAATGAGCTCGCGGGCCATTGCCAGAAGGATGAATTGCCACCACAGCACTATTTTACGTCTCAATGAACGTTACGGAACCACTGGCAGTGCCCAGGATAGACTTCGGAGTGGCCAACCACAAGTTACTACCCCTGCGCAAGATCGTCATATTGTGCTGAGTCACCTAAGGAATCGTTCTCTCCCGGCAAGTCAAACAGCAAGAGCAATAGTGGGTAGACGTGGGCAAGTCTCTCGAATGACAGTCATACGACGACTCAGAGATACAGGCCTTACTGCAAGACGACCTTATGTTGGGCCAAACTTGACTCACAGACATCGTCAGCAGCGCCTGCAATGGGCAGAGCAACATGTCAGATGGACTAGACTGCAGTGGAATGCTGTCCTATTCACAGACGAGAGCAGATTCAACATATCCTTTGCTGATGGACGTATGCGGATTTGGCGACGGTGTGGAGAGCGCTTTGCAGATTGCTGTGTTCGTCAGCACAACCGATTTGGAGGTGGCAGTATTCACATTTGGGGAGGAATCAGTTTTCACCATCGCTTGCCTCTTCACGTCTTACGTGGAAATGTTAATGCTGGGACATATCGAGATGAGGTTCTGGATGCATTGGTTGCTCCTGCGTTCACAAATTATCCAGACTTGCAGCTTCTCCAGCAGGATAACGCACGTGCGCACACCGCATGCATTACGCAGCAATATCTACAGCAGCAGAACATTGTGACGATTGATTGGCCTGCCCTATCACCAGACATGTCCTCTATAGAACATCTGTGGGACGAGCTTGGACGCAAAGTCTACAGGCAAGGTTCCCCAGCTAATCTGCAACAGCTCGAAGCTGCTCTTACACGTGAATGGGACTTGATTCCCCGGAATTTCCTTCAGAGACTTGTGCGTTCCATGCGGAGCCGCTGCCAAGCTTGTTTGCAAGCACACGGTGGACATACCAGATACTGAGGATAGTGTGAATGAATTTTTTTTATTGGTTGCATTTTTGGTTTTCTCCCTTGCCTGCACAGAATGCAATGAATTTCATAACAATCAAATGTACAAATTAATGACCAGCATGGATTCATAGGAAAATGAATAAAGATTCCAAATATGTAAACATGTAAACACTTATATTTACATTTCACAATCTGTTCCTGGATTATACAGGTGGTGTGTTTTTAATGTGCTTCAGTATATATATATATATATATATATATATATATATATATATATATATATATATATATATATATATATATATATATATATATATATATATATATATATATATATATATATTAGGGTTCCCATAATGTTTTGTTTAAAAACCGGGACATTTTGAAATTTTTACCTAAAAAACCCGGGACATTTTGTAAAAAAACGGGATATGTTAAAAATTAAGGTAAAGCACAAATAAATCTATTATATATTATATGTTGCACTTAAAATATGATACTGGTATAAAAATATACATATTAACTAACACAACTTCCACTTTAAAAAAGAATTCTAAATTACAAACATAATTAGAGAAATCGCACCTTTAAAAAATACACAATAGTCAAGTTTATATTTCAGATTCATCAGAATATTTATCAGATTTATGGGCCTGTTCAAGAAGTTTTTTTTCTTCTGATATTTGGACATAGAATTCAGCACAAGAGAAATCCTTAAAATGGGTCTTTATAATGGTTAAAGCTTTCACTGTCTCAATTTTAAGTCTGTTTTTTTCGTCTGTCCAAAACGCATTTATTAATGAAAAAAACACGTTCAACTAGGCATTTCAGGTTCTCAGCATTTATATCCTGCTTTGTAAAATGAGCGAACATCTCACACCATTTTTCACTGACACTTTGATCCTTCAGTTCACTCCACACATCAAATTTGCTGTCACAATATTTTTTCACACATGCAAACTCATCAAATAAGTCCTCTTCATTCACAGTAAAATTTGGTGACACTGTCTTCATGAATATGTAGCTTTCTTGGATGTTCTTCCAAGTCACAGACTCCTTTCCCTTCAAAATGATCCAATCCATAGACTGAAGAGGCGTAAGAAATGGTGTACACCACTCCTGCATAGCTTTGAAACTTTTCAACTGTTATGTGTCCTTCTTTTCTAATTCTTGTAACTGATTTCTCACAGTAGTGGTAAGAAACTTTTCTGCCTTCCTGTAGTTTAATTTTTCCACCAGTTTGTTTACTTCATCCTTCACTTCAATTACTGTTGTCTCTTGCTTTTCAACACATTTGATGGTATCAGAAAAGGTTTTTAACTGGCTGGCAATGAAATGCAGGAGTGTAATTGAAAGTGGATTTTCAAAGAAATTGTGGACCTAGTCTGTAGCACTTCACTCTCATAAGGGAGGACTGCCAAACTTTCATACATGCCACATGCTATGGTTTACCCATAATCTGTACAAGGTGTTTGCGTTTTCAGATGTGTACACCCTGTACATAACTTCTGTACAGGTTTTCTAACCCATTCCCCTTATTACTGTGTCTTGGAGTTCTTTTATAAGGTCCTATTGAACACAGGATTTCCCAGTAGTGATAATTAAGCACAGAACTAGACTAAATGATGACACCATCAGATTATTTTTACAGTGTAAAATAAACTCAGATATTTATTGGGTGGGTTTTAAAATAAGTAAAGACCTGCTTTAAAAGGCAAAGTCTCCGTGCCTCATTTGTAATGCAGCCCACTTTAATTGAAAATAGTTTTACACGAATTAACTCTTTTCATATCATTTTTTCAGTCTCTGTACAGGTTTTGCGGGTCTTTGTACAGGGTTTTGGATTTTTTGTACAGGTTTTTCATCTCCGAGGTGTGGCATGTATGCACTATTATATTTTAAATTTGTGCAATCAGTTTTAGTTTTACAATAGTTCTCCCTCACTTAAAACAGAAAATATATGCATTGACTTAAAAATGACAATATCATAACTCACATTCTCCAAGTCTGAGATCCTTGTGTTGACACCTATGAGCATTTCCATCCTCTCCTTTTGGCCATCTGGCACGGGGTAAATGGTGCCTCTCATTCTGTGACAGAATAAAAAGTGATTTATAATTTGAGCTTAACCTAATTACAGCTTTATAATCTCAGCTCACACCAATCTTTTGGTTCATCATATGTATCAGAAAGTTCTTTAACTGTACCATGTGCACTGAAATCATAGCATTATTTACAGACCAAATATGAGTATATCAGCATTCGTTTCAAATCAAGTGGCGCTTTTTTTCCAGATATATCTATTATATATTTTATTATATTTATATTATATTTATTATTATACCAGCGCGTAATCTACCAAAACATGACAGGAAGTAATTATGGTGTGCTATTTCTGCTGTATATCCTGGTGACGTCACTAATTCTCCTGTGGCAATTTCATTGCTGTCCATTTTATTTCAACTTCCTTGGATCTTTGAAGTCAAACTTTTCAAGACTTATCGCCCATGGTCAATGCATCATGTCAAAATTAAAAGGCTAGTGTGCTCTTTAAATAGGCGTTAAATTTAGCTTTCGAGAACAACATTAGACAATCTCTGAAGGACCGAGGACTAGACTGGAACCAGGCCAGACGGAAGACAGCCGATAGGATAGTATTGCACTCTCTCTAGCAAACCTCTACACTTAGGGTAGAAGAAGAAGTGTAGTGTAGTTTCTGTATTTTCCAGAAACTGCAGCGCGAAAAAAATCACACGGCCTGCATGCTTTTTTAACGGGTGTTCAATTTATCTTTCACGGTGCAATGCACACCTTTTCCATGTTTTACAGAAAAGCTGGCAGGATTCTTCATTACAGGACGTTTCACTTTGACAAATAATGTTAATAATACAATATAGGGAACTTTATTGTTTTGCATCATATTGTATTATATTGCATTGTATTGTTTTGTATTGTATTGCATTGCATTATATTATATATAACTGACTTTCTGAACATTTTATACCTCATAAACTTTCTGTTCAGCTTATTCTTGGCAAGCTTTTTACATAACTTACTTTTCATTGAATCTCTGGAAAACTTACCCCTCACAAACTTTCTTGACTTTATTTCTCAACTGCTCTCCTTGGAAAAAGATCAGAAACATGCACTTGTGAAGTTCATCTCCCTGTGAAAAGAATGTGAGAAAATTCATACATGCCACACCTCAGACATGAAAAACCTGTACAAAAAATCCAAAAACCCTGTAAGAAGACCCGCAAAACCTGTACAAAGACTGAAAAACATAACAAGAGTTGATTCATGTAAAAATATATTCAATTAGATGGTTCTGCACCATCATAGTGACATGCGTCCTTTGCCTTTTTAAACATGTCTTCACTTGCTTTAAAACCTGAACAACAAGAGTAGAATTTATTTTGCATTGTAGAAATGCTGTGACTGTATCATCATTTAGTCTATTTCTGCAAACAAAATTAATACAATTTATGGTGGAAATGAAGAACAGTTTGTGTGTGTTCTATAGTCCCTTATAAAAGTATAGATCTAAAGAGACCAGTAATAAGCGTTATGGGTTAGGTTTAGGAATCTTAAATCTAATATACAGCCTAGGCATATATATATATATATATATATATATATATATATATATATATATATATATATATATATATATATATATATATATATATATATATATTTTTTTAAAGCTAGTAATGAAAATTTAAACTGGCACAATATTATATATTCTCTACCGAACTTCAATAATTGGAATGCCGTTATAGCCCAACTGGTAGCTTTAAATAAACCTACCCATACGACTTTTAGTGTCAATCAAACATTGATAGTAATTAATTATTTAAAAAATATAAATCATTAGCTGACCGTAATGATGATCACCCAAGGCAAAATCGCAGTTTTTTTAAAGAAACGAAATTAAAACTAAGACGAGAAGTAACTCCAAATAAACTTTTCTCTGATCGGGTTAAGATGCAAATTTGCCTTGCTTTTGTGTGTTTTTTTTTTTCAGTTTCATAATTTGGTAATATCGGATGCCGATAGTTAGAAATCGCATGTATTTTCGTACCATTTAGATTTAGGGTTACTGAATGGTACGAAAATACATGCGGAGCATTCGGCGACCGTCATTCCGATATTAGGCCTACCCATTATTTGTATTATATTATTATTCAAATTTACATTTCTTACGCACTTTCTACAAGTTTTAGTGAAATCCAGTAATTTTTAGTGGTATCCGCTGTTTTTTTAAGCAGCCGTAAATAATAAATTATGCTAAACCTTACGGGAAAGGAAAGCATAGGCCTAAGTTATCTGACAGTTAAATCTAACTTTATCTAAACAATGTTATTGTAATATTTTTTTTTTTAATGAATTACTTACCAATACTAAACTGGAAATTAATCCTAAACAATAGGCTCGACTCAAAAAATAACTCAGTGCTGCGTATTTGTTCAAAAAAATCAGTAACCTCGCGCTAGCTTTAGCGAAAAATTGTGAATGAACACGCCACGCAAACTACTGCACATCCCGCGGCAATTGAAAAATAGGCAGCTTGATTTTCATTATATTTTTTTTATCCACTTCGCTTAAAATCTCGCTGAATCTCAGGACGCAAATTACGGCTACGGTAGTGGCACAAGACGGTTGATTTATATGTATATTTAATAATTTGGCGAAAAAACCCGTGCAGACGGTAAGTACGGGCCGTGCACATCTGAAAACGCAAAAACCCTGTACAGATTATGGGTAAACCATAGCGTGTGGCATGTATGAAAATTTGAAACTAAAGAATGCATGACTAGTTTGTTGACATGCAAAAAGTAGCAGATGTGATAAGGTTACTGCAGTATACCGCATCATTCAGAGCAATGTAGCTCAAATCAAGTTATAACACATAAGGAAGGGAAACCCGAGGCCTGTAAACAGTAAATAAATATTAGACAAACATAAAGGTATGTTTTCAGGCACTCGTAAGAAATAAAGAAGTAGAACACTAGACAACAGAAAAACAACCCCGCCTAGCTATGCAAGCGAATCACACTATCCTCCCTGCCATCTAGGCATTTGCTTGCATAGCTAGGCGGGGTTGTCGCACGGAAGGTCCTGAGTTCGAGTTCTGGGTAAGCCACTCACGTCTGTTGTTTTTCTGTTGTCTGGTGTTCTACTTCTTTATTTCTTATGAGTGCCTGAAAACATTCCTTTATGTTTGTCTAATATTTATTTACTGTTTACAGGCCTCGGGTTTCCCTTCCTTATGTGTTATAAATGTTTATACAATACCAAAAACCTACCCTCTGTCCTGTACTTACTGTTCTTAGTCTTCTATCATTTACTAGACACAGTATTAAGGTCTTTGTCTTGTGTAGTCTGACCTATACTGTATAATAGGGGAACAACAGAAGTGATTGCGTCATTAATAGGCTGGACTGCCCATGGTAAATTTCCGATGTTATGTCGTGCAGGTCGCACTAATGACCCGTCATTGAAGCATCATTTTTTGGGGATGCGTAGATGGCAGTGAGGATAGTGTGATTCACTTGCATAGCTAGGCGGGGTTGTTGCATGGAAGGTCCTGGGTTCGAGTCCTGAGTAAGCCACTCACATCTGTTGTTTTTCTGTTGCCTAGTGTTCTACTTCTTTATTTCTTACGAGTGCCTGAAAACATACCTTTATGTTTGTCTAATATTTGTCTAATATTTATTTAAATCAAGTTATACCCAATGTTGGTTGTTAAGTACTCGCATACAGAATGCCAGAAGTATACGGGAGAACAACAAGCATGACAAAAAGTGTCAACAATTCTTATTTCTGCAAAACATGGAGGTGATCACAGAATACTGACTCTTGGGGTCGGAGTGGCCAAGAGGTATGGCATCCGCCTTGAATTATATAGGTACTGGATTCAATTCCCAGTAGAGGGAATATAATTTATGGAATTTATTTTTTCAGAACCAGTGGTCCTAATGATGTCACACTCCCCTCTGGTCTCCTGGGTAGTGAGATCGGATGCCTAGCCTTCTTGGATAAGGGCGAAAAAATAGGAGGTTCCGTGTGCAAGTTGCGCACATTACAAATCTCACGGCAGGTGGAAGTCGTAAAGAGTAGGCCACAAGGCCGCTACCCAGGCAAAATTTAAAAACTAGAAACCTACCAACCACAAAAATATTTAAAGAATGTGTGATTCCTATATGCACACATTGGGATTCTTGCCGGTGCTACAGAGTTTGTGCACAGTGCTGAGATTGTCCTTGTGTGATCTAAGGGAGGAGATCAGAGCACTGATGGAGTTGTCCGTGTGCAATGAAGATAGTCCTTAAAACCAAACCAAACCATACTGACAGTCTAAAAATTTTTGCTGCTTAATCCTAAAATAAGGGTTCATCATTTTCCTGAACAAAGCATAGAGCGACCACTGTAGCTGGTCTCTGCAGGAAGCCAGCACGAACAGTGACATTTGCTGGCAGACGTTGTTTTACATGATGAAGATTGCCAGCCCCATGCACAATTTCATATGTCACCTTGTACGACATGTCTGAAGGTAAGTAGTCCCATTCTATCTTTGCCTCTTCAGAGATCCCCGGGAACAACACAGGGCAAAATAAAACTTAGTCAATCCCTAAACTGGTGGTTACAGGGCTACACATGATCGCACCTTGTAGATAACTCACACAACTAACTCAAAAGTTAATTTCAGACACAACTTACAGACACTGGGTCCGAAAATGTCTTGGCGATCTCTTCTATCCTCACAAAAACCGTGCTGTGCGTTATAAACTTCATCACTCTCTCAAATACAGGAACCTTCTCTCGCAAAATAGTGCCCACATAGAACCTGAAATGTCAAGATAATGCAAGTTTCATAAACTCAACTGACTAGTTCATAGGCAGTATGTAAAATCCTTTGAGTTTTCAATGAGATTACAAGTTAAATTCAACAGCCGTATGCATCAAACCAAACTACACCACAATGTATTATAAAAACAATAGTAAAAACAGATTAAGAGATCACCCTAATGCGTTCAACAAAGTGAAACATGAAAACACATGCACTAGTCATAACTAGATCATGTGGTTCATTGAGATTAACAGGTTTTGATCATACGGCTGTTTATTTTTATCTTTAATAATATTCTCTAAAGTAACAGCTTGATCTCCATATAACAGTGCCCAAGCTCGTGCCTTGGAACACCAGGCAAAAAACAGCTGAGGGCTATCACCTCAGAGGCGCATTCAGTTATGACTGAAGGGGCTACTGATACTAATTATCCACAGAAATTATGAACAAGCGGGCTTGTTGCGACAGACTTTGACAGATTTTAGGATTAAAAATCCAATTGCACAGGATCACAATTTTGCTGAGCTCCATCACTTTCCTAGTCAATTTGATCAAAGGATTGTACTTGTGTAGTCATAAGAATTGCTTTATGAAAATAAAAACATATATTTCAGGGGAAAAAATGGTAATGAGATATGGAGAAAAGTGACTGACAATGACAAAGATGGCAATGGATAGTTTAATATCACCAGACTGAAGAAAGTTTATATAATTCATTAACAGAAACAGGATTGGAATCTGTGGAGATACACAACTGAAATGCCGGAATAAACAAATGGTTTCAGTTTCAATGTTATATTCTGTCAGTTTAAAACATCATTTTTGCAAATAAGGAATTTTAAGTATTTTTCAGCTTCATGTTAAAATGTAAAATTTTATGTTAGTGTTAGTTTTCACCAGATGGTCATCCTGCACATAAACATTTCCTGTAGTTGTAGTAATAGTATAAAGCACACAGACCAGCAACATGATGAAACAGATGCTTTGCATGTGGTTGGATTGAGAGATGGGCTACTATGTGATCTCGAGTTCAGCAATATTCAAAATGAGAGAAATCCCAGTTTCAAAAATACAGTGGTCCAGAAGCATTTAGGATAATAGGTTACAGATCTGTATAGAGAGATGAGCATAGATAGAGCATTTAGGATAACAGGTTACAGACCTGTATAGAGAGATGAGCATAGATAGAGCATTTAGGATAACAGGTTACAGACCTGTATAGAGAGATGAGCATAGATAGAGCATTTAGGATAACAGGTTACAGACCTGTATAGAGAGATGAGCATAGATAGAGCATTTATGTCTTGTGTCAAAGTTACCGGGTTCTTGGTTTGATACCTAGAAGCATTCTTCCCCAGTCTCCCAGCTGTAAATGGGTAACACTCTACTCTTGAGTTAGCGAAGGCAAAGGTGGTGAGGAAGTGAACTGGTCACCCCACCTCATAAAGCTGGACCTAGTATAGTGAAATCTCTAACACTTCACTCCTACACAGCAGGATCTGCTATGGAACTACCCTTACCTTTAATTTTTACGCTGAGATATTTAACTGAAAACCACAACAAATAAAAATTCTGTTACTTTACCCTAGAGCTCTTGTCTGTTGTCTTCCAATGATGGCCTCTTCGTGCCCCTGGATTTCCTCATCCATCATATGCTGGATATCTTGTCCATACTGTAAGAAACATCCTATATATAAAATCCCAGCTTTTTCTGTCAGTACATAACGCTAAGGGATGCCACTTTGGTTGAAAGTTAGACATTAATTGTATTGTTTCCCTTATATGTACTCTCCCGTAAATAGTAACACTTACCAAAGAAGAATGTGCAGATGACGGTGTGTGCAAAAAAATATATTTATAGAATTTATGATCCCGTATACACACATTGGCATCTTCGCTGCTGATACGTAGTTTGTGTACTGTGGTGATGAACAGTGGTTTTTAAAAATACTTTTGAATAAGTAAAATTGCCGTTAGGTATTGGTGCTTTTGAATTTAATTCTCGTCTTATGACGGGCTTTAACACTAGTGTGAAAATATAAGACTAGATCATCCAACACCATACATAATGCAGACAATTTTCTGTGCCTTTAATCCTAGTAAGACCTTTTGCAATATTTTTGTATAAACCTATCTGAAACAATGCTTAGTACTTTACTATAGTATGTTGGACTAGTGTCTTGTCCAGCAGAACAACAGAAGACATTACTTTATTACCTACTACAGTACAGTAGGTCAATGTTTTGTCCAGCAGAAAAACAGAAGATATTGCTTATTATTTACTACAGTAACGCAGGCCGGTGTTTTGTCCAGCAGAAAAACAGAAACATTACTTAATACTTTACTACAGTAAGGTAGGCCAGTGTTTTGTCCAGCAGAAAAACAGAAACATTACTTAATACTTTACAACAGTGGGAGCCACGGTAGCGGAGTGGTTAGTGCACTGGTCCATGGTTCGATCCCCAGTTGAGGTGGGATTTTTTAGACCGCAGACGGCTCCGGGGTCGACCCAGCCTCATGAATTTGGTGCCAGAGCAACTCTGGAAAGGTTACGGTGGCTGTCGTAATGCTGATCACATCACACCTAGTGTGCCGATGGTGGCAAATATATGGGCCTAACACCATTGTGATGAAATGGCTGTCCCTGTCCTTTTGTGTGATCTCGCACACCTTCAGCCCTATGGCAGTAAACTTCTTTTCTTCATATTTCTTCTTTATTCACTTGTAATTTGGTATTTCATTTTGCCCTTTCATTAATTTTGCTTTATGCTGGACATAGCATGATGAAGTCTCTAACACGCCACTCCCCTTTGGCAGTATTTGCTATGGGAGTAATTCATATCTTATTGTTTACCACTCCTCAGACGTATTATTGTAACAATACCCAGTCGTCAGACTGGTCACCTGCTTATCTCTTTGAATCCGTCTGACCACCTGTGGAAACGTGTCGGTCAAACATTTGACCCATTGGAAAGCTGTTGATCGTGTTGACACAAGCTTGTATTATGCGTACGATGAAAAAAAACAACATTGTCTGACCAGACATCTGTCTGGCGGAGGCATGCAGATAAAGGGGATAATTAGATAATCTGTCGGGATAGACATCTGGGCGGAAGACATTACGCCAGGAAAACATGGTCACAATATTGTGATAGACAGAGGTACGCCGGAAGTCTTATGTAACGATATGACATAACTGTTGTAAGAGGCCACACGTGTATATTAAATTTAATATTTGCAAATATGCGTGGGATGAGTAATGACAAACTTCCCCACCCAAACAGTGCTAGATAGATTTGATTGGTTTGCCAGAATCTACAATGAATTGATTGGAACATTCGGCGGAAACACAGCTGGGATTTGAAATTAAGGAGTGTGAGATATACTGTATAAATCAGACACAGAACAGCACAGACTGCATCGTAGCATCAACTAAACACCTCCTACAAGCCAGAGGAAAGAGGATAGGACTTATCATTCCACAACTATAAGTACCAAATCAAGTATTGGGCAACTTTGGAATTTACAAATAAATCTGAAATTTTAATTAAAGACTGGAAACTTGGGAATTTTATCACAAGTCAGAGAGGAATTCTAACCATAATTTTCCCAGGCCAGGAATTCGCAGAACACCAGCCATCAGAGGAATTAACTTGCATTTCCCAGACCAAGTCATAAGAGGAATTATACAACAGTTTTACCAGGCCAGGAATTTGCAGAACACCAGCCGTCAGAGGAATTAACTCATATTTCCACACCTAAGTGATCTCGAAGCTCTAATACAGAGCTGTGTCTATTCAAAATCTGTGCCAGGAGAAGTGTGCATTCCCAAAATTTTGGGGTAAGTGTAAACAAATTATTTACTAAATGTAAATTTTACAGATTTCCTGCTAAGTGGTTATATACGAGGCTGGCAACCTCAACATATGAAAATAGTATATGCATGAACCACTACTGCAAGAGCTGGTGATTGTTTCTGACTAGTCGTGTGGGAAACCCAACAGCAGAGATGACCCCAGAACTCAGACGGGTGTAAGGATGAGTAATGAGTGATGATTACATCACATGTGCCTACAGTGTATAGAATCATTTTGTGAGATTTATATACCTTTTTTAATTGTAATTCAGGCAGATCATTATTCACGCACTCCAGACGCAATTTCTTAGTTGACACCCAGAAGGACATTGGTGAATTTTCATCATATTTCCTGAGTTACATTGTGTGCTCGGGAATTTAATTCTTCTGAGAGGTTAACATTGGTGGGTAGAGCGCATGAAAATGGGCCTGTTAGTTTGCGGAGAACAAATGTACTCAGCAGAAGGCATTTGTTTCTTTCTATTTGTCACAGTTCGTGGTTACAAGACATCAGACTTAAGTACTGAAGTGCCTACGCCACTAGTGTGAGAAAAGAGTATCAACACTAACCGCCTACAGTGGACGAGTTATGTGGAGACATGTACTCATCACCAAAAAGAAGTGACGGAAACCACAGCTGCAGGACTCATCTGGAGCTAAGTTTTTGTGTAACAGGCTACAGCAAAAGTCAAAGACATTCTAAAGCCCATTTTGTCGCCGAACCACAGTGGAGGAAATATCTTTTCTAATTTCAATTTTCACCCAATTTTTTTAGTAATGGGTGCATTCGCGTTTATATTTATTTTCCCATGTTAAAGACTAAACTGACTATTAAATTTGTCGTATGTTATTTTAAACTAAACAATAATAGTTGATTCAGTATATGTACGAAAGCAAACGTATGAGCCAGTCTTTCTTGATAAATACATATATATATAAATATACAGTGAAGGGGTAGCTTTTATGCTATCTAAAGAAGCACAGAAAGCACTCATTGAATGGAAGCCGTTGACCCAGAATAATAACAGCTACTTTTAAAACAGCTAAAAAGAAAATAAATGTAAATGTCATCCAATGTTATGCACCAACTAATGACAAAGAAGAGTCTGTGAAAGAAGCATTTTATATTAGCCTACAGGAAATTATGGAAAAAGTAAAAACAAGAGACATCACAATTTTGATGGGTGACATGAATGCAAAGATGGGTATAGTCAACACCGGCTTTGAAGAAGTCATGGGAAAACATGGGCTGGGAATAATGAATGAAAATGGGGAACTATTCTCAAACTTCTGTGCTTCAAATCAACTGGCTATAGAAGGAAGCATGTTTCCACATAAGAGAATACACAAAGCAACATGGATATCACCAGACCATAGAACGGAAAATCAGATTGATCATATATGCATAAACAAGAAAGTTAGATCATCATTGCAGGATGTAAAAGTATATAGAGGAGCAGATGTGGCATCAGATCACCACCTTCTGATAGCCAAAGTAAAAATGAAACTCAAGAGATATGCAACAATGCAAAATTATAGACAACAATTTAATGTAGGACATCTAAGAAATAAAGAAACAAGAGACAAATTTGCGGTCACAATATCCAACAAATTCCAAGTGCTACAACAGCTGGAAGATGTAGAGAATACAGAAGACTATTGGCAGCAAATCAAAACGATATGGAATGAGACATGTGAAGAAATACTGGGGAAAAGGGAACGACAACAAAAAGCATGGATAACAACAGAAACCATCAATAAGATAAAAGAGAGAAAAAACAAGAAAGCAGATTTAAACACAAGCAAAACCAGAAGTTCCAAAGCCAAGGCTCAAGAAGTGTACACAGAAGCAAACAAAGAAGTAAAAAGAAGTATCAAAAGAGACAAGAGGAAGTATATTGAGGAGTTGGCAAGAGAGGCAGAAGATGCTGCAGCCAAAGGAAATATGAGAGAACTGTATAACAGCACAAAGAAGCTGACAGGTAAATACAAGTAAACAAGTTGCCTCATAAAAGACAAGAATGGAAAACTGCTCAGCAATATACAAGAGCAAATGAAGAGGTGGACAGAATATTTTGAGGACCTTTTCAATAGACCAGCTCCACAAAACCCCCCTGACATCCTGCCAGCAGAAGAAGAGCTACAAATTAACGGTGAAAGACCAACGAAGGAAGAAATAAAGAAAGCCATAAAGCTTCTAAGAGATGGAAAAGCGTCTGGACCTGATGGCATTCCAGCAGAAGCCATCAAAGCAGATATCGACACGGCTACAGAGATGTTATATAAATTACTTGGTAAAGTCTGGGAAAAGGAAGAGATACCAGCAGAATGGAAGGAAGGATATCTGGTTAAGTTGCCTAAGAATGGAAATTTACAAGAGTGCACAAATTATAGAGGAATAATGTTACTATCAGTGCCAGGAAAAGTATTAAACAGGATTATTCTCGAGAGATTAAAAGAGTCCATAGACAAGAAACTAAGAGATGAACAAGCAGGTTTTCGACAAAACAGATCCTGTACAGACCAGATAGCCACTTTGAGAATAATAGTTGAACAAAGTCTGGAATGGAATTCACCACTATACATCGGATTTGTGGACTACGAAAAGGCATTTGACAGCGTGGACAGAGAATCACTTTGGAAATTGATGAGGCATTATGGAGTTCCCCTGAAGATCATTAATTTAATAAAGAATACATATGAAGACATGACATGCAGAGTTCTTCATGAAGGACAGCTTACAGAACCGTTTGGGATAAGAACAGAAGTGCAACACTGATGCCTCTTGTCTCCATTTCTTTTCTTATTAGCAATAGACTGGTGTCACGAAGTGGTTTTAAGTTTATAGAGTGTGCCTGAATGAAAGCAAGACCCTAGTATGAGAAAGTCTGAGAAGATAGAATTTAGATGGAAAATAACATGCCTGTGGACAGGTGAGACTATTGGCTCAAGAGATAGACCCAGGATTTGAATCTCCCCCTGCCGCTTCGTGACTAAAAAAAATGGCTATAGTCTCCCCACCTCTGACTGCCTTGAAACACAAGGAGATAAGGTGTATAATTACGACCACAAACACCACTATACAGACAACATAGAGTAAGTATAGTAAAGAATAGAAGCTGATCCAGTAAATAATATATGTATATATTTATTTACATACAAGAAAACATAAAATGGCATCATACGTCATCAAGTCAGTCAATAGCGTGCACTGTTGCACGGCCTGGAAAAATCAAGGTAACAATTAAATTGAGAGACACTCAACAAAAAAAAACCCCAAATCACATTCACTCTTCCTGTCACCCTGCTGAGGAACAATAAAAATGGTTAGTGATTTAAACCAAATCTACTTTGGTGGGGCTGTCAACTTTTAGCCTCCACTCTCTAACACTAATAAATTTCTGTCTTAGTCCTGGTGACTCTTCCTCAACGAACGGCTACACAGCTTGTTACTAGTTAGGCAATAGGCGCCGATAACTACACCACAAGAAATGCTACAATTAATAGACTTGGTTTTTTGAACGCAGACTCAGTGTCTATCCGTCTAATGGATACTGAACAGACCCTACTGGTCCTGTCTATTTTCTCCCTCCTTCTCTATCTTCCTCTCTTGATCTCAGTGTCTCTTCAAGCATGAGGGACTTGATTAACTGTAGACAAAACTTCTCTGCTGCTGAATAGCTTCCCTCTTTTAACCCGCTCCGGAGTTAGAGGAAAAAACACAGCCTTGATTTCAGGCTGTACAAAATGAAACTAGTCTCCCGGCCACCTGCCGTTGCTAGAGACTATAATAGCGATGCTCTCGGCTGTATGATAAATAAACCTCGGTCCAGCTGAAGCATAGGGACTTCACTGCCAGAGACCATAGGGTAATTTTCTTTTGCTCCTGACGATACTCGAGTACTCTGACCCTGAGATATGTCTTTTGCCGTGGATAATTTTATTTGACAAAATTATGCTCCCCACTGTTTCCGCCGTGACTCGCTGAAATTAAAAAGAA
>JAMPIV010009322.1:0-46347 GCA_024509875.1 Oreohelix idahoensis | reverse complement strand
AATGCGATGAATGAGAGGAAGAGAAAAATGAAGAAAAAAGTGATACTGACAGAATGGACGTGAGATCGCACAACCATATCATCACACAAACATGCAGTACTCAGAACACCCAGGTAAACCCAAGGGATACAGTGATTGCGATTCAGCCATAAATTTGAAGTAGAATAAAACATTCTTCCACACCACAGAAGAGAAAGGACACGATAAAAAAAAAAGCAGCTGAGGGCTGTTACCTCATATGCACTCTAATATTCAGTTATGACTGAAGGGGTCAACTACTTCAATGTTGTCTTCCATTAATGTTTTGAAGCTTTCACCATTTGTGATGCTGGATGTAAAACTTTGGCACTCACCTAGAGCTCAGGCACACCCCTAAATTCTCAGGCTGACTATCATCATCCACTCATGACACCATTATCAGTGTCTAAGTCTTTACAATTTTACTGTTATCTTTTCTCTGTCAGAAACTTTTATTTGTATTTGTATATATGTATCCAGGAACTATGAAGATGACTTTGAACCTGAAGATGATGAAGAGATGATTCGAGATGAAATGTTGAGACTGGCTGACACTGGACCACCTCAGAGGGCTTCAGGCCAGGCCCACACAGCTGAGGATATCTATGACTTTAGTAATAACATCTAATCTAGGATACTGACTATAGAGGGGATCAACAGTTTGTCACACACATCATAATAAATGACTTGGATGTTTGTCACATTTATATATACTGTGAACATGTTTATGAGAAACAGAAGTGACTGACATACATGTGATACACGAGTTTTACTTAATATCTGTTGTTATTTTATGTCATTATGTAAATGAGGAAGACCTTGTCCAGTTTTTCAGACACACACCATGTGACACAAAATGTAATGATTACAAGAATAATGAGTGCATTATAACCATTTTATTTTGAGAATCACCATTTAGATTGTGTCACATGTTGACTGACATCTTTGACACAGTTTTAATAGCTAAGTTGTACTACAGGTGGTAAATACAATATAAGAATGTTAAGTCTGTTAAATCTTTTTTGTTTTTAAATCTCTAGAGGGGGGAATACTAATTTAAACTCAAGCCTTCCCATTTCATATATGAGCTTCGTGCCATATACCACCAAGACTTGGTGTATTCCACACTAATCATCATCATCATCACTAATATAATGTAGTAAATTCAGAAACTCTCTAATGAACTGTAAACTATCAAGTGGGACTCATAATGATTTCAGCATTGGAGTGGAAAGCCCTTGGTTTTGAATAAATCTTATTTGAGCTGCTGCACTTTTCAAACTCTCATTTTAATATTGTTTGTCTCACTCTTATAATAAAATTGTATGGTGTAGCTTTGTGAATATGATATTTATACCTCTGTGTGAATTGTCAGACAGGGAAAGACATGTTTTTTCTTGAGTCTCTGAACAAAGTAACTGCAGAAGTTATATGGTCACACTTGTTTTCAGCACCATTGTTAGCACTTGCCATCAGGGTAATTAACTGTAGTAAGTGTTTAGTTGGTTATGGATCGGAAATCTTTTGGGCATTTGTCCTATTAACTGAGTGTCATGTATGCTGGGAGAATCTGCTCTTTTTCTTTCATATCCTGAGGTGGGGACTGGTGTGAACATTCAGACTAGATGACCCATGATCATACTTTTTTTTCCCACCATCTGTAACCATGGTGATCTCTATGAGGAGGACCTCCGCTGTACATCCCAAGACATCTACACTCTGATGGCAGACTATGAACCCTCTCTTGGACATGTAGAGAGTATTTAAATTATGACTTGACCTCAGGGGTTTGAACTTCATTGTAAATATCAGGAGGGAACAACTGACTTTACTTCAGGGGTTTGAACTTCATTGTAGATATTAGGAGGGAAAAATGTGTAAGGAACTAGTTATTGATTGTAGATGTATCATTGTAGCGACTGCTTGATGGTATCTTGTACAGTTTTGTTTAGCTAGACAAGAGCAGTTAGTGGGCTTTTTGAGCATTCTGTAGCTTGAAATACTTTATGTATGGAACATCCGTGTGGGAGAGGGGCTAGAGCACCAGCTATTTGAGAGAAAACTGATCTGGCTTAAAACCAGATCATATCACTTGCCATGCCTGGTGGCATTGTGTTTTTGTAGCTGTTGTATTTATTTTAAAACATTAAAACAAAAAATTGCATGACATAAAAATGCTGATTTCCTTCAGTGATGGGGAGGCAAAATTGATTGATTGGCTGTAAAAATGGGTACCTGATTCTGCGGTCAAGTTAGGGAAGCCAAATAGGTTACTCAACTTCATAAAGCTGAAACCTAGAATAAGTGAACTCTCTGACACTACTCTCCTGTGGCAGTATTTGCTGTGGGACTACCTTTATTCACTTGAAGCATTTGTTGATGGAAGGGACAACCATTTATGAAATCCTGTTTATAAAAATCCACATGATGGTATACCATTGCTGACATCATCAGCACCTCTGTTGTATTTGGGGAAAATATATTTTATCAAATGTTTTAAAAGTCTAGTATAAATGTGATTGTAGCTTTCATGAACTGCTCTGAGAGATCACAAATCACTCGTTATCACAGATATTATGATAAAGATTACCAATGGCAGATTACAAATATGTAAGTTCTATGTCACTTTTGTTATATCTTGTCCGTGACTAAAGCTGTAATTATTTTTTGATCCGTGCTGCTATTTATAAAATAACAGGAACAAAATAAGAATCTAGAACTGTCTACTTGTTTTTAAAAAGTCTCTTTGCTAGTGCATGATTTCTCATCCTTGATATTTCTCACTTTAATGCTTCTTTGTGGTAGATAACAATTTCTTTATTTGATTCTGTTTTTTATTTTATTTACCCCAGAACCAGGAGGGAATTTTATTGCTATATATTTACTGGTTTAGAGTTGATTAAGGCTGAAAAATGTAAAAACTTAGAATGTATTTTATATGTCATTAATGTTTTTGTTACAAGCATTTGTGAAAATAAAAGTTTTCACTCCTAGCACTTTGTTTGTGGCCAATTTATTATTTATTTATTTTTTATTTAGCTTCATTTTCTCATTGTTGTTTCCATTAGTTTTATTGTTAGAGTAAACAATCAGCTTTTTTTTTTATATTCTGTTGTTCCATTTTGTTTTATTGTTTAATATAACCACTTTATTGCATTGCCTTTGGTTTTTTTTTTTTTTTTTTTGGTAGGTTAATTTTATAGGTAATGTTGGCTTTGCTGCATATATTTTCTCCCATATTTGGCTATGTGTGGGTGAGTGCATGAAGATTATTTAAGATACTTTATTCATCTGAAGAAATGAATTTTTTTTTTAAATTATCATTTCACTATTTATGATCATCATATTTGTAAATTGTGTCAGTATATATGTTCTGTTTTCTTGCACACATTTAAAATTGTGTCAGTATATATGTTGTGTTTTCTTGCACACATAAAAATTTGTGCTAGACGTTTGTCAAGTAATTCCAGTTTAATGAATTAAAGTAATAATATCCATGGTGCAGTGTTAATACTAAGTCTTTCCACAGCATATAAAATGCATATCATTTTTAACTTAAGAAGAGCATTAACTCTTAAAAGACAGGGTGGTGTTTCCCATATATGACACAAGGAATTTTCTGTTTTGTTTTGAGTTTTCATATAGTGATGGTTTAAGGGTCCATTCTTTCCAAGTTGTTTTAAAAGCATGGTGATGTTATACATAGTTGTAAAGGAAATTTAATGAGGATTAATAAAATGTAAGACTGGAACATCACGAAACAAAAACTTCGTTCAAATACACCAACCTTAAAGACTGACCTCCCATAACAAGCCCCTGAATACTGGCCCTCTCATTCTTTGAGAGTTAAGTGTTAATGTTGCTTTATTTAACCCTTTTCAGACCAGTTTGCTTAACAGCGCCCGATATGCCTGAAAGCTACCAATAATAGGTTACTTATTTTGTTGCTAAGCGACAACGGAAGTCTCGTGCGTACGAGATTTTGCGAGTTCCTTCATTTTGAAGTTTTTTTTTATATTGATCGCGTTTTTCTGAGCCAAGTGATTGATTTTTTTTTTTTTTTAATTATGCATTGTAAAAATGATGTTTCAAGCAACGGAGGAGATTTTTAATGAACTTTGAAGGAATAGACCTACATTTTTGTGTTATTCTGATAGTGAAAATGATTAATCCTACAAGGACTATGACCCAGTTATTGACGATAGTGAAAGTAAGAAAATCGATCCAGGAGCTAGTAACATTGTAGACAGCACATTTACTCCTATGGAATTATTCTAGTTGTATTAGCTCCCAGGGCTTAAACATAATTTGTCTGTTGACATAGCAGCTTATTATTTATACCCGAAAATGGACTCATGAATAAATCAACAGAGCTAAAAAGGACTGAATTATGTCATTTCGGTGTGAGCATAATCGAAACCAACATCCACTGAGCATGAACTATGAGAGACTCTTGGGCAGATAAAAAAAACTTTGTGTTCAGTGCTGTAAAAATAAAAAAAAAACAGACACTTGTAGAGTTCTAGAGACAGTTTATGGTTGTATATATTGTTCTCTACATCATTGTAAGTATGTCTGATATTCACATTTTCATGAAAATTTGTTAATAGAGTATATATTAGCTTTCCAGCGCAAGACTATGATAAAGATAAAGTAATTTTTTGGTTTTGGCATTTTTTTTAATTGCGAAAAACATTTAAATGTGACATTAAAATATACAGCAAATAAAATATGTCTGTTTTACTGTACAAATAACTTTGTTTTTGTGTTATACTGACTTCGGATATTTTATAAAGCATAAGACATAGTTAAGAAAAAGAGTTTTGACCCTTTGATTGGTCATTCAGGGTTGAAATATTAGCAGAACTTGGGACTGTAAAGGGTTAATTGCGCTACGTTATCATGGTCATTCGTAAATCTTGGTTCACTTTAACCTAGTCATGGTTTCATTTTTATATTTTTTTTATTTGGCAAGGGTTTATTTTTGGTAAACTTTTGTTTAGGTGGCATCGTGTTTTTGTAGCTGTTGAATTTATTTTTGGCAACATTACCACAAAAAATTACATGTCCTAAAAGTCATGATTTCCTACAGTGACAGGCAATCAAAATTGATTAATTAGTTTCATATTAAAGTCATGAGTGATAAAGTATCGTTTCTCACTGACATTTTCTTTGGGCATGTTATGAGTAGAAGAAAGCTGGAATTTATTGTGACAACAGGAAAAATTCCAGGAAAAGGAGATGGAGGAAGACAAAGAGAGAAGATATTGGACAGTTTGACATCATGGCATGGAAAGAAGTCAACAACAGAATTGATAAACATTACAGGAGACAGGAAGTTGTGGAGAGACATGATCGCATACACCACCAGGTACTTGAGGAAGAAAGTTTGGTTGGCAGACAGAACCATAGAGAGAAACTCATGAATTTATTTTGACCATATAAAAAGGCATAACACCTTGCTGAAGACTATAGTGGAAGAAAGAGTTGAAAGTAAACATGCAAGAGGAAAACAGCACTATAAGTGAGAAGGTAACATCAAGAGATGGACAGGAAAGAGGCTGTCAGAGTGTACCATAAAGATAAGAGCCAGAAGACATTGGAGATCCATTGCTGCTGACATTCAATGTGGAGATAGTAGCTGATGATGATGATGAATTAATGCTTGTTAATATGAGCATTTTTGAGACTCGTGTGTTAATAAGTGCCAGTGGTGTCTGCAGCCTAAAAGTGATGGTCTGCACATCTTTGGAAACAAAACATATTCATTCATAAGGTGAACTGAGTTATCTGACATTTTTGATCAACAATCAGTTGATGTATCAAATGGATGTTTCCAGCAGTGGGCCTTTGCAGCAGAAGCAAGCAGCGGCAAGACATTTGGGTGCCTACTTTTGAAGACACGATAGCAAATTTGCACGTATTAATCAGTGATTCTAGTGACCACAACATTTTTATTTCAGTCATGATCTCTCACAGAACCCCATGCGACCTCTCACGGAACCCTGGTTGAGATACCCTGAATTAGAGTGAGAGTTGGTTAAAAGAGGACGGATAAGGTGAAGCTGTGGATCATCATTTTCATTTTCACTCCATATGAAGCTTGGAGCCTCCAATGTAGCTGGCCCCTTGCATAATTAGTTAGATATAGAGTTGTTTTGCTATTGAGAGTGTTGAGACATGTTGTGTACAAGCATTTGTTGCATGATCTGATACTTGAACATCATCATCATGGAGCCACCACTGTATCTGGTCCTCTTGCAGGAAGCCTGCAAGCATTCACATGCTGTGGTTTGTGTAGCAGTTTGTTTTACAGACAGATGGACAACCTCATATTAGTTGTCTTGTGTGACAGATACAGGAACAAGTGGCTGGATAATGTGAGGGGAAATTCTGGTTATGTCTCCAAGGTTCTTGTGGTCTTGAGAACATTACATTGTCTGTATTCTTGTATGCAGGATTTCTATTTTTCATGTTAATTATTTGTGTTGTGCTAGATATGAATGTTAATAACTAAAAGTTCATTTTATCCAGTTATCAGTTTGACAGGCTAAATCCAGTGTTTTAAAAATAAAAAGTCAGACTTAGTTATTTAGATCTTAAATATATAGAATTATTCTATTTTTTATTTGTTTTGAAAACACCTTCCTATGTTTGTACATATGAACATAGCATAAATGAAGAAATAGTATTCTGTAAAATGGTTTGTCAATATTTGCTTCTAATTTCTTGTTTTCACTTAACAGATTCTCAGCTCATCAGTCATTGAGAGGTTGTGATGTATTTATTAATAAAGACTTGAAATATTGCAGCTGTCTGAAGCATGGCTTGCAAATTTTAAAATGCAGATCAGATCATTTACCAGCAAAGGATAAAACTTAACAAATGTTTCAAAAACCATTATTTTCACCACCAGATGTGGAGGCAAGATTCCCATGTTATTTTATAGTTAATACGTTTGTAAGTATAAACACATAATTATTTTTGCATTCAAGAATAAAATGTGTGTAGATGTTATAAAATGTATTTTTTTCCTTCTGTCAAAATCATAAAATTGTCAAAAAATACTTGCTTGTAAATTGTTCTATTATTTATTTATATTTGTTTGTTTGTTCACATACTCATACTCTGTAGTGCCCTGATGTTGCTATCTGTAACAGTGGCAAGTCATAAGATTACTCAGAGAGGGGAAAACAGAGCTGTAGTTTCAGTTCTGTGGGCCGCAAACGTGGGTTTTGACATCTGCATAACACCAAACAATAGCCAGTTAGTTTAATGGAAACTTTGTTTTTGATGTCTGCATAACACCAGTCATTATCGATCTATGTTAACATAAACTGTGGTTTTGACATTACATATCACCAAACAATATCAACATGAACTTTGGTTTTGACATCTGTAAATCACCAGACAGCATTCAGCATTTTTGACCGAAAATGTCGTGCAGATATTTCTTTTAAATTTTGTTAGAGAACAGAAAATCGTCTGTCTTTCAATAATTTGTATTTTCTGTTGTGATTATGATAAATTTGACTAGTTTGTTGGTTTCACACTGCTATCATATATTCATAAGGCTTACATTTATGAAATTTAGCATCCAAGTACAATGTGAAGTTCATGAAAGCAAAAGCGGACAAAATTAATGTAAATTAAATGTGTGAATTTTCACTAGAGATAAATGAATTCCTATGTGTGTTTACAGACAACCTGTGCATGTGTGTTTACAGACAAATTTTACATTTTCTTAGAAAATGCTGCAGATTGATCTGTGAGGGCTAAAGGCACATCTGGCTTTATTAATCCTAGCATTGACATCCTGCTTTGTTTCTTTGTTGATGTTACTTTCCAAACAGGTAAATCTGTACGTCATGTATTACCCTTTGGCTCCCTGTAGAGCATTGGTCTTTAACACCTGTATCTGATGTGACAAGTATCTTAGTATGGATGTCACAGTGTCACTTCTTAATGAAAAACTAAAGTTCATTTTTAAAAGATTTAATATATATTATGTGTAGTCATGTGGCATCATCTATAATATATGTGGACTATGTTGTCATCAAAAGGAAAGCACAGCCTTGCATATAAGAGAAGAGACATCCCACAGTCCTGGCTGTGAACGTTGTTTTAAACAGGCAGCATTTATGCATTAAGACATATCTCCATGAAATATGTTGTTTGATGTGTTTTAATGGTTTAGACGTTTTTGGTTTGTGCTTGATGGTATTTTTAAAAATATGTTCTGTTTCATGTAACAAAAATTAGGTTACATTATCTCTGTGCAGTTGTTATGGCGATATTGGTTTTTAACAATAGTAAGAAGAATATGTAAGAAGTGTTGAATTAATGAATCTTACTGTCCATTATTTCAGTTGTTACTTCTCACCATACTTTTTACGTTGAATGTAACAATTATTCTGTCTAGAGATAAGCATACCCTATGTATGTCATGTACACAGAAATGTGTCTCCCCCACATTCATGTCTTATTTGTAGGAATATATACCATTCTCTTATACACATTTTCAGCCTTTTTACACATGTACCTTTCCTACATACACATCTTGTTAACATATAGGGTGAGCCGTAACTCCCGTACCTTTGTTGCTTAAAATATGTGGCTTTAATATTTAATGGTACGTGTAGATGAAATACTTCATCGCAATGATAGAATACTAAAATTATTTATTGATAAGTTATTTATCATTCAGAATGGTGTCCTTGACCTTTCATACATAAATTCAGCTTTTTCCTTCAGTTTCTCATTGACATAAATCTTGACCACCTCTTTGAAACTCCTCTGTAATTGGTGTATTGAGATCCTCTAAGGTTTTAGGTTTCTGACTATATACCTTGTTCTTTAAATATCCCCATTAAAAAATGATCTTTCTGACTAAGTCTTTTCTCTTCTACCGTGGGGTGTAGAGGTTTGCCAAAGAGAGTGCCATATTATCCTATCAGCTGTCTTCCTCCTGGCCTGGTTCCAATCTAGTCCTCTGTCCTTCTGAAATTATTGTCCTCCCAGCGGACTCTGGGTTGTCCTGGAGGTCTGGATCCCTGGCTATTAGTTTCCCATATTTGTCATGGTAGCCGGTCTGCTTCCATTCTGAAATATGTGATCTGCTGGAGTTAAATCAGGAGATCTTGCAGGCCATTCGATTGGACCCCCATCTTCCAATCCATCTCTTAAGGAATTTTTATCAGGAAAATTTATGACAATAAGGGATTAATAGCCTGCAAATATTTTTTTTAAAATGGGTTAGGAGAGGTAGTCATGGTGTATTTGAAATTTTAGGGTAATCTGTAACGTATTTAAAAGAACGATTAGAGTAATTTACTGCACACTTGAGCATCCAATTGACAGAGTGGTTAGAGCACTGGTCTTGCGGCAAAGGTGCCAGGTTCAAACCATGGTACAGAAACGCTCCAGTCTACCCAGTTGTGAATGGGTACCTGACTCTGCTCTTTGAGTTAGGGATGGAAAAGGCAGCGAGGAAGGGAACTGTTCACCCCACCTCTCAATGCTGGACCTAGTATGGTGAAGTCTGTAACACTTCCCTCACCTACGGCAGTACCTGATATGGGACTGCCTTTACCTTTTGTTTACTACACATGTTATCATACATAAATATTTGGACAAGGGTCAATGACTTATGGCTCACCCTCTGCACTCTACCTGCATACATATTCTGTTAAGAGAGATACATGCCTTACCCACGTTCACATTCCATCTGATGATCAGATTACCTTCTATTGTAATGTTCTATATAGAGTTCCTTTCTTTACCTGTTTTGTCTTTTATCACTCCCTTTTCACTCTCAGAATTTTTAGAATTTTGTCCTTCTTGATTGGTGATGTCATAGTCATTTTGATTGGATCCGTCCATACTTTGAGAGATCTTTCTCAGTATCTTGAACACTTTTGTTGTGGGAAAAAAAAAAAAGAGTAATACTCATTTATTTGTGTATGTCTGTACTATTGCAGAGATAAATATCATTATGTTGAAAATTGTTGCATGCTAAATAAACTGCATCAAGTTTGTGCACCAAAACAATAAACTGTTTTTTTAACCATCACCTGCTTACCAGTAGTAATGTTTCATTATTTGGCTGTTTTTGTGAGTGTGGTGCCTTCTTCATATTGATTTCTTTGTTTACTGTCATGTACACAGTTTCAAACTTGTGTAACAATTTTTGAGAGATCTGAGATTGTACAAGTTTCATATTTGTTTTTGTTCACACATAAATTTGTGTTTCCATAAGGCAACAATTGATCTGAGATTGTAGCCTACAAGTTTCATATTTTGTATGTTCACACATAAATTTTTTTTCCCATAAGGCAACAATTAATCTTGAGATTGTACAAGTTTCATATTTTGTATGTTCACACATAAATTTGTGTTCCCATAAGGCAACAATTGATCTGAGATTGTACAAGTTTCATATTTTGTGTGTTCACACATAAATTTGTTTTCCCATAAGGCAACAATTGCATGTGTTATTTTGAAATCAGTTGAAAGAAATAAGCAATGATTGTTTAAAATCAATGCCTCATTGGTTTGTTTTTTATCTGACTTCATTGTTATCATCATGTTCCAGTTAACTGATTGGGTGGAGATATGAGAAACAAATTTAATGACCATGTGAAAATTGTTAATGAGTAAGTAAACCTAACCAGGTTATTCACAGGCATATCTTTCATAATAATAACCATCATCAGTGCATCTTTAATACACCACAAGAATCAGAATCATCATAACGCTCCTACACTCGATACTCATAATGACCTTATAAAGAGATAGGCATAACAAGGACCTGTGATCTTTTAAAAGAAAATCACTGTTCAGGATTTGTCATAGTATACCAGCTAAGCAAGATGAAGGAAGAGAAGCATGAAAATATCTGCGACCAAGAAGGATAGAAAAATTTAGATCAGATGAAAATAACAGATAAATGATACAAGAAGACAAAAGAAAAATAAGGACCTTCTGCTCCCACCAAACGATATAAAGTTAAGATGGGGCTAGTAATCTCACAGTGTAAAATACATTGCCACAGAAACCTCCTACTTTAAGAGCACATTAAAAGCTCTGTACAGGCTTCCTACATGGGGAGCAAACTCAGACCATCTATATAGAGAGGACCCAACACCAAGGTTACCAAAGGCCTAAAACAATGACATATGAAAGCAACATAGAAGTTGCACAAAAGACCATTTCCATTTTACTTTCTGTGTAAATGTAAGCCTGCTGCCTGTGTTGTTTATATAGCAGTGTCACTGTTCTAAGCTTTGTTTAAATTATCATCAAACAATCTTCATACATGACTACCAGCAGTGTTGGTCCTTTTCCTGTTAAGAAACATTATAAGGACTTTCTGTTTTTCAGTTTCCAGCACCAGTTATCTGTCAACAATAATTATGTGTTTGAAAGCTAATTGTCAATTTGGCTAACTTTCACCATAAGTTTATTTGATGAATGGTTTTTTTTTTTTCATTTATCAAGACCCAGATACTTTTACTTTATTTTGTCAGACTTTGTACTTCTCATTCAGCCTTTTCTTGCCATTTATAAGATAATTTATTGGAACAAGTATGAACATTGTTGGAACCTGGCCAAAAGTCTTGTATTATCAGCAGGTTATGTAATTGTTTTGGAAACATAGAATCAGTTAAATGCTTATAACATAGAAGCGAGGTTGATATGCATTTTACAGCCAGACATTAAATAAATTATCATGTTCCACAAGAAATTGCAGCAATGCTGAAGCTGTATTTCGCAGGGTTTTCTGTCAGATTTTCAACCAGAGAGTACACAACGAAGTGGATTGGCCTTGAAGTTGGAATTGCAATGGGATGTACCATCTCTCCGATACTATTCGTCATGGCTATGCAAGTAATCCTCAATGCGGCTGAAGGAATGGCTATAGGCCCAAAGCTCGGTGGAATGTGTCACATACCACCGCTCAAAGCATTCATGGATGACACAACAATTCTAACATCAGATGAACATCAGGCCCGGAGGATGTTAGCACGCCTGGATGAACTAGTCAGCTGGTGCAGAATGAGCTTCAAACCCAAGAAGTCGAGAAGCCTATCAGTCAGGAAAGGGAAGATAGCAGAGGTCATATTCACGGTTTCCAGCCAAAGAATCCCTACTGTCATTGAGGAACCTGTTAAAAGTCTTGGCAGGGTGTACGATGCCTCTTTAAAAGCTTCGAAGGCAGTGCAATAGACAATAGAAATGGCAGACAGGACTACAGATCATAGACCAAAGCAGACTCCTGGGAAAGTTCAAACTGTGGTGCCTCCAGTTCATGTTGATACCGAAGTTGCTGTGGCCACTGCTTATATATGAAATAAGCACAAGTACAGTGGAAGCTATAGAGCAGAAGGTCAACAAGTTCATGAGAAAATGGCTAGGGGTACCACCAGGTCTGTCAGATGTAGCACTGTACTGCAAAAAGTCAAAACTTCTGCTTCCCTTCAAGTCAGTTGTTGAAGAGTACAAAGTTGGAAAAGCAAGGCTTGCAATGATGCTACCCGAGTCAGCTGATGACGTGGTTAAGTCCATTCAGCCCACACTGAAAACGGGAAGGAAGTGGAGAGTGGAAGAAGCTGTTGATGCTGCTGAAGAGTCACTCAAACTGAGAGAGGTAATCGGATACACACAAACGAATAGATGGGGATTTGGGCATGGTGACATCCGCTGGTGGTCCAAGGCATCAAGCAGGGAGCGCAGAGACATGGTAGTTCAGGAGATACGAGGAGCTGAGAATGATAAGAGGTTGCAAAAAGCAGTGCAGCAGGTCCAATAAGGCCAACTGACTACATGGGAAGGAGCCCTGCAGAGGTCCTTGACATGGAATGATATATGGCATATGGCACCTCTTAGGCTCAGCTTCGTGGTTAGATCAATGTATGACCTGCTGCCGTCGGCCACCAACCTTGTGAAATGGGGAAAGTCGGATGATGAGCAGTGCCCCCTGTGCCAGGGGAGGCAGACACTTGAACACGTGCTCTCAGCGTGTAAGGTGGCATTAGGGCAAGGGCGATACACTTGGCGCCATAACAAAGTGCTAAATGAGCTTGCTGCGACAATAGATCAGGCAAGAATGAAAGCGAATAGCAAAGTCCAGCCAGACACCGCAAACACATACTTTCTGAGGGCAGGAAAGTCAGCACACCCCAAACCGAGTAAACCTGGTAGCAGTTTACCATCTCTTCTTGACTGTGCAAACGACTGGGAGATGGCGGTAGACCTACCTGGACGGGGGGCATATCCAGAGAGTATCAGAAAATCGCGGAGACGGCCGGATATAGTGCTTCATTCTTCAGCAACGCTTCAGGTCATACTGATTGAACTGACCGTGCCATTTGAATCCAGATTAGACGAGCAACATTCATTCAAAGCGGCCAAGTATAGCGATCTGGCCGCGGATCTGAGACACGATGGATTCAGTGCAAGGGTCATGGCGATTGAAGTGGGCGCAAGAGGGCTTGTGGCTGCATCAGTGTATGATTTATTGAAACTGTTGGGGCTGAAGGGACAGTCTAGAACAAGGGCACTGAAGAGGCTTAGTGAAACTGCTGAAAAGGCATCAGGCTCGCTGTGGAACAACCGCAATGGGCAATGGAAATCGTGACAATAAACGCTGCGGTACAGAAAACACCAAAATTTTTCTAAGTCCACAACGCTGAGTTTTTTTGGTGTACTAGTGAAAGGGCTGCAACTCTGGGGCAACAGGCGATGTATACTATAGGGAGTGTGAGGTACAAAATTTCAGTAGCTTGCGGCGCGCAGGGGCTAAGGCTTGTCGGCTGCGCGCTAGTGTCTCAGTGTGTGTCCTTAGTTGTGAAGGGCGACGGAACAAACGGAATAATTTGTCTTCTCTTTGTTACTTTCACAATTGCCTCCAAGGCTGGCGTTGTGGATTTAAAAGTTGCTACCATATCAGAAATAATTAACAATTTAGCATTTTTTCACAATATGTACGAATGTATCATACATCTGTCCCTCACACTTGCAGGATACACCATAAATACCTTGCATTTATCCTTTACATTTACGGGATGCACAGCATGTATTGTCCATTTGTCCTTCATATTTGCAGGATACACTATATATATTGTATATTATTCATTCATCATTCACAATTGCTATTCACACCATACACATCATGCAGCTATCATTCACTGATGCAGGATACACCATATATGTCATAAATTTCATCATGTAATTACACAGAGAAGTTTGACAATGAGCGTGTGGTTGTTCTTATGAATGTGTATTTATTATGTTTTTCGTTCATCTGGTCGCTGATTCAGGATTTCTAATGCTGTATTTTGGTTGTTTGAGAATGATGCATTGATTTATTTGTTGAGTGATGCCGTCATATGTTAAAATGTTTGCCCACCCAAAAAAATTGAATTAAAGATTTTTTGTAAAAACTTATCATTCTGAATAGCTCAAATGATTACTGTTATGTTTTCTTGTCCTTTGTTGTAAGACTCATTAAAAGATAAAGTGGTATGTTTGTTCTCCATACAACTACTTTCAGTTGGTGCTTCTGGAAATCCCTCACAACTACAGCAGCAGCTATGAGATGCAAATAAAGTAAATTTTTAAAAAGAACTATTTAACAAAGGGGAAGTTACATACAGTCTTGCAAAAGAAATGCTACATACAATCTTAACTTTGAGGGGAGAGCAGATAGTGAACACTGTATAAAGTAACAACGAAGGTTGCCACTTTTATTCTACATGATGCAGTATTTGAGCATCCTATATTGATGAGCATTTTGATGAAGAAGGAAGTTCAGGGAGTATAATTATAATATTTGCCATCGCCAGCTGTCGGTTATCACTACTTCAATGAGTCCGCTTGCCGGCATTGCTAGTATACAGGCCAGACATGTGACGATGAAGCACTGCATATAGGAGACTGATTAATGTATGCATAAGATGATTGCCATGAACTTGTTATGATGCCTCGTCATTAAATGTATTTTGTCCATGGACCCTACCACGAATA
This sequence comes from Oreohelix idahoensis, assembly GCA_024509875.1. Classification (NCBI taxonomy): domain Eukaryota; kingdom Metazoa; phylum Mollusca; class Gastropoda; order Stylommatophora; family Oreohelicidae; genus Oreohelix; species Oreohelix idahoensis. The sequence goes on along the minus strand of JAMPIV010009322.1, from coordinate 31,302 downwards.
TCGTTGTGAAGTTCAATCAAGTTTACATATTGTTGTTGGACACCCACATCGCAAGAAACATCAATTAGCACGATACTCTAGTAAAACTCTCAAATCCCCAATGTAACAGAGAACATGGTGGCCAAAGAAAGACAAGGATCTGAAAGAACCAATTGGTTACAGACCAATCAGCCTACTAAGTTGTGTAGGAAAACTGATGGAGCACATGATTAATACCAGACTTATGTGTGTCGTAACTTTACAAAGATAGGTATGAGATATGTATGGTCCTGTCTGAGCAGAGGTGATAGTGGTAACTATGTGAGGGTAAGGTGTAAGAAATAGTTTTTCTCACGAGAGTGATAGTGTAAGAGGAAGATCAGTCTCTGGAGTGAGGAATTTCTCTAGTCCAGCCTATCTTTACGACTATAGTTTAATCAGACGTACTTTCTTTCCCTGTACAAAATACAAGTTACACTACACCCACATACACACAATTCTGTGACAAATACGCACAACGTGAAAACAAACTATGGATAACATATATGGGTAGGAGTTGACCAACACAATAACTTAAGGTTTATTAAGTTTATTATCACTAGAAATTCACAACATCAAGCAGATACATTGATAAAGCATGGTTTACAGACAAATAAATTAACCCAATAGCGATTGTCGAGCTGTAGGGACTTCAAAGCCGTTGCCTTGCACGTGTTTTTGGGACCGCGCCTGTCAGTTGTCGTAATTTTGACAGCTCTCGCTCATATCGAGCTTTCAGGCAAACACACTTGGCCCGTCCCCTTTAGAAGGAATGACAGTTATAGATCTGAATAGCCGTTCGTCAGCGCGTGAAACAAGACAAATAGGCGTGGCTAAAACTGAGTTAGACAGATAGCGAGAAAGGCATGGCTTATGCGTAACAAACGTGCATACTAATGAGGAAAGCGAGGTGGAACGCCAGGTTGAAAACGAAATGAGGGGCGACGATGGGAAGCAATCGGACGGATCCATGTAGTCTATTTACATAACCTGTCACAATGTGGCACCTGGAAAGCAAACACATATTAAACCATCAACAAGCAGGATTCAGACAACACAGATCCACTGAAGATCAAATCACATATATAGCTCAGGAAATCGAAGACGCCTTCCACGAAAAAAAAAACACGCTAGTGGTTTGGGCAGATTTAGAAACAGCTTTCGATAAAGTATGGAAAGAGGGATTGAAAGTCAAACTGCGGAGAAGTAGTGTATGGTGGCGAATGTACAAATGGATTGGTCACTACCTTGAGAATAGAACCGCCAGAGTACAGCTGCAAGGACAGACTAGTAAAACGTTTATATTAGAGCAGGGGGTCCCACAAGGGGGAGTCCTGTCACCTACACTGTTCCTTGCTGATACGTGTCGTTCTGTCTATTGTTTTGGAGAGAGTCTTCGTGGCCAAAGTAAATTAGGGGTAGTCCAACAAAACGTAGTCAGTATAACTGTATTGAGCGGACCAACACATTTCTCACAGTTATACACAAATACAGTTTATTATATTTCTACAAAACAGTTCCAATTATACTTATGTAGGCCCAAAGGCAAATGCAGTATTACAGTTTCGTCCAGTCCGTTCTCTATGAAACGCTGGTCATTTTCACTCGTTCCAAATTTTATTTAATATCGTCCCTTGGACATCATTATGAATAATCACACATTTCCTTACTAGAAAAAGCCAGGGACACCTCAACCAAGTATCTTGGTGTCCTGGTGATCGAATAATTCAGGAAAAACACAAAATACTGCAGGAGCTCAAAACACATGCGTCCGCTTACTTCAGAACACCAGCCGCATCTCTTCTTGCAGACGATTTCCTAACTTCTGCTCTTAATTTATTCACGTCTGCTAGTCAACCCTATAGGCATGACGTCACTTCCTTTATTAATAAATGACTCCGTATAACATACACAAAAAGGGAGCCCTATCGAGCTGCCTATAATATTGACATAAATGTTATGAATTTTAATCATAACACTTGCATACATAAATGACATAACTGAAAATATTCAACATATAGCACACAATGCATCCTTTGCAGATGACATAGCCTTTGTGGATCTCTGAAAAGCGTATCACTACTGCAAACATTCTGAAGCACTAACATCACTGAGAGTGGGCCAAAACATGGCTCATGAAGAGAAAACAACGTACACGGTATTTTCCCTCTCAACTAGACCTCAGAGCTTCAAACTAGTGCTAAACGGAGAAAATCTTCATTTAAATGAAAATCCAAACTACCTAGGCATTATTTTTGATCGCCGTCTGACTTGGAAAAAACAGGTTGACAGAAATCGAATGAGAGCAAGACAAAGAATGGCAATTATGAAAAAAACTTGCTGGAACAGCTTGGGGTTGCAGATGAGAAAGTGCTGAAGACGTTGTACACAGGGCGAATGAGGCCAGTCCTTGAATATGGCATGGCAGCATGGGCAACAGCAGCTAAGGCAAACTTTCATAAAATTAGCAAACTCCAAAATCAAGCAATGAGAATTATAACGGGGGGCATGAAGTCAACACCTATAAAAGAACTCGAAAAGATTACATGCCTTCAGCCAATGGAGGATAGAAGAGACTGCAGGGCTCAGCAACAGGCCGAAAAATTCAAAAGACTAACAAACCACCCAATATGCCATAGAATGAATGCTCTTAGAAGGCAAAGACTCAAACGAAGCAACTTTGTAGAATCAACCAAACCACAGATGAAAGCAGTTTCCATAAAAGAAATATCCACTATTCAAAAGTGTTGTGATCCAATGGATCCCATCTCATTGTAACATCGCCGGCAATGAAGAGGCTGACAGAATGGCAAAAGAAGGTTCACATCTACCTCAGCCTGATGCAAGCATAACTTTGGAGGAGGCAAAGAGTTTTATCAGAATCATTTACAGAAACAAATGGAATGTAGAACATCCAGGGCACACACAGAATGATGCTTACTACCAGCTACACAGAAGAGAACAAGTGTTAATCTTCAGACTCCGCACTGGCCACAACAGACTGAGATACCATCTATTCAACAAGCTAAAGATAGGAACTACCGATCAGAGGCAACTTTGAAGCAGATGTTCAGCAGTCATTTTATCAGTGCTACAAAGTTGCCCCTTATATGCGGTACAGAGAAAGAGCATATGGCCGACGCCAGCTCCTTTCGTGGAAAGCTTTACGGGGATTCAAATAGCCTCAAACTGACTACTGCTTTCTTTTAGAACATTCAAGTGGACGTCTGATAGTGTACGAAGAAGAAGAAGAAGAACGCGCATTCCAGTTAATTATAACACATAAGGAAGGGAAACCCGAGGCCTGTAAACAGTAAATAAATATTAGACAAACATAAAGGTATGTTTTCAGGCACTCGTAAGAAATAAAGAAGTAGAAAACTAGACAACAGAAAAACAACAGACGTGAGTGGCTTACCCAGGACTCGAACCCAGGACCTTCCGTTTTGTACAAAGTCTGAACATGCACGCCGTTCACATTGCGCATGCACACCAACCTTTGCGCACTTTTCTTTGTCGAGCGTTACTATTTTCGGGAGAGTATTAAAAAACCAAAATATTTGTTTTACATCGGACTTTTAAAAAAAAAGTCTAAACACGCACGTGTAACGGTCTATTTTCTTCATCACAGATGTTTATATATAGGTTCTCTATAACAGGCCACACAGGCCATCACTTTCTGTTATAAGTTATAAAGTGGCGTAGGAAGACCTTGTTAATATCTTTCTCTGATGAAGGCAATCAGCTTATGGTCGGGCTTACGTATGGCCGACAGGTGTGTAATGTGGTATATATGCATACGCGAATGTTAAGGGTTCGGGCATACCTGCACCAACTGGAAACACACACCACAGCAAACTTAAGAATCAGGAATTATAGAACTAGCTGTAACGTTTCACAGTTTATTAACACCGCAACATTGACGTTGGCACAGCACACTTCACAGGTTACAGTTCACGGCAAATCATGACACATCAGGTAAGCAAAAATATCCATAGGTAATTGAGTGCATAATCCAAAGGTATATAATCATCGATGACAGTTCATTACAGATCATCAGACATCAGTAAGAAACTTCATACAACTCAGTTACTGGTACAAAAATTCCAAGCATAAAGGCTGCGGAGCACAGCAGCTCATAATCATAAACATCATGGCAAAATATCCATACAAGAAAGGGACTGTACACCTCACAGTTTACAATAATATAGCCTGGATCAACATACTCCAAGGCCTGAATAACACATCTCCTGGGAGAAAGAACATTCCCTTGAATAATCTATCGAACTTCAAAAATCCGTCTACGGAAATATGAATGTATATAATGGCCTACAATCCATGGCCTGAAAATATTTTCAGTCTCTATTAAATTCCCCTTTCACAAAAGAAATATGCTGGAACACACTAGCAAAATGGATCACGTCCATTTCCAAGCTCTGCTAGAAAACGTACTGTCACGAAAAATCAGCTGCTCAAAACAGATCAGTAAAATTCATTCAAGCGCAAACTCGCAGCTTGATATGTGAGCTGAATTCATCCGCCTTTCCCCCCAAAACTAATTCATAGAACGTTCGACCAGTTTCTATATCCTATCTTTAAACAAAGTAACAACTAGTCAGGTAACTGTTTAAACATTACTCCGCCTTCCACCCCTCAATTAAGAAATTCTCTCATCACGCAGAGCGTGTTTACAAGCGTGTACAAAAAATCGACCGGTACATTCCAGTCTTTAACACTTAACTCCCCTTAATTAAAATATGACTTAACAGACTACACCGACCCCCGGGGAAAAAATGATATGATCATTTTTTGTTGTTGAAAAAATGCATCGAACAAAAAATTAAAAACAATTGAGGTCGATGCAATCATAATATCTACACCTAAGGATTACCCTACAATAGTATAATCATTACAATCGTCACCCGCTCAACGTCTATAAAAACACAGTAGTATAAGAACAATATGGTAATGAAATGATGCATAAAGATGAACCAACATACTATCTTAAAAAAGTTATACCATATCCTAATACAATACCATCCAATATACTATACTATACAAATATACAATATTATCTACTATCCTAAATAAGTTGCACAGAAAGGACAACTCTAGTAGTCTTGGAACATCCTATGAGCACGAAGATACCAAAAACATCTAGTGTGGTGTCAAACTGCCGACTGGCTTCATTGGAACAGCAAATCTAGCGATAAATGCCACAGCTTACTCAATCAATATAGCAGCTCTGACTCTCATTGCAAAGCCGTCGCTGTGAAAAAACACAAATGAAAATCTTTGTTTGGTAAAGGTAGGATTTTATTAAATACAACAGTTAATTTCAATTCTAACCTATCAAATGTGGCCGTGTAAACTTCCGACCCCTGTACGATGTTAATCAAACCTTCCTCCGTTAGACAAGAAAGGGTAACAGAGAAAGAAGCTAATACTAAACCAAAATCCTGAATTAACCAGGGTCATAAAAGTGTTCCACCAGTGTGCGATAATGTATAATAGAGTCGCAGATAAATAAGTGATACCAAAATCTATAAGCAAATCTGGAAGATGGTAGTGATGACTAAGAGTGTCATGATGGCTGACAATCTGAGATTTTGCGCAAGACAAAGGAAATGCAGTAGACAAAGGCGTACGTCTTAAAGGCTGAACTGAAGTCATAGCCTGTGTACTGGGCAAAGAAAAAAGTAAGAAAGATATAATAAAGATGTAAAAGCATACAGTAGTAAACTTGGACCTACGTCGAAGTTTAAAAGGAGCGCATTGAGTGCGACAAAAAGTCGTAAAAGACGAAGATACCGAGCTAACCGGTCCAGCAAGAAAGCTACAGAAACTCATAAGGTACATACATGTACTAACAACTAAGTCCGTACATGTGACAAAGAAAACGCTAGTCATTGCAGCAAAGAAGTTGCAATCAACGTGACTGGATGTAGATTCAGTCGTAGCTATAAAATTAGTGTGTATATCAGACAAAACGGAAAGATCCTCTTCTATGATAGTAGTTGGAGCCGCGCTGGTGTAATGGCTTCGGCGTTGTACTGGCGACCAGGTGTTCATGGTTCAAACCCGGGCGTCAGCGTTTGAAGAAATGTTTACGGCCGGAAATTTGACTGAATAATCTGAACGGCTCCTGTGATAAACCCTCTGTGGATGGGAAGGAGCGAAGCTCCTGACCGGGTTGGAAGGAAAGTCCTCAGGTTCCCCAGCCTCGCAATGACATGTCATTGGGCCGAAGGGCTGAAAGCCCAAGTGCCGCTGGTTAAGGGAAAAAAAAAAAAAAATGATAGTAGTTAAAGAAGAATCAGAGTTAGAGCAACGACGTACTGAGGTATGTCGAACTGGGTTACAAGAAGCACTAAAATAAGTATGATGAACAATCGTATCATCAATACTGCAAGATTGCCCAAAATTAGCAGAAAGTATCACTTCAGCAGAATGCACCTGGTGAAAAGACCGTGGCATAGCCCCTAAGGTGGAAGCAGTAAGGTTATGTTGCCGTTCCCAAGCAGCAATTTGTACCGGCGTACACACCTTTACACTATGTATCTGTCCGACAGTAAGGTCGGCGATAGGTGCTCTGAGCATACATGCGTGTATATAACCAGTGAAAAATGGTGTGGCAATGTGCACTATGGCAGTCGGAAAAGTCTCAACTGTTCCACCAAATGTCACACATTTCACCATATTACCTGTAGCGCAAGATGGATGGACTAGAGACTGTCTAATCCCAACAGTCGTGCATCCAGAATCAAAGAGAACTGAGACTGGATTATTATTTACAAATCCTTTATGTAGGGTAAGAGACCCTCTTCCGTCGTGTGCAGACAAGGCTGGAAGAGTAGTCAGAAGAGGATGACCGCAACTCAAGGTAGTTATAGCTGTAGGTTGGAACAAAGTTGTGTACTCCGAGCACTGAGATGCTCTCTCGAAATCGAAAGCAGAGCAAGCATTAGAGACACTATTATTATTGTTACCTTGATTATTAATAAACTGGGGCTCTTGTTGAGCAGAGTTAGCATGGCGATGCGATCTATATTTGGAGATCTACCGTCATATAGCGATCTATCGCGACTATTATCTCTATTGGAAGCATTGTTATTTGCTCTATTGAAACTATTGTTCTGATTTGAACCCCAGTTAGCATTTTCGCGATTACTATTTCCCATTTGATCAAAATATCTATTCGATGGATTTTGTTGTCTCCGAGAAAAATTATTGTAGGGTTGATAATCTCTATTGTAGTTACCCCTTCCAAAATTTCCATAATTGTTGGAACCAAAATGTTGAGGACCGTTAAATTATCTCCAGTTCCTTGAAGAAGGAGAATTACTACTTGATGGACCCCCTTGGTACTGTCCAAAATCACGATTATCTCTCCTACCAAAATTGCGATCCGCACTTTGAGATCTACGGCGCAAATTAGGACCATATGGTATTGCTGAAGCCACGGGTAAACCTTCTCTGACCTCAGAGTGGCTAACAGTCACATTTGGGTGTGCAGTGACGTATTGGCGATAGTATTGCTCCATATCTTTCAAGTTTGTAGGTTTTCGCTCATGTAAAAAAGAAAAGAAAAGAAGCGTTTACAGACGACATGATGAGGGCTTTTTTCTACTTCGTCTGAAAATTGTAACGCTTTCACATTTGATAGTAAAGCCTATAGCAGCATACACGCCTTTCTAACAATAAAACGTGTACTGTATTTCTTAGAAAACCTTGAGATACGCAAGCTGATTAATGACCTAGATTAATACTAGCATTAATTTCATTTTATACACTGCGTAATGAAAAGACAGATGAACTTAGGGTAGAGAGAGAGAGGGCTGAACGGAGGAACGTATGCAACACTAACACGCGTCTCGCGATATAAAATTAATCCCACCCCCAAGCGTAAGGCATGAAGCACTAACTTTTTTTTCAAATAGACAGTGATACAAAACACTACCAATACGAGGGTTAGGTTTAAAAACCTGTTTAATGCTTATTAGTAAACATGACATTATACTGTTTTATGTCTGAAAGCCTGACAGTATCGAGACACCACATCGTATCGAAGTGAACGGGAGGTAGAAGAAAATGCATATTTTGAACGCAGCCACTTAGCTCCATTAAATTTATATATTTGGGTTCCTTAGGACTTGCTGACAAAGAATATGTTAATTGTTACGCAAATAGTCTAGGAATTAACAAATTATAGCCAAAAGAAAATAGTGAGGATGTCTGACAGCACCAAATCATAATCGCACAGTGGCATGTTTTGAAACCACCATTTTACGGGAAATAGGCCACCATGTTAAATCCGATTTGATTGGCGGGAATGATATGTAAGGCTAAACACGATTAGTCGGACTGCAAATACTAATTTTGGTTGTTAGGGGAAACGTAGGAAGGGTAGATTTTTTAAAAAGCTTTGGTAAACATGGTCCTATTGGCTAGACCAGTTAATATAGTCAATTAGGAGCGTCTGTTCAGTGCCACATTTTAAAATAAACTTACTAAGAAACAGTGCGTTGAGATCCAGCTCATATTTTTCTAAATAAAAGCCTGGGACAGAGGCAGATCGGAATTTGTGCCATAATTCATCGCCAGTCAAAGTATTTGTTTATTATTTCCATGAATTGTGGGACCGTGGTCCTAACTTATTGAAGCAGCACCTGGTCGGAGTTTTGCTGAATCCAGAGGCTGATAGCATACCCCTTGATCCAGATAGCGACCAGTGAGGTGTCTCAAGAATACAGTGAAGCAAGCGAGCAGAGGAGACTGTTTCCTGCCGCCATCACAGAAGATAAGATTCTGTGGCCAGAGCAGCTCAATCCTATGTGCCCCCCCCCCCCCCTAAAATTGACAGTATATTAATTAAAGAGGGACAATAAATTGTTTCAAATGACAGGAACTGTGAACTTTTCCCAATAAGATTTCCACCATAAGCAAACACTTGAAGTCATGATGACAAACAACAACCTAGCTTGAAAAAGCCAGTATTACCTCATAGTACTACTTCACAACTTACACACATAGAATAATAATAATAAAATATGTCAATACAAAGATCATATCTATAAATTGTGTACCTACAACTTGTAATTACATTTGATTGTGATTCCTGGTTCACTGTGTAGTTGAATCAGGATATCTATTATTGAAAGGAATTAATACATATATTTTTAAACTTTAACACTTGACTCATTTAAGATAGTCTTATAGAGTGTTATATGTGTGTGAGTGTCATAGTGTTGTAAAGTGTTGTGGAATAAATTAAATTGTTTATCTGTCTGTTGTTGTTGTGACTTACACTTCATCATTATCATAACCCTAGACATTCAACGTAGTCATCACAATATTCCAGAATAATTCTGACTAAGGTATAAATGTGGTAGCAAGTAAGGTCATCTGTAATACACCACACTTATTAGATACAGATACCTTCACAGCTGATCTCAGTCATTACACTAAGTCCCCTATAAATATTTATATCATCCCCACTTTACCACATATATTGGGGTCTCGCTCCCGGGATATTGAACTTTCTCCTATTATATATATTGGGAATAATACAAATTTAAAAGGTATCCTTGGGTGAAAATAAATAAGGTTGAGCTCTCAGTGCCTGTGGTTGTCCTTGGATATTTAGTTAGAGATTGAGTTGTTTAGTTAGATATTGTTTACAAGTGCCTGTTAGAAAATGGCGGACCTGGCCAAATTTCGATCTGCTGCTGTGCAGACTGCTAAAGAGTTAGGAATGGACGGGCAAATTATGATTGCTTATGTCACTACTAAAGCATTGGAGGCAGATAGGGAGATTAAAAGGCTCCAGTTGGAAGAGAAAAGGGCAGAAAGGGAAGCAGAAGAAAGAAGACAGGCTGCAGAAAGGGAAGACAAACGATTAGCTGCAGAGAGGGAAGCAGAGGATAAGAGATTACAAAGGGAACATGAGTTACGACTAAGGGAGTTGGAATTTCAAGGCCATGCTCCTGAAAATGGTGCCAGTCCCTTTACCTCCGATGCTACTGCTAGTCAGGGAGCCTCAACCTCAGCTATGAATTTTCATTTAGATCATTTTGTTGAGAAAGACAATGATATTGAGAGCTATCTAAATAGATATGAACTATTAGCTACCACGTATGGGTTAGAGAGAGAAAGGTGGAGCTTAAAGTTATCTCAAGGGCTTCGTGGGGCAGCTTATGAAGTTTTTGCCAAAATGAGCAGAAGTGATCAAGAAAATTATGACATGCTAAAGCAGGCTCTTTTGTTAAGATATGAAAAGAATGGTGAATTTTATAGAAAAAAATTTAGGAATGCTTAACTACTGTCAGGTGAAACCTATCACCAGTTCTCTACACGGTTAGAGACATACTTGGAGAAATGGACTTCTCTGGGGAAAACCCAAGATCTTAAGGAAATGATCCTTATAGAACAACTAAGAGAGTCCATGGCTCCAGACCTGAGAAAGTTTCTCATGGAACAAGGTGCAGAGAGACTGGGTGAGTTACTAAATGTCGCTGAAAGGTATCAAGCAGCGCAGGCAGAGGTATCAGGTAATAAAAAGAAACAGGTAGACAATTATCAGGCACCACAAAACTTTAATGAATTTGATCATAGAGATCAAAACAAAGGTAAGCACCCGTTTGATAGGCCACGTTATGATAATAAAAATAAAACCCCACAATTCAATGAAAGGAAATATGATAACAGGAAACCCTTCAGACAGAAAGGAAAATATTGTCAAATATGCAGGATGCATAATCATAATACTATTGAATGTGGTAGGAAAGTTCCTCCATATCACGCGGCATGCATGATAACAGTGGACAAGGGGAAGAAGAAACTGACAGAGAATCATATAAATCTTCAACATCCCCCATCTGTGAAGAAGTGACATGTAATGGTGCCAAGGTTAGGTGCCTTTACGATTCAGGTTTAGAATATGACTCAGTTGTGAGTGCAACCCTAGTGCACCCTGAACAGTATACCACAGAGAAAGTGGAGATACAAGGGGCCGTAAAGGGAATATCCACCATGACACTTCCCGTAGCCGAGATCAATGTAGAGACAAGGTACGTGGAAGGAGTGATTAGAGCAGCCGTGTGTGACGACCCTAATTACCCGCTGGTGTTAGGAAGCAAATATGTTTTTCTAGGAAGCCCTGTAAAACCTGTGGTAATGGCCACGCTTCAGGTCAGGTCGACCCCTAGTAGAACGGAGGAGGAACCACCACTAGTTTATTCTCATAAGCAGATGAGAAAGGCCCAGGCAAAAGATAAAACATTAAAACCTTGCTTTGGTAAATTGCCAACAAGCCATGCACACCCTAAGAAAGGACAATTTTATTTGAGGGATGGACTGCTCTTCAGGAAAGCTAGAGCCGGATCCAAAGAACAGGGACAATTGGTATTACCAACCCCCTACAGGGAAAAAGTGATGGCACAAGCTCATGTTGTACCAGACGGTGGACACCAGAGAAATGGGACCACCCGTCAAAGGACATCGGAAAAATTCTATTGGCCCCAAGTAGCTGCTGATATTGCACAATTTGTGGGGGCCTGTGAAAAATGTAGCAAGGTACAGTCCCCAAGTTGGGAAAATCATAATCAGATGCCAGCCAAGCATTCTGAAACATATGGGCCTAACAATAACAAGGAAAATAAAAATAATAAGGTTGACATAGAGGATAGGTATCCACCTTCCCCCCAACAGTGTTCACCAAAAATAATTAGATTCGCAACTCTGAGAAGGGCATCCAGAGAAAATAGAAACTCAGACCAGTCAACCCAGGAACAGTTTGAAGCCGCAGTTAGGGAGCTGGCTGACATTGACATTGAAGATGATCCGCCTAAGTTAAAACCGAAACAAATTGTTAACAGAAGAACAGTGGGCAGTGGACGAGTGAGCAATTCGGAAAATGCTCACAGCGCTTCACAATATGGCTATTAACTTAGCATTAAAAGGGCACTGGTGACATTGGTAGTCACCCGACCCTACACCGTCCAAGGGAAAGTAGTGTTCGGACCCTGGATGGAGATAACCCAAACATCTTATAGCAATGCTAAGGGCGAATTGATTTCTGATGCAGAAACTCATTTCCCCACATATTATCTTAATTCACCAGATTGTCGGTAGGCGGAACTATAGTTGGTGAATATGGCCTCCATTTGAGTGGCACATTATAGAACATTATAAATATATTATTAGAAGGGTGTTTCCACATTCAATCACGCCTGAGATCAGACCAATTGTTGGCTGTGAACATTTTGGAGGAGCAGAGTGTCTCCATTGTTGCCTTTTTGAATTGAGGATAGTCCGAGTGTTTATTAAGGCTGATCAGGAAATATTGGATCCCCTACACAACTCAGATATCACCATATAGATCAACTCCTCATAACGTACAAATTGAGGAACATCTAATATTCTCGGGACATGTCGTTGAACAGACTCAGAGAAAAAAAAATGGTGAATATTGATTGCTAAGCAGTAGTAAGACAAGCCGTAACACTTGCAGCTGTACAGTAATATAACTGAAATGGATTCTTGGATTGCAGAGGTCTGGGGCAGATTTCTTCAGTAGTGCTTACTTTGAATTGACCCACCTGCATTAATCCATGATCAAAATGAAATCAGAGAAACGTTGATGCAGATTTTCTAAGCCGCCATCCGTGCGATGAAAATCAAAGAAATCACCAGGCATAGACCTAAATTTCTCTATGTGTATGTAGAATAATAGACTGACGTATAACGTCTGTTTTAAGTGGGGAGAATTTGTCGTCGTGAATCATTCTAAATCCACATATATAAATTAAACAGTAAATGTAAAGCCTAACATAAATTCAATAAAAGGAAAGAAGAATGGTAAAGAACAGTGCTGTCACAATGACTGTACTCCAAATCCCCCTTTTTCTGCTTCGTCTGCAAAATTGTAACGCTTTCACGTTTGATAGTAAAGCCTATAGCAGCATACACGCCTTTCTAACAATAAAACGTGTACTGTATTTCTTAGAAAACCTTGAGATACGCAAGCTGATTAATGACCTAGATTAATACTAGCATTAATTTCATTTTATACACTACGTAATGAAAAGACAGATGAACTTAGGGTAGAGAGAGAGAGAGAGGGCTGAACGGAGGAACGTATGCAACACTAACACGCGTCTCGCGATATAAAATTAATGCCACCCCCAAGCGTAAGGCATGAAGCACTAACTTTTTTTCAAATAGACAGTGATAAAAAACACTACCAATACGAGGGTTAGGTTTAAAAACCTGTTTAATGCTTATTAGTAAACATGACATTATACTGTTTTATGTCTGAAAGCCTGACAGTACCGAGACACCACATCGTATCGAAGTGAACGGGAGGTAGAAGAAAATGCATATTTTGAACGCAGCCACTTAGCTCCATTAAATTTATATATTTGGGTTCCTTAGGACTTGCTGACAAAGAATATGTTAATTGTTACGCAAATAGTCTAGGAATTAACAAATTATAGCCAAAAGAAAATAGTGAGGATGTCTGACAGCACCAAATCATAATCGCACAGTGGCATGTTTTGAAACCACCATTTTACGGGAATTAGGCCACCATGTTAAATCCGATTTGATTGGCGGGAATGATATGTAAGGCTAAACACGATTAGTCGGACTGCAAATACTAATTTTGGTTGTTAGGGGAAACGTAGGAAGGGTAAATTTTTTCAAAAGCTTTGGTAAACATGGTCCTATTGGCTAGACCAGTTAATATAGTCAATTAGGAGCGTCTGTTCAGTGCCACATTTTAAAATAAACTTACTAAGAAACAGTGCGTTGAGATCCAGCTCATATTTTTTTCTAAATAAAAGCCTGGGACAGAGGCAGATCGGAATTTGTGCCATAATTCATCGACAGTCAACGTATTTGTTTATTATTTCCATGAATTGTGAGGGAGAAGAATACCGTGGTCCTAACTTATTGAAGCAGCACCTGGTCGGGGAGTTTTGCTGAATCCAGAGGCGCATAGCATACCCCTTGATCCAGATAGCGACCAGTGAGAGTCTCAAGAATACAGTGAAGCAAGCGAGCAGAGGAGACTGTTTCCTGCCGCCATCACAGAAGATAAGATTCTGTGGCCAGAGCAGCTCAATCCTATGTGCCCCCCCCCCCCCCCCAAAATTGACAGTATATTAATTAAAGAGGGACAATAAATTGTTTCAAATGACAGGAACTGTGAACTTTTCCCAATAAGATTTCCACCATAAGCAAACACTTGAAGTCATGATGACAAACAACAACCTAGCTTGAAAAAGCCAGTATTACCTCATAGTACTACTTCACAACTTACACACATAGAATAATAATAATAAAATATGTCAATACAAAGATCATATCTATAAATTGTGTACCTACAACTTGTAATTACATTTGATTGTGATTCCTGGTTCACTGTGTAGTTGAATCAGGATATCTATTATTGAAAGGAATTAATACATATATTTTTAAACTTTAACACTTGACTCATTTAAGATAGTCTTATAGAGTGTTATATGTGTGTGTGAGTGTCACAGTGTTATAAAGTGTTGTGGAATAAATTAAATTGTTTATCTGTCTGTTGTTGTTGTGACTTACACTTCATTATCATCATTATCATAACCCTAGACATTCAACGTAGTCATCACAATATTCCAGAATAATTCTGACTAAGGTATAAATGTGGTAGCAAGTAAGGTCATCTGTAATACACCACACTTATTAGATACAGATACCTTCACAGCTGATCTCAGTCATTACACTAAGTCCCCTATAAATATTTATATCATCCCCACTTTACCACATATATTGGGGTCTCGCTCCCGGGATATTGAACAATAATACAAATTTAAAAGGTATCCTTGGGTGAAAATAAATAAGGTTGAGCTCTCAGTGCCTGTGGTTGTCCTTGGATATTTAGTTAGAGATTGAGTTGTTTAGTTAGATATTGTTTACAAGTGCCTGTTAGAAAATGGCGGACCTGGCCAAATTTCGATCTGCTGCTGTGCAGACTGCTAAAGAGTTAGGAATGGACGGGCAAATTATGATTGCTTATGTCACTACTAAAGCATTGGAGGCAGATAGGGAGATTAAAAGGCTCCAGTTGGAAGAGAAAAGGGCAGAAAGGGAAGCAGAAGAAAGAAGACAGGCTGCAGAAAGGGAAGACAAACGATTAGCTGCAGAGAGGGAAGCAGAGGATAAGAGATTACAAAGGGAACATGAGTTACGACTAAGGGAGTTGGAATTTCAAGGCCATGCTCCTGAAAATGGTGCCAGTCCCTTTACCTCCGATGCTACTGCTAGTCAGGGAGCCTCAACCTCAGCTATGAATTTTCATTTAGATCATTTTGTTGAGAAAGACAATGATATTGAGAGCTATCTAAATAGATATGAACTATTAGCTACCACGTATGGGTTAGAGAGAGAAAGGTGGAGCTTAAAGTTATCTCAAGGGCTTCGTGGGGCAGCTTATGAAGTTTTTGCCAAAATGAGCAGAAGTGATCAAGAAAATTATGACATGCTAAAGCAGGCTCTTTTGTTAAGATATGAAAAGAATGGTGAATTTTATAGAAAAAAATTTAGGAATGCTAAACTACTGTCAGGTGAAACCTATCACCAGTTCTCTACACGGTTAGAGACATACTTGGAGAAATGGACTTCTCTGGGGAAAACCCAAGATCTTAAGGAAATGATCCTTATAGAACAACTAAGAGAGTCCATGGCTCCAGACCTGAGAAAGTTTCTCATGGAACAAGGTGCAGAGAGACTGGGTGAGTTACTAAATGTCGCTGAAAGGTATCAAGCAGCGCAGGCAGAGGTATCAGGTAATAAAAAGAAACAGGTAGACAATTATCAGGCACCACAAAACTTTAATGAATTTGATCATAGAGATCAAAACAAAGGTAAGCACCCGTTTGATAGGCCACGTTATGATAATAAAAATAAAACCCCACAATTCAATGAAAGGAAATATGATAACAGGAAACCCTTCAGACAGAAGGAAAATATTGTCAAATATGCAGGATGCATAATCATAATACTATGAATGTGGTAGGAAAGTTCCTCCATATCACGCGGCATGCATGATAACAGTGGACAAGGGGAAGAAGAAACTGACAGAGAATCATATAAATCTTCAACATCCCCCATCTGTGAAGAAGTGACATGTAATGGTGCCAAGGTTAGGTGCCTTTACGATTCAGGTTTAGAATATGACTCAGTTGTGAGTGCAACCCTAGTGCACCCTGAACAGTATACCACAGAGAAAGTGGAGATACAAGGGGCCGTAAAGGGAATATCCACCATGACACTTCCCGTAGCCGAGATCAATGTAGAGACAAGGTACGTGGAAGGAGTGATTAGAGCAGCCGTGTGTGACGACCCTAATTACCCGCTGGTGTTAGGAAGCAAATATGTTTTTCTAGGAAGCCCTGTAAAACCTGTGGTAATGGCCACGCTTCAGGTCAGGTCGACCCCTAGTAGAACGGAGGAGGAACCACCACTAGTTTATTCTCATAAGCAGATGAGAAAGGCCCAGGCAAAAGATAAAACATTAAAACCTTGCTTTGGTAAATTGCCAACAAGCCATGCACACCCTAAGAAAGGACAATTTTATTTGAGGGATGGACTGCTCTTCAGGAAAGCTAGAGCCGGATCCAAAGAACAGGGACAATTGGTATTACCAACCCCCTACAGGGAAAAAGTGATGGCACAAGCTCATGTTGTACCAGACGGTGGACACCAGAGAAATGGGACCACCCGTCAAAGGACATCGGAAAAATTCTATTGGCCCCAAGTAGCTGCTGATATTGCACAATGTGTGGGAGCCTGTGAAAAATGTAGCAAGGTACAGTCCCCAAGTTGGGAAAATCATAATCAGATGCCAGCCAAGCATTCTGAAACATATGGGCCTAACAATAACAAGGAAAATAAAAATAATAAGGTTGACATAGAGGATAGGTATCCACCTTCCCCCCAACAGTGTTCACCAAAAATAATTAGATTCGCAACTCTGAGAAGGGCATCCAGAGAAAATAGAAACTCAGACCAGTCAACCCAGGAACAGTTTGAAGCCGCAGTTAGGGAGCTGGCTGACATTGACATTGAAGATGATCCGCCTAAGTTAAAACCGAAACAAATTGTTAACAGAAGAACAGTGGGCAGTGGACGAGTGAGCAATTCGGAAAATGCTCACAGCGCTTCACAATATGGCTATTAACTTAGCATTAAAAGGGCACTGGGGACATTGGTAGTCACCCGACCCTACACCGTCCAAGGGGAAGTAGTGTTCGGACCCTGGATGGAGATAACCCACACATCTTATAGCAATGCTAAGGGCGAATTGATTTCTGATGCAGAAACTCATTTCCCCCACATATTATCTTAATTCACCAGATTGTCGGTAGGCGGAACTATAGTTGGTGAATATGGCCTCCATTTGAGTGGCACATTATAGAACATTATAAATATATTATTAGAAGGGTGTTTCCACATTTAATCACGCCTGAGATCAGACCAATTGTTGGCTGTGAACATTTTGGAGGAGCAGAGTGTCTCCATTGTTGCCTTTTTGAATTGAGGATAGTCCGAGTGTTTATTAAGGCTGATCAGGAAATATTGGATCCCCTACACAACTCAGATATCACCATATAGATCAACTCCTCATAACGTACAAATTGAGGAACATCTAATATTCTCGGGACATGTCGTTGAACAGACTCAGAGAAGAAAAATTGTGAATATTGATTGCTAAGCAGTAGTAAGACAAGCCGTAACACTTGCAGCTGTACAGTAATATAACTGAAATGGATTCTTGGATTGCAGAGGTCTGGGGCAGATTTCTTCAGTAGTGCTTACTTTGAATTGACCCACCTGCATTAATCCATGATCAAAATGAAATCAGAGAAACGTTGATGCAGATTTTCTAAGCCGCCATCCGTGCGATGAAAATCAAAGAAATCACCAGGCATAGACCTAAATTTCTCTATGTGTATGTAGAATAATAGACTGACGTATAACGTCTGTTTTAAGTGGGGAGAATTTGTCGTGAAATATTCTAAATCCACATATATAAATTAAAAAGTAAATGTAAAGCCTAACGAATTAATACAATAAAAGGAAAGAAGAATGGTAAAAGAACAGTGCTGTCACAATGACTGTACTCGAAATCCCCCTTTTTCTACTTCGTCTGAAAATTGTAACGCTTTCACGTTTGATAGTAAAGCCTATAGCAGCATACACGCCTTTCTAACAATAAAACGTGTACTGTATTTCTTAGAAAACCTTGAGATACGCAAGCTGATTAATGACCTAGATTAATACTAGCATTAATTTCATTTTATACACTGCGTAATGAAAAGACAGATGAACTTAGGGTAGAGAGAGAGAGAGAGGGCTGAACGGAGGAACGTATGCAACACTAACACGCGTCTCGCGATATAAAATTAATGCCACCCCCAAGCGTAAGGCATGAAGCACTAACTTTTTTTTCAAATAGACAGTGATAAAAAACACTACCAATACGAGGGTTAGGTTTAAAAACCTGTTTAATGCTTATTAGTAAACATGACATTATACTGTTTTATGTCTGAAAGCCTGACAGTACCGAGACACCACATCGTATCGAAGTGAACGGGAGGTAGAAGAAAATGCATATTTTGAACGCAGCCACTTAGCTCCATTAAATTTATATATTTGGGTTCCTTAGGACTTGCTGACAAAGAATATGTTAATTGTTACGCAAATAGTCTAGGAATTAACAAATTATAGCCAAAAGAAAATAGTGAGGATGTCTGACAGCACCAAATCATAATCGCACAGTGGCATGTTTTGAAACCACCATTTTACGGGAATAGGTCACCATGTTAAATCCGATTTGATTGGCGGGAATGATATGTAAGGCGAAACACGATTAGTCGGACTGCAAATACTAATTTTGGTTGTTAGGGGAAACGTAGGAAGGGTAAATTTTTTTCAAAAGCTTTGGTAAACATGGTCCTATTGGCTAGACCAGTTAATATAGTCAATTAGGAGCGTCTGTTCAGTGCCACATTTTAAAATAAACTTACTAAGAAACAGTGCGTTGAGATCCAGCTCATATTTTTTCTAAATAAAAGCCTGGGACAGAGGCAGATCGGAATTTGTGCCATAATTCATCGCCAGTCAACGTATTTGTTTATTATTTCCATGAATTGTGAGACCGTGGTCCTAACTTATTGAAGCAGCACCTGGTCGGAGTTTTGCTGAATCCAGAGGCTGATAGCATACCCCTTGATCCAGATAGCGACCAGTGAGGTGTCTCAAGAATACAGTGAAGCAAGCGAGCAGAGGAGACTGTTTCCTGCCGCCATCACAGAAGATAAGATTCTGTGGCCAGAGCAGCTCAATCCTATGTGCCCCCCCCCCCCCTCTAAAATTGACAGTATATTAATTAAAGAGGGACAATAAATTGTTTCAAATGACAGGAACTGTGAACTTTTCCCAATAAGATTTCCACCATAAGCAAACACTTGAAGTCATGATGACAAACAACAACCTAGCTTGAAAAAAGCCAGTATTACCTCATAGTACTACTTCACAACTTACACACATAGAATAATAATAATAAAATATGTCAATACAAAGATCATATCTATAAATTGTGTACCTACAACTTGTAATTACATTTGATTGTGATTCCTGGTTCACTGTGTAGTTGAATCAGGATATCTATTATTGAAAGGAATTAATACATATATTTTTAAACTTTAACACTTGACTCATTTAAGATAGTCTTATAGAGTGTTATATGTGTGTGAGTGTCATAGTGTTGTAAAGTGTTGTGGAATAAATTAAATTGTTTATCTGTCTGTTGTTGTTGTGACTTACACTTCATCATTATCATAACCCTAGACATTCAACGTAGTCATCACAATATTCCAGAATAATTCTGACTAAGGTATAAATGTGGTAGCAAGTAAGGTCATCTGTAATACACCACACTTATTAGATACAGATACCTTCACAGCTGATCTCAGTCATTACACTAAGTCCCCTATAAATATTTATATCATCCCACTTTACCACATATATTGGGGTCTCGCTCCCGGGATATTGAACTTTCTCCTATTATATATATTGGGAATAATACAAATTTAAAAGGTATCCTTGGGTGAAAATAAATAAGGTTGAGCTCTCAGTGCCTGTGGTTGTCCTTGGATATTTAGTTAGAGATTGAGTTGTTTAGTTAGATATTGTTTACAAGTGCCTGTTAGAAAATGGCGGACCTGGCCAAATTTCGATCTGCTGCTGTGCAGACTGCTAAAGAGTTAGGAATGGACGGGCAAATTATGATTGCTTATGTCACTACTAAAGCATTGAGGCAGATAGGGAGATTAAAAGGCTCCAGTTGGAAGAGAAAAGGGCAGAAAGGGAAGCAGAAGAAAGAAGACAGGCTGCAGAAAGGGAAGAGAAGAAATTAGCTGCAGAGAGGGAAGCAGAAAAGGAGGATAAGAGATTACAAAGGGAACATGAGTTACGACTAAGGGAGTTTGAGTTTCAAGGCCATGCTCCTGAAAATGGTGCCAGTCCCTTTACCTCCGATGCTACTGCTAGTCAGGGAGCCTCAACCTCAGCTATGAATTTTCATTTAGATCATTTTGTTGAGAAAGACAATGATATTGAGAGCTATCTAAATAGATATGAACTATTAGCTACCACGTATGGGTTAGAGAGAGAAAGGTGGAGCTTAAAGTTATCTCAAGGGCTTCGTGGGGCAGCTTATGAAGTTTTTGCCAAAATGAGCAGAAGTGATCAAGAAAATTATGACATGCTAAAGCAGGCTCTTTTGTTAAGATATGAAAAGAATGGTGAATTTTATAGAAAAAAATTTAGGAATGCTAAACTACTGTCAGGTGAAACCTATCACCAGTTCTCTACACGGTTAGAGACATACTTGGAGAAATGGACTTCTCTGGGGAAAACCCAAGATCTTAAGGAAATGATCCTTATAGAACAACTAAGAGAGTCCATGGCTCCAGACCTGAGAAAGTTTCTCATGGAACAAGGTGCAGAGAGACTGGGTGAGTTACTAAATGTCGCTGAAAGGTATCAAGCAGCGCAGGCAGAGGTATCAGGTAATAAAAAGAAACAGGTAGACAATTATCAGGCACCACAAAACTTTAATGAATTTGATCATAGAGATCAAAACAAAGGTAAGCACCCGTTTGATAGGCCACGTTATGATAATAAAAATAAAACCCCACAATTCAATGAAAGGAAATATGATAACAGGAAACCCTTCAGACAGAAAGGAAAATATTGTCAAATATGCAGGATGCATAATCATAATACTATTGAATGTGGTAGGAAAGTTCCTCCATATCACGCGGCATGCATGATAACAGTGGACAAGGGGAAGAAGAAACTGACAGAGAATCATATAAATCTTCAACATCCCCCATCTGTGAAGAAGTGACATGTAATGGTGCCAAGGTTAGGTGCCTTTACGATTCAGGTTTAGAATATGACTCAGTTGTGAGTGCAACCCTAGTGCACCCTGAACAGTATACCACAGAGAAAGTGGAGATACAAGGGGCCGTAAAGGGAATATCCACCATGACACTTCCCGTAGCCGAGATCAATGTAGAGACAAGGTACGTGGAAGGAGTGATTAGAGCAGCCGTGTGTGACGACCCTAATTACCCGCTGGTGTTAGGAAGCAAATATGTTTTTCTAGGAAGCCCTGTAAAACCTGTGGTAATGGCCACGCTTCAGGTCAGGTCGACCCCTAGTAGAACGGAGGAGGAACCACCACTAGTTTATTCTCATAAGCAGATGAGAAAGGCCCAGGCAAAAGATAAAACATTAAAACCTTGCTTTGGTAAATTGCCAACAAGCCATGCACACCCTAAGAAAGGACAATTTTATTTGTGGGAAGGGACTGCTCTTCAGGAAAGCTAGAGCCGGATCCAAAGAACAGGGACAATTGGTATTACCAACCCCCTACAGGGAAAAAGTGATGGCACAAGCTCATGTTGTACCAGACGGTGGACACCAGAGAAATGGGACCACCCGTCAAAGGACATCGGAAAAATTCTATTGGCCCCAAGTAGCTGCTGATATTGCACAATTGTGGGGGCCTGTGAAAAATGTAGCAAGGTACAGTCCCCAAGTTGGGAAAATCATAATCAGATGCCAGCCAAGCATTCTGAAACATATGGGCCTAACAATAACAAGGAAAATAAAAATAATAAGGTTGACATAGAGGATAGGTATCCACCTTCCCCCCAACAGTGTTCACCAAAAAATAATTAGATTCGCAACTCTGAGAAGGGCATCCAGAGAAAATAGAAACTCAGACCAGTCAACCCAGGAACAGTTTGAAGCCGCAGTTAGGGAGCTGGCTGACATTGACATTGAAGATGATCCGCCTAAGTTAAAACCGAAACAAATTGTTAACAGAAGAACAGTGGGCAGTGGACGAGTGAGCAATTCGGAAAATGCTCACAGCGCTTCACAATATGGCTATTAACTTAGCATTAAAAGGGCACTGGGGACATTGGTAGTCACCCGACCCTACACCGTCCAAGGGGAAGTAGTGTTCGGACCCTGGATGGAGATAACCCAAACATCTTATAGCAATGCTAAGGGCGAATTGATTTCTGATGCAGAAACTCATTTCTCCACATATTATCTTAATTCACCAGATTGTCGGTAGGCGGAACTATAGTTGGTGAATATGGCCTCCATTTGAGTGGCACATTATAGAACATTATAAATATATTATTAGAAGGGTGTTTCCACATTTAATCACGCCTGAGATCAGACCAATTGTTGGCTGTGAACATTTTGGAGGAGCAGAGTGTCTCCATTGTTGCCTTTTTGAATTGAGGATAGTCCGAGTGTTTATTAAGGCTGATCAGGAAATATTGGATCCCCTACACAACTCAGATATCACCATATAGATCAACTCCTCATAACGTACAAATTGAGGAACATCTAATATTCTCGGGACATGTCGTTGAACAGACTCAGAGAAGAAAAATTGTGAATATTGATTGCTAAGCAGTAGTAAGACAAGCCGTAACACTTGCAGCTGTACAGTAATATAACTGAAATGGATTCTTGGATTGCAGAGGTCTGGGGCAGATTTCTTCAGTAGTGCTTACTTTGAATTGACCCACCTGCATTAATCCATGATCAAAATGAAATCAGAGAAACGTTGATGCAGATTTTCTAAGCCGCCATCCGTGCGATGAAAATCAAAGAAATCACCAGGCATAGACCTAAATTTCTCTATGTGTATGTAGAATTATAGACTGGCGTATAACGTCTGTTTTAAGTGGGGAGAATTTGTCGTGAAATATTCTAAATCCACATATATAAATTAAAAAGTAAATGTAAAGCCTAACACATAAATTCAATAAAAGGGAAAGAAGAATGGTAAAGAACAGTGCTGTCACAATGACTGTACTCGAAATCCCCCTTTTTCTACTTCGTCTGGAAATTGTAACGCTTTCACGTTTGATAGTAAAGCCTATAGCAGCATACACGCCTTTCTAACAATAAAACGTGTACTGTATTTCTTAGAAAACCTTGAGATACGCAAGCTGATTAATGACCTAGATTAATACTAGCATTAATTTCATTTTATACACTGCGTAATGAAAAGACAGATGAACTTAGGGTAGAGAGAGAGAGAGGGCTGAACGGAGGAACGTATGCAACACTAACACGCGTCTCGCGATATAAAATTAATGCCACCCCCAAGCGTAAGGCATGAAGCACTAACCTTTTTTTCAAATAGACAGTGATACAAAACACTACCAATACGAGGGTTAGGTTTAAAAACCTGTTTAATGCTTATTAGTAAACATGACATTATACTGTTTTATGTCTGAAAGCCTGACAGTACCGAGACACCACATCGTATCGAAGTGAACGGGAGGTAGAAGAAAATGCATATTTTGAACGCAGCCACTTAGCTCCATTAAATTTATATATTTGGGTTCCTTATGACTTGCTGACAAAGAATATGTTAATTGTTACGCAAATAGTCTAGGAATTAACAAATTATAGCCAAAAGAAAATAGTGAGGATGTCTGACAGCACCAAATCATAATCGCACAGTGGCATGTTTTGAAACCACCATTTTACGGGAATTAGGCCACCATGTTAAATCCGATTTGATTGGCGGGAATGATATGTAAGGCTAAACACGATTAGTCGGACTGCAAATACTAATTTTGGTTGTTAGGGGAAACGTAGGAAGGGTAGATTTTTTAAAAAGCTTTGGTAAACATGGTCCTATTGGCTAGACCAGTTAATATAGTCAATTAGGAGCGTCTGTTCAGTGCCACATTTTAAAATAAACTTACTAAGAAACAGTGCGTTGAGATCCAGCTCATATTTTTTTCTAAATAAAAGCCTGGGACAGAGGCAGATCGGAATTTGTGCCATAATTCATCGCCAGTCAACGTATTTGTTTATTATTTCCATGAATTGTGAGACCGTGGTCCTAACTTATTGAAGCAGCACCTGGTCGGAGTTTTGCTGAATCCAGAGGCTGATAGCATACCCCTTGATCCAGATAGCGACCAGTGAGGTGTCTCAAGAATACAGTGAAGCAAGCGAGCAGAGGAGACTGTTTCCTGCCGCCATCACAGAAGATAAGATTCTGTGGCCAGAGCAGCTCAATCCTATGTGCCCCCCCCCCCCCCTCTAAAATTGACAGTATATTAATTAAAGAGGGACAATAAATTGTTTCAAATGACAGGAACTGTGAACTTTTCCCAATAAGATTTCCACCATAAGCAAACACTTGAAGTCATGATGACAAACAACAACCTAGCTTGAAAAAGCCAGTATTACCTCATAGTACTACTTCACAACTTACACACATAGAATAATAATAATAAAATATGTCAATACAAAGATCATATCTATAAATTGTGTACCTACAACTTGTAATTACATTTGATTGTGATTCCTGGTTCACTGTGTAGTTGAATCAGGATATCTATTATTGAAAGGAATTAATACATATATTTTTAAACTTTAACACTTGACTCATTTAAGATAGTCTTATAGAGTGTTATATGTGTGTGAGTGTCATAGTGTTGTAAAGTGTTGTGGAATAAATTAAATTGTTTATCTGTCTGTTGTTGTTGTGACTTACACTTCATCATTATCATAACCCTAGACATTCAACGTAGTCATCACAATATTCCAGAATAATTCTGACTAAGGTATAAATGTGGTAGCAAGTAAGGTCATCTGTAATACACCACACTTATTAGATACAGATACCTTCACAGCTGATCTCAGTCATTACACTAAGTCCCCTATAAATATTTATATCATCCCCACTTTACCACAGCATGAAAGTTCAAATCTATTCAGATAGAATGAAATATCGTCATAGGCAGAGTTGAAAACAGTCAATCTGATTTTATAAGAATTAGTATTTGCCTTATTAGAAGTTGTTTGATTGTTTGTCTCATTTTGTGTATTACCAATATTCACTAGCTTTATTTTCTCCAGTTCCATAGATAAGATCCTTTTCTCATGTAGTCTTTGGTTTTCTTCAGCTTGTATCTGAAGCTTTCTTTCTTCCATTTGCATTTGCATTTTTTTCTCTTCAATTTGCTGTTGAATTTTTCTATCTTCAGCCTCTAATTTCTGTTTTTCCATTTCCATTTGCTGTTGAATTTTTCTATCTTCAGCCTCTAATTTCTGTTTTTCCATTTCCATTTGCTGTTGAATTTTTCTATCTTCAGCCTCTAATTTCAGTTTCTTTTCTTCTGACTTCTGCGCCTTGGCATATTCGATAAGTGCGAATTCTTTTACGTCCTTAGTAGTCATACCAAGGGATTTCCCTTGTGTAATAAAATAATCCAAACTAGACATTCTGCTGTATTTTACAAGATATGTAAGTAAAGTAAATATCCAGGAGACACTCACTCTATCCCAACTTCGTGGGTGACAAGTCCTTGCTTAAGACCTTGTACAATTACTTTTTCAACTATAAATAATGTTATTAATTACCTATATATATATATATATATTATGCATTATAATATTGACAGTGCATGACAAAATAGATAGTACAAACAAGAGTGACAAAGACAAGATATGAAGCACAAATGACCACGTTCGCAGAATCAACTAAACCTGAAAGCAAAACCAAAGAAAAAATATTGCAAAGAGTGCAATGACACTGCGAAAAGTGAGACAATATAAGCGACAATACCGTGTATAAACGAAAAATTTGTATATAAATCAAAGATAGTAAGGAAAGGAAGACTCTCACAAACAAATTAATCAAACAAACAAACAAAAACTGAGGTACAAAGAAAAATATAATAACAACAACATTGAGACGTTTCGCCACACCTAAATAATTACTGTCGTGAGGGACTAGTAGCGGTCTGAACCTCGGCAAGGTTTTTAGCCTTGAACCGGAATTACCGCTCAGTTGAGACTCACAAACTAAACCCTATAGAACGCTCATGAAGGCCCTGTGTGAACTGGGATATTCCCTTCATAAGTCACGAACACAACCTCACACTTAAACATGAAACATATAACGTAGAATATGACATAGAATAAATAGCTTAAATAGAGAGGAAGGCCTGATAATAGCTACAGTGGTATAGTTTACAATACAAATAACCACTTATCTTCAAAAGGAAAAAAAATCCCGGCCTCCGCAGCACAAACAATGATGTACATCAGGTATCACACAGTCTAAAGAAATCCAATGGTGATCGGTACTGGAACTCCAAGGTGATAGCGGCTTTCGAACAAAATTCCTGACATCGGGTGCTGAAATCCTAAGTTGGCGCACGAGAAGAAGGACTGGAACACTGCAACCCTTGACTTGAATAACTTGTGCATAAAAGTCAGCACTGACAACACTGTAAATCCAGTTGAACTTCTGCTAGATGGTATAATACCCCATGCAACTGGCTCACCACTTCTGTAACGCTATACTTTCTTTAACACTGATGTTTATATATAGGTTCTCTATAACAGGCCACACAGACCATCACTTTCTGTTACAAGTTATAAAGTGGCGTAGGAAGACCATGTTAATATCTTTCGCTGATGAAGGCAATCAGCTTATGGTCGGGCTTACGTATGGCCGACAGGTGTGTAATGTGGTATATATGCATACGCGAATGTTAAGGGTTCGGGCATACCTGCACTAACTGGAAACACACACCACAGCAAACTTAAGAGTCAGGAATTATAGAACTAGCTGTAACGTTTCACAGTTTATTAACACCGCAACATTGACGTTGGGAAAGCACACTTCGCAGGTTACAGTTCCAGGCAAATCATGACACATCAGGTATGCAAAAATATCCATAGGTAATCCAAAGGTATATAATCATCGATGACAGTTCATTACAGATCATCAGACATCAGTAAGAAACTTCATACAACTCAGTTACTGGTACAAAAATTCCAAGCATAAAGGCTGCGGAGCACAGCAGCTCATAATCATAAACATCATGGCAAAATATCCATACAAGAAAGGGACTGTAAATACCTCACAGTTTACAATAATATAGCCTGGATCAACATACTCCAAGACCTGAATAACACATCTCCTGGGAGAAAGAACATTCCCTTAAATAATCTATTGAACTTAAAAAATCCGTCTTCGGAAATATGAATGTATATAATGGCCTACAATCCATGGCCTGAAAATATTTTCAGTCTCTATTAAATTCCCCTTTCACAAAAGAAATATGCTGGAACACACTAGCAAAAATGGATCATGTCCATTTCCAAGCTCTGCCATAAAACGTACTGTCACGAAAAATCAGCTGCTCAAAACAGATCAGTAAAATTCATTCAAGCGCAAACTCGCAGCTTGAGATGTGAGCTGAATTCATCCGCCTTTCCCCCCAAAACTAATTCATAGAACGTTCGACCAGTTTCTATATCCTATCTTTAAACAAAGTAACAACTAGTCAGGTAACAGTTTAAACATTACTCCGCCTTCCACCCCTCAATTAAGAAATTCTCTCATCACGCAGAGCGTGTTTACAAGCGTGTACAAAAAATCGACCCGTACATTCCAGTCTTTAACACTTAACTCCCCTTAATTAAAATATGACTTAACACACGCTGTTAACATGCGCATGCACACCGTGTTTTGCGCACTTTTCTTGTTGCGTGTTTTACTATTTTAGGTAGCGTTACGTACAGACAAAAAAAGCTGGGATATTATATATAAATATATATATATATATATATATATATATATATATATATATATATATATTATATATATCCTGTCCTTTTAAGGATAGTCAGGATCCTATTTGGTTCTCCTCTCTTTATCTAGCTCATGTATGGCTCCTCCGAATACCGCTTGTGTACGGCGTGCCACATCCCGGCAACAGTCTTGGCTGACTGGCTAAACTACATGGGTGGAGTAGGAGCAATCTTACTCAAGGGAATGTCCATCCCTAGTACACAAAGCACTGAACGGTGAGTGAGGCGGAGGAATCTGAGAAGATCACCACTAACGGCTCGCAAAGCGAAGCAGCAAAGTGTTACCAATACTTCCTACAGAATAAGTTCACAAAAACAAGATAAAAACGTGGCACACTAGAGGCGTGTCGGACATAGAAAAAGACAATGGCTAGCCACCTGGAAGAGATTGGGGCCTTACCACGTACCTACTTCCTACAGAAAAGTAATGGGATCACAACAACAGATAAGAAATACGATATGTAGAGAACTCTTTGTCCGCTGGGGAAGAATCTACTGTACAAATTAACAGGGAAGAGGCAACTCCTCTAATGAGTAAGGAAGTACATAATGACGAGTGTTCCTTAAATTCTGTTGAAAGGGAGCATTCTGAGAAAGACCACCTAAAAACGAGTAGGAGAAGCCTAAAAATAGGAACATGGAATGTTAGAACTCTGAACGGAGAAGGAAAGCTTGACAATCTTATATTAGAAGCAACAGACATGAAACTCGATATACTGGGAGTTGCAGAGGCAAGACTTTAGGATACAGGCTACATAAAAAGAGACTAGTACACGCTTATAACACTCAGGGGTGTCGGAGTAGGAATGTTGATTGATAAAGAAGGAGTTAGAAAAATACGTATGTGGATACTGGACACACAATGACAGAATGATGTTACTAAAAATGAGAGCAAAGCCATTCGACATATCAATCTTACAAACTTATGCACCAACTAAAGATCACAGCGAGGAAGAAATAGAAGAATACTATGAAGAGCTACAACACACACTTAAACCAGTCAAATCAACAGATGTGTTGATAGTAAAGGGTGATATGAATGCAAAAGTAGGAAAAGGAAAATACAAGAAAATAGTAGGACAGTATGGATTAGGGACAAGAAATGATAGAGGAGACAGACTTATCCAGTTCTGTGAAGAAAACCAGCTGGTCATATGTAACACCTTTTTTGAACACCACCCAAGGAAATTATACACATGGAAAAGCCCAGGAGATATAACACGAAATCAAATCGACTATATCATGATAAAACATAGATTTAAGAACAGTGTCACAAGTGCAAAGACACATCCTGGCGCCGACATAAATTCAGATCACAATCCAGTCGTCATCAAAGTAAATATAAAGCTGAAAAGAGCAGGAAACAGAAATATTTAATCGACGTCAAAAATAAATATCAACAGTTATTGACAGAAAGCATGGAGCAGTATAGAAGAGAAAACCCAGAAGAAAAAGCAACCGCAAAAGGGGAATGCTTAAAAACAAGCATACAATCAGCAAATGCAAATTTACCTAAAAAGGAGTCTAAGAAAAATCAAATTTGGATGACAGATGACATCTTGAATAAAATGGCCGAAAGAAAGAAAGCAAAAAACACTCCAGAATATAAAACAATAGACAATGACATACGTACTATGTGTAGAGAAGCAAAAGAACAGTGGATAGAAACAAAATGCAAGGAAATAGAAGACTTGGAAGCAAAGCACAGGACAAGAGATATGCATGAAGAAATAAAGAAATTATCAAATCGGTCACGGTTTGCACAAGGAGGAAGCTGTATCAAGAACAAAAATGGTGTAATATTACTTGATGAGAAAGACATATCAAACAGATGGGCAGAATACGTAAAAGAATTATTCGAGGACAACAGAGGTAAAAAAAAACCATCACCAGATTCTAATGAAGGCCCAAACATTCTCAGATCAGAAGTAGAGAATGCCATTCATATGATACAAAAAGGAAAATCAGCAGGCATGGATAACATAAAAATTGAAATGATAGAAGTTCTGGAGAGCTTTGGTATAGATACAATCACAGAAATATGCAACGATGTATACAATACAGGATATATACCACACGACATGAAGACATCAGTTTTTATAACATTGCCCAAAAAACCAAATGCAACAGAATGTTCAGACTTCAGAACAATCAGCCTGATGAGTCATGCAATCAAGATACTGCTCAAAATCATACAGGAAAGAATAAAAAGTAAAGTAGACAGCGAAACCAGAAGAACAGTTTGGTTTTAACGAACAGTGGAACAAGAGACGCAAAATTTCACCTAAGAATATTAGCAGAAAAATATACAGAGGTCCAAAAAAGTATGTATATGTGCTTCATATAAGAAGGCTTTTGACAGAGTCCATCATGAGAAAATAATTGAATGCCTCGAAGACATAGGTATTGATGAAAAGATATAAGAATACTCAGTAACCTTTATTGGGAGCAAACTGCCACAGTAAGATCTGGAAGGAATTATTCACCATACATAGACATAAAACCTGCTTGCCAACCAATCTGATTACGGAAACAATGATAAGATATGTTTGTTCTGTTTTTTGTTCCACAAAGGTTGTGTGCCACTCCAGGTCGTGGTGGAAACAGCGATAGATTGATCAATTTGTTGTTGCCCTAAGACGACCACTAGGCGTACTGGCCACATACTCAGCTTTGGCCGTTGGTGGCTTAAGGACAGGAATAAGAAGAAGAAGAATAGACATAAAAAGAGGTGTCAGACAAGGTTGTGTGCTGTCCCCCTGCCTATTTAATTATACACCGAAAAAATTTTCAAACAGATACAGGAAATACCAGGACTGAACATCAGTGGAAGGTCAATAAACAACCTTAGATATGCAGATGATACCGTGATGTTGGTATTCTGAAAGCTTAACAGGAGTTACATCAGCATCTAGTGAAGCAAGTGAACAGTTATAAGTCATGAATTTATGGACTCGACATTAATATTTGAGAAAAACAAAAAAACTATGATAAATTAGCAAAACA
>JAMPIV010009321.1:717500-1025942 GCA_024509875.1 Oreohelix idahoensis | reverse complement strand
CCAAGAAATAGTCAGACACAGCTTCCATTATGGATTGAAAAAAATATAAAACCTGGAAGCAGGATTGTAAAGTAGTTTTTTTTTTTCTTTGTTCCCTTGTTACAAACTACATACTAATTCTCCTAATTTGCCCATAACCCTTACTTAGCACTTAACTTTAAAACACTTACATATTTATGTTTCACTCTAATTTTGGCTTTTGGAAAAATTAAAAAAGATGCCAAAAAAATAATTGTCAAAATTTTTAAAACCCCCCAAATATTCATGTTTCTGATTGGTGAAAATAAAATTGCTTAATGATTTATCTCTTTCCAGTGTCTTCTAGGATTATGTAGGTTGGCAAAATATCTGGCAATAAAACAAGCTGATACCATGGTAACAACAACAATATGGTCTTAGTAACTTCTACTTATCCTGACTGAACTGTGTAATATTTGCAGTTATCCCCACTCATCTTCTACCCAAGTAGAGTTTTTTTTTTTTTTTTTTCGGGTTTTAAACTTTGTTTTTTTTTTTTATTAACCTTAATTTTTTTTTTTCCCCCCTTCAAAGAAATGTCAAACACAGTTTCCTTTTGTGGATGAAAAATTTAAAACTGGGGTGGGTTTGTAGAGTGTGTTTTTTTTTTTTTTTTTTTTACTCATTTTACTACTGACATAGTTAAATCTTCCTACTGTTGACCCTTGGCCTGTTTTTTGTGATCAGGTTGTTAAAAATGTGGAATAGATCAAATGTTTTAATGATTCTCAGATAAATCTTATATATTTTCTTAGAATGTAACTCTATCTTCTGACGTCCTCTTCTGATTTTTTTCCCCCACCAGGATGAAAGGAATATTGAAAATGGCATCTCTGGTGTCAGGGTGAAACAGGAACAAGATAATGAGGTTACAATTTAATTTTAATGTTTTATATATATACATTTAATGGAGCTTAATTAAAGTAGATAGTATTTGCAAGTTGTCTGTTGCGCATACACCTTTGATCTCAATTTGATGTGTACATTAGGTTTACTGTCATAATGCAGTGCATGATATCCTGCTAAGGCCCATTACTCTTTCTTCTCAGACTTCAAGAATATGAGACTACAGCTGCATTCAATGGTGAAAAAAAAAACTGGAACTCACTTTTATGGGCAATTTATTTGTTAATTATTGTAGTACTTGTTCTTTGTAGCACTTAAGAACCATCCATTCTTATAACAATATTAACCCCTTCAGTCATCACTTACTATGGGATTGCGCCCCTGAGGTGCCATCCATCAGCTGCTTATTTTCCTGATGCTCCTTTTGACGTTTTCTCCTCACCTCTGCTTCTTGTGTGAGCTTCTTTTTAATACATTCTTACTGTCATTGAAAATAAGATGTATACTACTCGTCAAAAGTCAAGGGCCACCCTATTATTTTCAATACACTTTATATAAGCGCATAGAATGATTAAATGAAGGAAGTTTTTAGTAAAAATGGGTGCAATATCTTCCTCTGACAGTCCTCTATGCACGATAAGCATAAAAACAACTCACCGACAACCATGGTGATCACGTGCAATTTGGTTTGCTGACCATAAATTCACATGTTTAATCTGTTTTTTTCAAACTTCCGTACAACCAAACAAGTGAAGGAATCGTGCTGATTGACATTCCACGTGCAATGGCGACTTTTCGTGAACAGAGTTCACTCTTAATTTGTTTTACAATCAGCAGACTTAGGGTAGTTTCATCACTTGCAAAAACCATGCCACCGAGAAGAAGTCTTGACACCTTACAAAGAATGAGGTCTATAGCGTGGGTTGAAAGTGGTTTATCTGTCCGTGAGGTTGCTAGATGGCTTGCAGTGTCACACTCTACTATCCAAAGAATTTTGGAGAGATTTCAGGCCACAGGAAGTGTGGAGGGTCGCCACCGGCCAGGTCGCCCTAGATGCACCAATAGACATGATGACCGGTACCTCTTGTTGTCAGCCCTGCGCCATCGAACAGTGACTTGTTCCACTCTAAGATGTCAGCTGAGACAAACTGTAAACGTTAATGTCCGTCAAAGCAAAGCACCATTCGCAGACTTTACCTGAATATTTGGACTGGCTGCTCGACGTCCTGACAGTCAGAGTCCCTCTTACTCCTGCTCATTCCGGCAGAGCCCCGAGTGTGCCTTGGTGTTGCGAGCACAGTCCGATGGGCTAGGCAACAATGGGAGTTAAGTTCTCTTCATTGATGAATCACGCTTCACTGTGGTCATACAATATGGCAGGATTCGAGTTTGGAGACGACCCAGGAGAGTTGATTTTACTGATGACACAATTCGAGAAGGTGGATCGTTATAAGTAGAGGTTCTGTCATGGTCTTGGGAGGCTTCTACAGACCACGGCAGAACCCCACTCTAACATCATCCCCAAGCAACTTGGACCAGCCCAAAAGACCAGAACTAAATCTGGAGACCAATAGTTCCGCCTGCTCTGGAGGCCATAGTTGGGTAATGCCATCCTCACAAGATGATAAAGCCTCGATCCCCATCAAGCTCGAGTGGTGAATGAGTTTTATTCAGCAACATGGGATCATCAGGATGGCGTGCCAGCTCATTCAGCCTACATTTCTCCTATTGAGCACCTCTGGGATTGTCCTTGGTCGAAGATTGCAACAAATCACCCCTGCCAATGGATGTTTGCAACAGCTGACTATGCATTTCTGCTTTCAGGAATGGCAAGCTGTTCCATCAGGATACTCTATCGTTACCCAATGTGGACTCGATGCGTCATACGCTATCTTGAATGCCTTGCTGCAAACGGTGGTCATACCCGATTTTATGGAAATGTCTATTTGTCCAATATCTATGTGTGACTTTTTGAAAAGGGGGGGTGACACACTTCACTCACCTTCATTGCTGTTTGAATGTGTGTTTTCCATTTCTTTACGTGACATTGTCAATTTGGTACTCAATAAATGCCGGATTTTTGACTGATACCAATTACGTTTATATCAGATGTTGTTTATGGATTTCATTCAACCAAGGTTTTTATCTAAGTGACCCTTGACCTTTTGATTAGTAGTATTTTGTACAGTTTTGTTTTTCTTTTTCTAAAATGAAGCTTTGCTGGCCTTGTTCTAGTGATTTAGCTTATAGCACAAGATGTTAATTTTTGTGCCCTGATGTTTGAATGTTTCTACTTGTTTCAGATTGGTACCATTTAATTTATTTAACATTCTATCTCACACCAGCAAAGAATAAATATATCATTATCAATGTACAAAATATTTCAATTACCAGCAGGCTCCACATGGATGACTGAAATTAAAAATAATAGATACATCTTTTTATTTTTAGAATATTCAACTACAACGCTCTACAAGTTTCTGTATTGTCATTACAAACATTGTGGAAGATTATGTCTAAAGTGAGGTACCTGTTGTTTGAACATAAATGTCATTGATAGAGCAGGAGTTATATGTCCTTTATATTTTAACGAGAAAGCAATAAGTGAGTTTATTCCTTCTTAGAATTAGCTCCCCTTTACTGAGACCAGAGAATTGTGGAAGGTTTGATTATTGTTATTGTTGATCAGAATCGACCTCACTGCACTCAGAACAAACCCATTGTTGCTCATTCTTCCTCAGCAAATATCGAAGAGTATGAATGCTAATTGTACCTGTAGCACGATGTCCAGCATATCCACTATTTGTGCTTTTGAGGCCATTCTGTCAACTCATTGCCACATACCTCTGTGTTACGGTGTATTTTCTGGTTGCAGAAAAACTAGGTTGGTGACATTGTTATCAGCAAGTCTTGGCAACCCTGATAACTTTTAGGAAACGACTGAGTCACGTGAAGAGGACAGAAGTCGAAGATAGATTAAGCGGGAAAGGTAGAGTGAGAGTTTCTGGCTTGTCCGAGAGGGACATGTTTTGGTTTCCCTTTTCATTGAGTATGGATTATGGCCGAGAGTTTGCTATAGTGATTTATTCTGTTGGACATAATTATAATTCTGAAGTGGTTTAGTGTCCAGTGATATTATTGTCAGGCCATTTGGTATAATTTGCCAGTGGATTAAGTTTTCCATTGTTGTAGTTCTGGTTCGCCATAGTGAGCGATTTTCAGTACCAAGTTTTATAGTACTGTTATACTGTCATGTGTGAGAGTAATTTGTCATAATAATTCGAGAAGTGTCCTCATGCAGTGTTGTATGTATTCCATACTGTTTGCAGCCGTGTGTGGCTATACTGTGTGCAGTGTTCTATTAAAAATGGAATCCTGTAGAAAGTGTTATCTTTCTGTGTCCACCATTTCATGTTGTGGTTGTCTCCTAGCAGAGCGAGCGAAGTATTAAATTAGTATCATTATAAAATCTACAGCATAAATTGGTATTTGACACCCTGCATGACCAGGACAATAGATCCACACCAGTTCTAGAAGACTTTAGGATTCTATTGATGTTTTCCTTTCCTGCTGCAGCCATCCATTCTGAACTTTCCGAAGCATGGCCTGAGAGTCTGACAATATCACTGCTCTAGTTGATGAAGTTTCAGACAGCCACCTCAGTGGTGCAGTAACTGCCTCTACCTCCATTCTCATGTAGGAGGTTGTTGTCATGCAGACTCCACTCTGTTCAACAATGACCCTACCCTTTATTCTCACAGAGAAGCCCCATCCTGATTTCTCACCATGCACTACAGACCCATCCATGTTGCACAATGGCATCATCATCTCCAGCATGCCCACTTATCAGCTGATTAATCTCCAGCTGTGCTTTTCTGTTGCCCCAAGCTCTGCACTCTTTGTCAAGACTAATGATGACATGCTGGTATTTTATCCAGTTCTCCCCTGACTTACTCTACTCTTCCCCTTTGGAAATATTTTAAACCTTGGTCACCTGACCAATTGTAGCCTCTGCCTGTGCCATCCATGATATCCCCCTCTTTATTCTTGCTCCTTTCATGTCAGCTACATTCTCATGTAGGGGGTGTCTTTTGTCGGTGGTTACCCACATATAGGCTTTTGCCTGGGTCATCGCATATCTGGATCTAATCTACAGCAATCTTAGCATGTATTTCATTGTCACAATTGGGGTATCATGCGTACAGCCCAAAATTAGTCGCATCCTCTCGTCAATGTTCTGCCCATTGAAAGTGATGTCTGGAAGGTCTGCTTTCACTATGTGGAGCCTGCTGGTAATTGAAATTCAAAGAACACCACATCACACAGGCCTTGTTGTGGTTGGCCTTTGAGAACCCTGTGGTAGTCCCGGACAAATGCACATTGGTCCTGATATCCATGTCCCCAAGCAAAATGCAACTGATCTCTCCATTAAGGCAACTGCCATCCAACTTGTTAGCCAAGGGTTTACACCACTTGTCATTATAGAGTCTATTAGGGTTGCAAAGTCCACATTGTTATAATCATCCTATAAGTCAATTGTGACAGCTACCATTTCTCTTTTGCCCTGAAATCACATTTGCATTATATCAAGGTAGGTAGACTTCAATAATCAAGTGAATCGAGAATCATTTCAATTGAGTGTGACAGGTCATAACGGGAGAGAAAATTTGCAAGTGACAAAGACATGCAGAAGAATAAACAAGAAATAGACAAGTGTTGGGAAACTCTGACACCCTACTGGTTAGGCTAATGAACCATTAACCAAGCAAGACAAGATTAACATTTTATATGAGAACACATTTTTGTGACAGCATGGAAATAGAATGATGCAACTAGAGCTACAAAGAAGAGTTAAAGTGATAAAAGCATGTGTGACCAGTAATCAAGTTCTCTGAGTTGTAATAACAGATAGATTGAATAACTTTGTTGAAGCAAGTGAATGGAAGCTTGGGAAGTTTGCAAATTAGGAGAACTTTTTTATATGAGTCTTTCTTCTACATGACCGTAAATA
Organism: Oreohelix idahoensis; assembly: GCA_024509875.1. Taxonomy (NCBI): domain Eukaryota; kingdom Metazoa; phylum Mollusca; class Gastropoda; order Stylommatophora; family Oreohelicidae; genus Oreohelix; species Oreohelix idahoensis. The sequence continues at coordinate 1,020,067 of JAMPIV010009321.1, read as the reverse complement.
GGTTGGTGTATTAAATATGAAAACCAGAGCAGCGTTATGCCACATTTATCATCCTACCTGTTATAATATCGTACTATTGCTGTCATGTTACACATGAAGTTTTTAGAGTACTGAGAGCTAACACTACACAAGGGCAGAGATTGAGCTAACCACTATAGCAGATCATCAACAACATGTTGCTTTGTGGCAGCTATTGAATAGCAATATCCACAAGAACATGACATTGCTATAATGGTTTTGCCACATGCAGTGATCAGTAATTACATCTTACCCAACATAGTGTACAGTGTTATGCACAAGAACCCTGTGACTTTAATAAACATAAAATTTGCATTAAGCTAACAGAGGCACTGAATGTCTTTAAAGTTTTGGAAAACAATTTTTTTCACATTTACCTGCTATGAATACATTTGCATTAATGGAGGTGCAGAAATATTCCCTTTTACCAGTACACTTTCACTTCCATGAATAGATTAAAATGAATAAAGAACTTTTTAAAAATGTACCAGGAAAAAAAAAACAGTTTGTTTGAAAGGCAAACATTATCACCACTAAACCACCAAAGCACATTGATAAATATGGTCTTTTTGTGATTTCTCTTTTTTTTACACTTTTTAATTATTGCATGTCTCAGTCATCATGATGTTTCTGTTGTTAGGCAGAGACTTGCTAAGTAAATTATACGGGAAGATAGACATAATGTTATTGTGTGCTCATTTCAGTGAACTCTTAATTTTTAAAGTGTTCTGAAAATCCTAATTAAATATGCCTATTTCTGATTTTATTTTTAAACCTGTGTACGACGCCATAATTCTTTGCTTGTGAGGCTGCTGAGAATGTGAATTAAGGTGTCATATATAGAAGCAATATTTAATACTGCAGTGATATCACTTCTACAAATAGATTTCAGATTTGTGATAATGAACCAACCACTGCTCTGAGAGTATGACTGCTTGTAACTTGACACCTACTTGTATGTCACTGAATTTTTTGGTAAATGTATCACAGCTTTCACCACATTTTTATGTACCCATATCATTAAATAATTCTTATTTTAATCTTTTCCTGCCAGAACTATGATGGTCCTAACTACACTGAAGACTGTGATACTCATGATCAGATAGGGGACATCATAGATACAAAAACACCAAGAATTAAGAAAGAAGAACAACCTGACTTATGTAAAGATGAAGGTAATGAAATGGTCATCATATAGATGAAATAATGCTTTTATATTTATTTATTTTTTGTTCAGTATTTTATTGATTTCTGAGAATAAAACTCTGCATTCTAGTGAACAAAAAAAAAAAAAAAACGCTAAGATCAGAACACTGCCTTAGGATACTACATTTAGAGATAACAGTGAAACTACTCATGAACCTTTAGCAAAAGCTAGTGATGCAAATCCTCCGCTTAAACCCTACAACATATTTAAGTGCAGATATCATGGTGTAGACGAAAACGTCACTTCGTGAATCATAACATAAAAACTTATTTAAAGTAAAAAAAATGAACATTTAAAAAAAAAAAAGGAATACACTATCCTGCTAAGCCCGCTGTGTATTTTAATTATCATATATAACGTATATAACATTAGTTCTTCTTCTTCTTTCTCGTACACTCTCAGAGGTCCACTTGAATGTTTGCAATGAAAGCAGTAGTCAGTTTGAAGCTGTTTGAATCTCCGTAGAGCTTTTCCGCGAATGCTACTGGTGTCGGCCCTATGCGCTTTCTCTTTTCCGCATATGTTTGGCAACTTTGAAGCAGTTGTTCAGCAGTTATTTTATCAGTGCCACGGTTACACTGATCGGTAATTCCTATCTTTAGCTTGTTGAATAGATGATATCTCAATCTGTTGTGGCCAGTGCAGAGTCTGAAGATTACCACTTGTTCTCTTCTGTTGAGCAGGTAGTATGCATCATTCTGTGTGTGACCTGGATGTTCTACATTCCATTTGTTTCTGTATCTGATTCTGATAAAACTCTTTTGCCTCCTTGAAAGTTATGCTTGCATCAGGCTAAGGTAGATTTCCACCTTCCTTTGCCAATCTCTCAGCCTCTTCATTGCCAATGATGTAACAGTGAGATGGGATCCATTTGATCACAACAATTTTGAATCATTGACATAGTATGTGAAGCACTATTCTGAGGTCATTCAGGTCTGTATTATTTTGGCTTTTCAGCGTTAATACATATACCAAAGAAAGACAAGGATCTGAAAGAACCAAATGGTTACAGTTAAGCTGTGTAGGAAAACTGATGAAGCGCATGATTAATACCAGATTGATGTGGCACTTGGAAAACAAACACCTATTAACCCCTCAACAAGCAGGATTCAGACAACACAGATGCACTGAAGATTAGATCACATATATAGCTCAGGAAATCGAAGATGCCTTCCAAGAGAAAAAACACATGCTAGTGGTTTGAGTAGATTTAGAAAAAACTTTTGATAAATTTTGAAAAGAGGGTTTGAAAGTCAAACTGCACAAAAGTGATGTGTGTGGGCGAATGTATGTACACATGGATTGTCCACTTCCTTGAGAATAGAACCGCCAGAGTAAAGCTACAAGGACAGACTAGTAAAAAGTTTATATTAGAGCAGGGGGTCCCACAAGGTGGAGTCCTGTCACCTACACTGTTCCTTGCATACATAAATGAAATAGCAGACAATATTCCAAAAATAACACACAGTGCCTCCTTTGTAGATGACTAAGACTTGTGGATCTCTGAAGAGTATATCACTTCTGCCAACATTTGGATGCAGCAAGCACTAACATCACTAGAAGAGTGGGCCAAAACATGGCTCATGAAGATAAATGAAAGGAAAAAAACGTACACAGTATTTTTCCTCTCAAATAAACCACAGAACTCCAAACTAGTGCTAAATGGAGAAAATCTACATTTAAATGAAAATCCAAACTACCTAGGCATTACTTTTGATCACCGTCTGACTTGGAAAAAAAACAAGTTGACAGAAACCGAATGAGAGCAAGGCAAAGAACGGCAATAATTAAAAGACTTGCTGGAACAACTTGGGGTGCAGATGAGAGAGTGCTAAAAACATTATACACAGGGCAAGTGAGACCAGTCCTATAGTATGGCATTGCAGCATGGGCAACAGCAGCTAAGTCAAACTTTGATAAAATCTGCAGACTCCAAAATCAAAAAGTGAGAATTATAATGGGGTGCATAAAGCCAACACCTATAAGAGAACTCAAAAAGATTACATGCCTCCAGCCATGGAGGTTAGAAGAGAAACAGGGCTCGGCAACAAGCTGAAAAATTAAAGAAACTAACAGACCATCCAATGTGCCATAGAATGAATGCTCTTAGAAGGTAATGACTCAAATGAAGAAACTTTGTAGAATCAACCAAATAGAGAGCAGTTTCCAAAAATTCAATATCAACTATTATATATTATCTACACTGCACACAAGCTTTCAGTTTGGAAACAACATCGTTTCCCTGAACTGATAGAAAACATTACCCACCTAACACCTGGACCCATGCATACACAGATGGATTAGCAACAAATGCAACAGAAAATGGAGGTGGAGGTGTCTATCTGACCTTAAGCACTGGCGCATAGAAAAGGCTGTCAGTGGCAACAGGACAATTCTCAAGTAACTTCAGAGCAGAGGCAGGGGCCTTGAAAACTGCAGCAGAGGTTATAATGACAGAGGAAAGCACAGACAGACAAGTTGCTTTCTTTACCAATGCACAGGCAGTAATATAACAGTACCATTTACCATTACCTACTTCCAGCTTTAGAAAACCTACCTTAAAAAATATTTAAAAAATTAGTTTAGAACTAGTTTTACAATAGAACGATAGAATCACAATATGGGACATTTCGGAGTTTACTGTACCTATCTATTTGTCTGTCTGTCTATCTATGTACATCGGCCCTCTTGGGTTTGCCCCATACAGTAATTCGAAAGGGGAAAATCCTGTACTCTCTTGGGGAGCTTCCCTATAGGCAAACAGGACCGCTGGGAGTAATCTATCCCATTCTTGTGGAGATTCTGCTGTCACTTTTGCCAGCATGTGTTTTAACGCACCTTTAAAACGCTCGCAAACTCCGTTTGACTGAGGGTGATATGGACTCGTGAATGTTTGGGCAATACATCTGTCTGCCTGATAGGTAGACAGTCAGACAGATGAACATAGAGACAAATAGATTGATTAAAGCAAAGATGGATGGACGAACAGGCTGGTGGATAAATATAAAGAAAGATAAATTAATGAGTAGATTGATGCATAGATAGAAAAATAGTAGGATTGATGCATGATATCCGTACTTAAATGTTGTTTGTTGTTGTTCATCCATCACGGGTGATGAATACCACTCTGTTCATCCAATTATTAGGAATATGTTAGATTACTCTATGGGCACGAAGGTGACTGATGAGCCCGATGCGGGCCTGGAAAGATCTCGGACAGTGTGGGCAGGGAATGTTTGCTTCATGTGAAGGTTTTATTACAAGGTCCTTTCTAGCTTGTCTCCGCTGTTCCGCTGCTGCTCTTCTGGATGATTCGCATGCCTCTGCACCTTTACAAAGAGATGTGCACCAAGCAGTTTGGTCTTGCGCAGCAGCTTCCCATGTGTCTGGGTTTATGTCAAAGGTTTTCAATGACTCTTTAACATGTCTTTGAAGCACTTCTTTTGGCCACCATGGAAGCGTTTACCCTTCTGCATCTCACCACAAAAGAGTATCTTTGGCAGTCGATGGTCTGGCATATGGACTACATGACCTGCTCAGCAAATCTGTGACTGCATCAGAATAGTATGGATGCTAGGGATACCAGCTCTGTCAAGAACGGCGGTATCCGGGATCTTGTCTTGCCATTTGATGTTCATTATCTTCCTGAGACAGACTGTATGGAAGTGGTTTAGCTTCTTTACGTGGCACCTGTATACAGTCCATGTTTCACATGCATAAAGCAGCACTGGTAGCACCGTAGCTCTGTACACCTTCAGCTTTGTCTGTAGACTAATGCCACTTTGATGCCAAACATTGGTGTATAGTCTGCCAAATGTGCTGCTGGCTTTGGAGATCCTGGTGTTTACCTCAACATCAATGACGATGTTCTGGGAAAGTGTGCTACCAAGGTATGTGAATCTGTTCACAACATTCAGTTTCTCACCATTTACCTTGATGATTGGCTCAGTATAAACTGTGCCAGGAGCTGGTTGGTACATGATTTCTGTTTTCTCCATGTTGATGGTAAGCCCAAAGTTGGCACAGGCTTCGGAGAATCTATCCACGCTGTGCTGCAGATCAGCCTCTGAGACTTAAATACATTGTATGTTTCAAGCAAAAGATCTGCATCATGAGATTTTTTTTTTTCAATGATTCTCCAAATGCAGGCTTTTGCCTGACCTGATGAACAGCTGGATCTAATTAGCAGTAGTCCAAGTGTACACCTCACTGTCACAATTGTTTGTATATTACCAGTCCATACTCAATCACTGACATCACAACATATACATTATTCTTCTTCTTGAATCCTTGACAAAGCAGTCAATGGCCACCTCACCTAGTGGCGTCTTGTAGCCCAGCAATAAGCTGTCCCCACTTTGCTCAATTGGTGGCCATCCATTGTGCCATGCCCCAACTCTGGATCATGTTTTGCATCTCAGGCTCCACCGTTCTCCATCAGGTTGGCTTTGTTTTGCCTCTCTACCACCTCCTTCTGGGGTCCATAGGAGAGCAGCTCTGCTGATGGTGTCAGGGTCTCTTCTGATGACATGACCAACCCAGTTCTAGCATCTGCCCTTGATGATGGTGTACATGTCTTTTTTGACTGTGCCATGCAAGCAGTTCCTGGTTGGAGATAATATTCAGTAAAAAAAAAAATCAAAGAATTTTTATAAGGCAAGTTGTATGGAAAGAGGATAATTTGGACATTTCCTATTCTTTTACTGTCTGGTACTCTGCACCACACATAAGTAAAGAAAGTATGCAACTCTCGTATAATCTAAATTTGATGTTTGTGCTGTACTGAGAAGATTTCCAAATGTTGTTTAGATTTGCAATGGTTGTTCTGGCTTTATTCATGCTCTTACTGATGTCTTTACTTGTTCCGCTTTCTGGTGTTACTTTATATATATATACTAATCAGTTACAGTTTTGAAGATATATCTGGCACCAGAAAACTATTTACAAAATCAAGTGTCTCTAGTCCTTTTGCCTATGTTCATCACTAGACAGTTTTAGGTAGTTTGTTTGTTGTGGTATCTTTGGTTTCTAGCAAATTGATGAGTTGCTCCTGGTCCTTAAAGCAGCAGTACTAAGGCCAGCTAGCAGTGTCAAGGTCCACTGAGACACACAGTTTAACTCTATTCAATTCTTGACTTTTAAGGTTGTTTTTTGTGTGTGGTTTATTGGTGACCTTTTTTAAAAGCACGTTGTCACAGTGTGATTAACACAGCTGTAGACTGGCGGTGCTCCGCTGGGGGCGGGTACATAATGTCAGATGGGTGTGAGAGGTGTTTTCATACACTTAACTTAACAACACGAGACTGCGAGGTCAGCAGGTCAGGGGTGAACGCAAGGGGCGTTCTGATTGGGCAGTGAAGAAGAGAGAGTAGAGCGAGCGAGGAGGTTTTGGGGTGATGGTGGCGAACCAGGTTGTGGCAGGTTCGTTGACATTTATTTTGGTGTCTGCGGGGCTGAGAGGACGAACATGTTGCTGCTAGTACAGGTTGGGCGAAAAAGTTGATGGCAGCCTTGGTAGCATTCATTTCAGCGTCTGACTGGTCATAGAGGCCGCTGCAGCGCCGTTTGAAAGCCAACAGTGGGACAGTGTTGCCACTACACAGTGTTTACTGGCTCAGGAGACGACGTACCTGTGGAAATCAAGTGGTTGAGTCTTCTTGTGGAACTGGGTGCATGCCGAACACGGGAACTGGTGCATTACAGTATCAATATTTTACACACGGTCGTTACGGAGATTGCCAGAAGTTGAACAGTACTAGATTTACGTTACGATCTTTGCCTTATACAAAACACTGCAGTCCATCATCATAAACTGTACTGAACTTTTTCTCACGTAGAAGGCTGCACTACACCTTTGCAAACGGTGGTATCTTTCATGAACTCGTGAGATGTTATTGGAGTGGAGCTGGCAAATCCTCACCTTGGACTGACGACGAGCTAGTATACAGTTGTGGTATAACTTTGATGCGTGTGGTCGAACTTTTTGCTTGACATCCCTGTGATATTTCAGTGAAGACAAGGCACTATCTGGTGACAAGTGTGGACTTTGTGCCTTACTCAGGGGTCATCCTAATGGACAATATTTGTAACTTTACGTAACGTTGTAACGTGTCGTTCGTTGTGTGGACCATTGGATCATTAGTGACTAAGGTGCTGTGGATATCAACATCATCATCAGGAACCCAGACCTTCGGAGATCATCAATTTAATTGATTTATAGTTAATTTTTTTTTAATGTAGTATTATTACTATTATTATATATTATTGGACAATTATTTTTCTTTTAGTACCTTTCTACTTTATAATATTATATAATTAGTAATCATTCTCCTGTGACCTCTTTTCCATTTGGGTGGGGAGTACATCATCCAACTGGTGTGGTGTTGCAGCATACTACCTTTGGTCACTTCATTGTCTATTGTAGGTTTTTGTTGTGTCTTCGTAGAAGTATAATTTTGGTATCATTTGGTTGTTGTGTGGGTTTAGAATTTTCTCTTTTGCATTGTGGAAAGAGATTGTGCTAAACTGTTCTTTAGGACTGTTGCTAGGTGAATTGTGTGCCGGAGCACGGGCACATAGAGCTGACCCTATTGGCTGCCCTGCATAATTCACGTTGCACATTTTAGTGTATTAGTGGTGCAGGTCTGGTTTGTTTGCACGGTGTCATATGTGTAATAGTGTCTCTTTGTCATGTTTAATTGGAGTATTCTCTTGTATTCTTCTTACTATCATGTACATACGTTAATTTCCCAAACTCTTGTTTTCATTTGTTAACAGCTACGGTTTATAATTAGACATCTGCTGCTGTCTGAGGATTTTTTTTTTTCTTATTCCACCGTACTGTTGTGTTCGTTCATGTAGTAAGGTCATCTTGATCATCTTCATTATTGTCATCATTGTTTATATTTATGTTTGTTTTGTTTTAGTGAAGTGTATCTCAATTTCAATTCCAGTACCGATAGCATAAGAGTAGGTAGTGTATTTTTGCTTGTGTAGACATAGTTATCTGGTTTGGTTGAGAATCACATGTATGTTTATGCCATTGATTATATAATGCAGTGGTGTTTAGTTTCACTGCGTAAATATTATGGGTGTCATGGGTACAGCAAATTATGCTGTTGAATAGCTTCACACCATTATACTGAATACACCTATTTGATTGGTACAGTCAGTATTTCTGACTAGGCATTACATATAATTTTGATCCTTTTTTTAAGAACAATATCTGATAATTTTCCAGTGGGGAATACTAAAGGCATTTTCTTTTGTACACTGAGTACTGCTTTAAGAAATTTTAATTTAATTACACTACATTACGATGGCTAGCCTCTTAGAATTTGTTGAGGTTGGTAAAGAGCTAGCATTAACAGGCCCTGCTCTACAGGAATGGGCAGAAAAAAAATGGAAAAAAAAACAGGAAAATGATAGAATGGAATGGTGTGAGGAGAGAGAATTCCAGAAATTGAAGATAGAAGCAGAGAAAGAGATGAAGAAGATAGAAGCTGACAAATTCAAGATAGAAGCAGAGAAAGAGTTGAAGAAAATTGAAGCTGACAGAGAAATAAATCTGAAGAAGCTAGATAATGAGTCCAGGAAGCAGGATTCAGGTGGGAAAGAATTCTCACGTCCCTATAGACTACGGTTACCCAATTTTAATCAAGATTTGGACAGCATGGATGTGTATTTGGAACGTTTTGATGCAGAAGTTTTGGCTTGGAAGATAAAGAAGGAGGAATGGCCTGTTCTGCTGGGAAATTTGCTTTCAGGATCTGCGTTAGAAACTGTGTATAGTATCCCTTTAGCCGACAGAGCAAATTATGACATAGTCAAGGAGAGGTTGTTAAGGAAATTTCGTCTAACGGCGGAAGGGTATCGGGCTCGTTTCCGAGACGTGAGACCAAGCGTCAATCAGGATTTTGAGGATTTCATTGCGAAAATTACTCAGCTATTAAATCGATGGATTGAGATGGAAGGTATTACTAAAGACTTTGATGGGCTTTTCAACCTTATGTTACGGGACAAGGTATTGTCATCGTGTTCATCTGAGCTTATTGCATTTTTCCAAGAACGTAAGCCCACAAACATTGGTACAATGTCAGAATTAGGACACCAATACGTGACCGCGCATCCAGGAAAGGTCATACACAGGGAGAGTATCTCTGAGACTTTCTCAGCGAGTATAGGAAAGAGTACTAGAAAACCTTACAATCAACATAGATCGAAGAGTGCCGATAGATTTGGCCCCAGAAGATTTAATTATGATAGACCCTACTTTTGAGGAGACAGATCTTCTGCACGGTATGACAATTATCGGGACCATAGATCACCGAGGAAGAAATTTAACTATCAATCTGATAGAAATCAATACAGATATACTGGAGACAGACAGGATAGGTACCCGCAGAATCAGATCCAGATAGATGTGCCAAACGAGCAGAAACAAAGACGATTTTGCAAAAGCTCACCGTACCAAAGAAACAAATCCTTTGAGAAAAAGGAGTCAGACCGAGTAGTCAGACACTCTCCAAAAAATAGTCCGAAAAAGGATAGCAATACTCAGCTACACTGTAGTCTTTGTAAGGGAACAGGACATTTAGCAAAGGTCTGTGCTAATAATTCAGAACGAGCAAATTCGGCTTGCATATTAGAAACCTTTAACAATGAGAATTGCAAAGGGTGTAGGCCATTATTTGAACCAGACGGTAAGCCTATGCTTATTTATGGTCACACTCTGCCTTGTCTCTTTTCTCTTGAAGAAAATGGTCATTTGGAGTTGCATCCAGGATTTGTGCAAAAGCAGGAAGTGTCTGTGTTGAGAGACACGGGCTGCACAACTATAGGAGTGCGTAGATCCTGCATTGATGACTCATGCTTGATAGGTAAGACAGCAAGATGTGTCACTTTCGGGGGTAACATTGAGTATTACCCTCTTGCCATTATTGAGGTAGACACACCCTTCATATCTGGTAGAGTACAGGCCTGTGTACTCAAAGCACCGATAGCGGATTTGATTGTGGGTAATGTGCAAGGTGTGCAGGAATGTACTCAGATGGACATTAGGAAATGGAGGGACAATCGTGTGCTTAGGGCCAATGCGGTGATTACTAGGGCGCAGTCAAAGGCAGATGACTCATTAGAAGCGACGCATCATGAAGCTAAGACATCAGAATTGGTCACTGGAAGTCAGGATACACAGGTGTCGGACTTTATCCAGCACCAACGGTCAGACGGATCATTGCGTAAGTTTTTCAACTTTGCCCGAGAGAGGTGATGTAAAGTGCACGAAGTTGGCCAGACATTGGTTCGAGCTCAAGAATAATGTTTCTCACTAGGTGTTTCGCTAAGGGAGTTACAAACTCAACGCCAAGTGGTGGTACCTGTGTAGTTTTAGAGCAAAAGTGTTAGAGGTTGCACATGAACTCTCCTTTCGCGGGGACATATGGGTGTGGCTCGAACGCGCCAGAGGGTGCTGTCACAATTCTATTGGCCATTGTTTAGCAAGGACATTAAACTATATTGTACGTCCTGTAAGATATGCCAACAGATGAGGCATAAAGGCAGAACTCCCAAAGCTCCAGTGCAGGTTACGGAATTGTCAGTACGGCCTTTCCAAAAAGTAGCGATTGATATTATAGGCCCCCTCTCGGTCACTTCAGACAGGGGATATCGTTTCATTTTAACGATGGTAGATTTGTGCACCAGGTGGCCGGAGGCGGTGCCGATGAAGAGTATTACTTCACAAGCAGTCGCAGAGGCTTTGCAGATGTTGTTTTGCAGGTTTGGTTTTCCGGAAGAGATATTATCGGATAGGGGCCGTCAGTTCATTTTGAAGGAGATGTCAGAAATCACTGGGCTGTTGGGTATTGCCCAAACATTCACGAGTCCATATCACCCTCAGTCAAACGGAGTTTGCGAGCATTTTAACGGTGCGTTAAAACACATGCTGGCAAAAGTGACAGCAGAATCTCCACAAGAATGGGATAGATTACTCCCAGCGGTCCTGTTTGCCTATAGGGAAGCTCCCCAAGAGAGTACAGGATTTTCCCCTTTCGAATTACTGTATGGGGCAAACCCAAGGGGGGCCGATGCACATATTGAAGGATTTATTAACTGGAAAATGTGCAAATAGCACCTCAGTTACGAGTTATGAGTATGTAGTGAGCCTCAGAGAACGTATTGTAAAATCTTGTTTGGTGGCACGTGATTGTTTGGCAGGGTCGTTAGCACGGTATCGGAAGTACGCAAATCGAAACTCCAAACTAGTATCCCTGATTCCAGGTGAGGAAGTTTGGCTACTTTTACCAGCTAAAGAGGATCGCTTGAGCATTACGTGGCAAGGACCATTCAAGGTGGTTAAAAAAATGACAGATGTTGATTACCTAATTTCGGTCCGAAATAAGGAAAAGGTATTTCATGTGAATATGCTGAGGCCATATGTAGAACGACCTGAGTCATTGAAAGCAGTCACAAGGGAAGCACAGACTGAAGCAACAGTGGCATGTACGGAAGTCATTGATGACATGGGAGATGAAAAAGGTGAAGGGAATATCCAGTTATCCCTCGTACCCCTGGTTCCTTTGGAGTCATGGAATATGGTGCGAATCGGGGATGACCTAACAGTAGAACAAAAGTCGGAAGTACAGATTATATTAGCGGAGTTTAAGGATGTCCTCACAGATCTGCCAGGACGGACAGACCTGATTTGGCATGATATCACTCTGACATGTGATCAGCCTATTAGGGTAAAACCGTAACCATTGCCCATGCATTTCAAATCAGCTGTCGAGAGAGAAATTGGTGACATGCAATGACGGGATCTTTTCTCCATCTGATTCACCATATTCTTTTCCAATGGTTGTGGTTCACAAGAAGAACGCATCTCTTCGTATATGCATTGACTTTCGGAGATTGAACAGCATCACCGTCGTTGACGCTGAACCAATACCTAATCAGGAAAATCTGTTAACACAACTCACCCACGCTACATATTTCAGCAAACTAGATCTGTCTAGAGGCTATTGGCAGGTACCCCTCGCGGAGGCTGCAAAACCTCTAACTGCATTTAGCACCCCCAAAGGATTGTTTCAGTTCAATGTCATGTGCTTTGGCTTAGTGAACGCGCCCGCCACATTTGTGAGGATGATGAGAAGATTGTTAGGACATCGATTGGATATTATTACATGTATCGACGATATATGTTTGTTTCATGAGTCATGGGAGGATCACATGATTGGGTTGTCTTCCCTATTGCGGTGTCTAAGGCAGCATAATTTAACGGCACGGCCGAGTAAAGTTTGCATAGGTTTTAAAGAGTTAAGTTTCTTAGGACATACTGTAGGTCATAAGCACCTGAAACCGGAAGATGTAACAGTTACAAAGATTTTACAGTTGCAGACACCTAAAACAAAAAAGCAAGTGAAAAGTCTAATTGGACTTGTGAATTTTTATCAGAAGTTCATCCCTCAGTTCTCTTCCATTGCAGCTTCACTTACCTCGCTAACGAGTAAGGGGATGCCAAATAGGGTCGTGTGGACACAAGATTGCGAGATAGCCTTATGTAGAATCAAGAGGGTGTTCTCTAGGAAACCCATCTTACTGATGCCAGATTTACGCAAACCCTTTGTTTTGCGGACAGATGCATCTTCTGTAGGAATTGGAGCTTGTTTAATGCAAGACCACCAGAGTACCTTACATCCAGTGATGTATGTGAGTCGGAAGCTGTTGCCTGCTGAGACTAGGTACTCCACGATTGAAAGGGAGTGCTTGGCAATTGTGTGGGCAGTTTCAAAGTTGTCCCGGTATTTGATAGGTGCACATTTTGTATTACAGACAGACCATCGACCACTCTCATTTTTACAGTCGTCGAAATTGACAAGCTCGAAATTAACTCGTTGGGCTCTCTTACTGCAGCAGTACAAATTTACTGTTTTACCCCTAGAGGGTAAGCTCAAAGTTGTAGCTGACACTTTGTCTTGTTTGTAGAAAGATTGTTTTTTTTCTTTTGTTTTTCCTCCACACGATGTTTAAGTGAGTATGCAAGATATGTGAAGACAAGAAGGATATGAATGTATACTTGGCTCAAAAGCCGGATGTTGGGTGTTGGGAGTGCACCCAGTGCCTTCCAAAAGAAGAAAAAAAAAAACTTTGTTTTGTTTTTCCCCGGGGGGAGAGTAGATGTCACAGTGTGATTAACACAGCTGTAGACTGGCGGTGCTCCGCTGGGGGCGGGTACATAATGTCAGTTGGGTGTGAGAGGTGTTTTCATACACTTAACTTAACAACACGAGACTGTGAGGTCAGCAGGTCAGGTGACAGTAGTAGTTATTTTTGGGTGTTTTTGGCCTTGGTTGACTAAAAACAAGTTAATTACTTAATTAGATTCATAAAAAAAATTACATATGCTGAAATATTCAAAGAAGGAAAAAACTAGCAAATGTAAAATGTATAAGACAGTGGCATTTATTTAAATATATGTCCAAATTTGTATTTGATTTGAGAAAAAAAAATTAGACGAATCTGATCATAAATTAATTAATAAAAAAATTAATTAAATTTTTAGGTAGAAAGGGGCAATAACTAAGCATTTGTACATGACTATGGCGACATTACAAAATAACATCTACATTTTCTTTAAATGTATGAAACCAATGTATAATATGCATCAATATGTTAGAAGATGAATAAACTGTGTTTTTGTGATATTTATAGCAATAGTTTATTACAATATAATTATCAAGGTCAGAATAATTGCAGAATTGGTCATAAAAATATACTTAAACTGAGATATTCCAGAATTTAAAAAAAAAAACTAGCTCATTAAAATAGTATAACAAATGTATTTTTATTTAAAATATTATCCAAGATTGTACATATTTTGAAAAAAATTCTGATTAAAAATAAATTAATTATAGAATAATTAGAATTGGTACGTTGAATTGGGCACTAATGGAAACTGTAACCTGTAAAATTTACATTAGTAAATAAATTGTTTACACTTACTCAAAAATTTTGGGAATACACACTTCTCCTGGCGCAGATTAGAATGGACCCACAGCCCTGTATTTAAATGCTGTTCGAATCACTTAAGTCTGAGAAATTTCTCTTATGATGGGTGAAACACTTGGTCTGGAAATCTATAATTCCTCTTATGACTCCTTGTGATAAAATTCCCATGTTTCCAGTCTTGTATTAAAATTGCAGGTTTACTTGTACTTTCAAAGTTGCTCAATGCTCGATCTGGTACGTATAGTTGTGGAATGATAAGTCCTATCTTCTTTCCTCTGCCTTGTAGGAGGTGTTTAGTTGCCACTGCGGTGCAGTCTGTCTGTGTGCTGTGACTCTGAGTTTGTTAGATTATATCTCACAATCCTTAGTTTCAAATCCCAGCTGTGTTTCTGCCGAAAGTTCCAATCAAATCATAGTAGATTCTGGCAAACCAATCCAATCTATCTAGCACTGTTTGGGTGGGGAAGTTTATCATTACTCATCCCACACGTATTTGAAAATATTAAATTTAATATACACTTGTGGCCTCCTACACAGTGATGTCATATCGTTAAATAAGATATCCGGCGCACCACTGTTTATCACCTTTATCTGCGTGCCTCCACCAGACAGATGTCTGGTCAAACCATATTGATTTCTTTCATATTTATTTTTATGGTTGTTTTTATGGCTACCCGAACCTCAGTTCATGGGCGAATACTCTCTTGTAATCTATACAACTATTATGATACATGTCCCAGGCCATAAAAAGCTGTGGTTTCTGTGCAGATAACACACTTCTTTGATATAGGAATGGTCTCTAACTAACATATATGCTTCAATAGGAGGCAGGAAGCCTTACAGAAACTAGACAAATGGACTCAAGAATGACTTCTAAATATAAATGAGATGAAAACAACATATACAGGTGTTACACTCTCAGACAAGGAGCAGAAAATCATACTGAAACTAAATCAGCATGTGCTGCCAGAAGAAAAGAATCCCATATTTCTTGGAATCACAATGAGCTCTCTTGATGGTGAATGCACAGTGTTCAATGCACTTCTTGCTCCTAGCTTGGGACCCTCTGCATAGTTGGAGAGCTTCCTTGGATGGTAGTGGCTGAACAGTGCTCACAGCACTTCTTACTCCAAGCTTGGGACCCTCTGCATAGTTGGAGAGCTTCCTTGGATGGTAGTGACTGAACAGTGTTCACAGCACTTCTAAACCTTTAGCACGCTGCATTAAAATGATGGAAAATTTGCACTGCCGCTGCATTCTTTTTCATGACGCCCGTTTTTTATAGTGGGTGACTTGTAATGTCTATAGTTTTATTTGTTTCTTGATCAAATGCTATAATTTGTGGAATGTTTATAAATAAATGAATGATGAATCTGATGATATAAGTTTTGTTGCTTTCTATGTTAGATGTGATAGGAAGAGAGGAATGGAAAGATGAAAAGAAGATAAAAAAAACAACAACAAACCAAAAAAAAAAACAACAAATGAAGAAACTCACCTACTCCTTCAAAACATATACCATCTCCGCCATTAACCAATTTATGAGAACCTGTATCAGCACTTTTAAAGCAAAGAAACTCCTCATCATGGCAGTCATAATCCATGAAAATGTAAGTGAAAATGGCAGCTTATTCCATGCTGATTGATTTCGATTTGAAAAATGCACACAAAAGTCGCCTGCAGCTGGGGGAGAAACATAGGGTACCTCCGGCGACAATTGTCGCCCCGTAGCGTGCTAAAGGTTTTAATTCAAGCTTGGGGGACCCTCATGCATAGTTGGAGAGCTTCCTTGGATGGTAGTGACTGAACAGTGCTCACAGCACTTCTTACTCCAAGCTTGGGACCATGTGATGATCCTTCAAACGCCAGCCAGTCTGGAGAAACCTGGAGCTCATGACTTAACACATTTTGGATTGGCAAAAAAAGCCAAAAGAAAAGCCTAGATCTACAGTGTAGGTAATTGACCAAGGTGTCTTCAACTTGGTATTGGCTGCAAAGAGAGAGAAAGGAAGGGCAGAATGTTAGACAGGGCCTGCGTGCCCATATTTAAACCCTTTGAAAATAAAGTTTGTTTGTTCGTTTGTTCGAGTATTTAACCTTTGCCCTTAAACTTTTTTACATTGAGCAGTTAAAGACCTGCCACTAAAAAAAAAAAAAAAATTCATTTCACCATTATTTGAATCTTGTAAGAAATGTTTGCTTTCAGAGCTGCTTTGGTTTTTTATTTTAAAATAATTTCTTAAGCAATCAGTTATTAGATGCCTTAAATTGTGTAGCTCTATAAAAGACATATAGCTGAATCAAAATTTAAAATTGGGGATAGTAAGCCATTATGGCAGTATCACATTTCACTCTATATCTTCAATATCCATTAGTAAAATAAGTAGTTAATTTCCTTCATTATGTGCACAATTTTAAAAAAAACGTGTATACATTATTGTCTGCACATATTCACTTTGCCTGTAATGAATGTTGCACAATTTTACTGCATGTCACGAGTGGACATATATTTCTATCTAAATCCCACATAATTTCAGATGTGCCATCCCAAGCCCAGAGCATCAACACCAAGGAAAGATTGTGCCAGAATGATTATACCAGTTTTGCATTGTTGACAAATGACAAGTATGATGAGTCTGTAACAACTGGAAGTGATGTAGCTGTGTATTCCATTACTAGTCATGACAGATTGACAAACATTGGTGAGACACAGAATGATTTCAAGGTCACAGTTCAAAATGAAAGTGGGTCAGATGACATCAGTAAGACAAGGGGTGAGCTTGATGGGGTTGATATGAGTTTTGAATTTGTAAACAATATACAGAGTAAGGAAATACAGAACCTTTATGAACATGATGTTTGTGAAGTAATGCTAACACATTGTTCTAGTCTGAAAAAACTAAATAGACAACATACTGGACAGAAGCGTAACATGTGCGATGTTTGTGGAGTAGTGTTTACAAAGTGTTCTAATCTCAAGACACACAAAATGAAACATACTGGAAAGAAGCCTTACAAGTGTGATGTTTGTGGAGTAGTGTTTACAAGTGTTCTAATCCCAAGACACACAAAAGAATACATACTGGAAAGAAGCCTTACACGTGTGATGTTTGTGGAATTGGGTTTACTCAGTCTTCTGGTTTTAAAAAAACACATAGGAATACATACTGGAGAGAAGCCTTACAAATGTGATGTTTGAGGAGTAGGGTTTACACATTCTTCTCATCTCAAACAACACATACTAATACATACTGGAGAGAAGCCTTACAAGTGTGATGTTTGTGGAGTAGGGTTTACAGATTTTTCTACTCTGAAGAAACACATAAGAATACATACTGGAGAGAAGCCTTACAAGTGTGACAGTTGTGGAGTAGGGTTTACACAGTTTCCTACTTTGAAACAACACATAAGAATACATATTGGAGAGAAGCCTTACAAGTGTGATGTTTGTGGAGTAGGGTTTACACAATCTTCTTCTCTCAAACAACACATACTAATACATACTGGAGAGCAGCCTTACAAGTGTGATGTTTGTGGAGTAGGGTTTACACGTCCTTCTAGACTAACAGAACACAAAAGAATACATACTGGAGAGAAGCCTTACAAGTGTGATGTTTGTGGAGTAGGGTTTACACATTCTTCTTCTCTCAAACAACACAAAAGAATACATACTGGAGAGAAGCCTTACAAGTGTGATGTTTGTGGAGTAGGGTTTACACATTCTTCTTCTCTCAAACAACACATACTAATACATACTGGAAAGAAGCCTTACAAGTGTGATGTCTGTGATGTAGGGTTTAAAAGCTGCAGGTATCTTAAAAAACACAAAACAATACATACTGGAGAGAAACCTTACAAGTGTGATGTTTGTGGAGTAGGGTTTACATGGTGGTCTAGTCTAAAACTACACAAAAGGATACATACCGGAGAGAAGCCTTACAAGTGTGATGTTTGTGGAGTAGAGTTTACATGTTCTTCTAGTCTGAGGAAACACATGAGGGTACATACTGGAGAGAAGCCTTACAAGTGTGATGTTTGTGGAGGAGTTTTACACAGCCTTCTGAATCTCAAAAAAATGAAAGAATACATACTGGATAAAAGCCTTACAAGTGTTTTTTGTTAATTCTTCCTCTTCTTCCTCGTTCGCCCTGAAGGACTAGATAAAAGGCCTTAAGGACTGTGGTTGCGTTTTGTGGTCTGTTTACGAAATACAAAATAAGCTGGAATATCTGCACCTTTCGGTCGACACATCCGACATAAGAATACATACGGAGAGCATTTTTAGGGACCGGAGTTTGCCTTCCCATTTTGATCCGTACTCGCTTGAGTTAACACTGCACTGCTGCAACTGTTTCCAGACCACATACGGAGAGAAAGGTGGAGTACGGTCTTGATATGCTTTGGTTCGCTGATCTATGCAAGCAGTCAAGCCTGGGAGTCGCTGAATGCATTCACTATTGCTGCAAAATTGGGGTCATACTGGAAAAGCCTTATAAATGTAATGATTTTGTTTGTGGAGTAGATTTTACACAGCCTTCTGAGCTCAAGAAAAAATCAAAGAATACATACTGGAAAGAAGCCTTACAAGTGTAATTTTTGTGGAGTAGGGTTTACACAGACTTCTAATCTCAAGAAATACATAATAAAACATACCTGGTCTGAAACAACACCTTTCATGTGATATGGACTGTTTCTACCTTGAAGGACACAAAAGAATCATTGGAGTTCAGTAGGGTTTACTCAGTCTTCTGGTCTGAAATAACAAAAAAGAATACATACTGGAGAGAAGCCTTACAAGTATAATGTTTGTGGAGTAGTGTTTACTCAGTCTTCTAATCTCAAGAAATACAAAAGTCTACATACTGGAAAAAATCCTTATTGTGGAGTAGAGTGATTGCTACATCAGATGCACTTCTCCAATCCAACCTGCAAGTCTGGAAGGAAGAGCTGGAGAAGAGAGGGATGGTCATAAGCAGCTCTTAAAACAAAATACATGGTGATATCACGAGAAGAAAGAAGACATCAGATTAAGCTGGGAGAACAGGTCCTGAAGCAGGTCGACCACGTTAAATATCTCGGAGCTATTATAGACCGAAAGGGAGGCATCAAAGAAGAGTTGGCCACTTGAAAAGCAGCAGCTGGAAGACTTTTTCAGGCCATAAATCGAGAATTCATCAGCAAGAGAGAGGTTGGTAAGAAAATAAAGATGGCTGTATACTGCTCCACCTTTGTCCCAGTCTTGACATATGGTTGCGAGTCATAGGCAATGACTACAACCCACAAAATCCAGATCCAAACCTCAGAGATGAGGTATCTGAGGAAGGTGGTTGAAGTAACAAGAAGAGACATGATCCGCAACCAGACGATATGTCAAGGCCTAAAATCCCGCCCCCTTCAGACCCAAGTAGAACAGTCCCAACAAAGATGGTTTAGCCATGTCTGCAGAATGGGAAAAGATTGGCTACCATGACAAGCATGGGAAACAAAGAGCCAGGGATCCAGACCTCCAGGACAACCCAGAGTCCATTGGAGGACAACATTAGACAATCTTTGAAGGACCGAGGACTAGAATAGAACCAGGCCAGGAAGAAGACAGCCGATATATTATCTACATTAATTAAGCTCCATTACATCTTTATGTAAAACAAGAAGTAGAAAGATGAAATGGTTGTAGGTTTGTTATGACATGAACTATTACACAAAATGTGAATTTTTATTTCTATTATTGACGTTTAAGAATATGTTTTTTGGTGCGAGTACTGATGAATGATAATAAATGTGAATGTCAGACCAGGCAAGAAGGTTCATATACTATAGATTTTCTATATACAGTATCCTAAGTGATGTTCTGATCTTACATATTTTGTTTTACTAACAATGTAAAGTTAGATTCTCATAAATCATTTAAACACTAGAAAAATAAATAAAAAAAGCATTATTTCATCTATATAACTACCATTTCATTACCTTCATCTTTACATAAGCCAGCTTGTTCTACTTTCATAATTCTTGGTGTTTGTGTATCCATGGTGTCAACTATCTGATCCTGAGTATCACTGTCTTCAGTGTAATTATGACCATCATGATTCTGGCAGGAAAACAAAAAATGGGAATTACTTAGTGCAGCGGTTTTCAACCTGGGGCGACATGACTGACAGTCAGGGGTGTCGTAGGTGGGCGTGGATATTTTGTTCGTATTTAGCTGTAAAGAAAACACAGAGCTGTGGGAAATTTTATTGTTGGTGTTTGTCAACCTGCATAACCCCGGAGAAATTTAACTTTTGATGTTGGCCAGCCTGTGTCCCATTCCCCCGACCTGCCTTTCAACTTTCCGCACATTCTCCTCATGCGACCATAGTAGGTAACACAGTGATTTTCTGTTTTCAAACATTTTTGATTTTGTTGTGAGTGTGATATAAACTATGGAAAGATTTTTTAATTTGGCAAGTGTTAGTAAAAAAACAAGAGCTTGTTGAGGATGAAAAGAAAAGTGGTGATAAGGAAAGGAAATGTAAGTATAGAAAATACGACGAAGGTTACTTAGATTTTGGTTTCACATGCACTCTTGTGAACAATGAAGAGTGTCCACAGTGTGTTTATTGCTTCAAAGTACTCAATGTCGAATGTATGCTGCCTAACAAATTGAAGCGCCATTTACAAAGTGTTCATAAGAATGTGGGTAAACCAAGAGAATATTTCTCTAGAAAGCTGAGTCAAATGGAAAAAACAAAAATCAGCATTTTCTAAGTAGGCGACAATCTCGAGTAAAGCTCTTCTAACATCCTACAAGGTAGCATACCGGGTAGCAAAATGTAAGAACCTCATACGATTGCAGAAGAACTCGTGTTACCGTGTGCTGTTGATATGGTGTCCATCATGGTTGGAGAGTCCATGGGAAAACAGCTTTTGCCCATTCATTTGTCGGACAGTTCAATCAGCCGTCAAATTCAAGATTTAGGAGAGGATCTTAATGAACAGATTATTGAAAAAATGAGGAGGAAGGACTTTGCTGTACAGCTTGATGAGTCCACTGATAGCAATAGAGATGCTCATTTAATCTGTAATGTGCGGTTTGTTGATGACAAAAACGAAATGGTGGAAGATCTTTTTTGTAAGGACATTAATGCAGGTACGACAGGCAAAGATTTATTTGAAATTGTGGACAACTTCATGGCGGAAAATAAAATAGACTGTGCTTATTGTGTTGGTGTGTGTACCGATGGTGCTCGTTCAAAGTCGGCTGTTACAGTGACCTACAAGCCATCATCTGCGGCAAAGCTCATGATGCTGTTTGGACCCATTGTATTATTAATAGGGAAGCACTTGCTTCACAGCATTTGAGTGTTGATTTGAATGAAGTCCAGCAAACTGTCATAAATGTGGTAAACTTTATTAAAACTCGACCTCATAGAGCTAGATTTTTCAGTAAAATGTGTCACGATATGGGGGCTGAGCATACGTCTCTCTTATTTTATAGCAGTACTCAATGGTTTTCCATAGGAAATGTATTATTGCGCATTTTTGAACTTAGGCGGGAACTCTATTCTTATCTTGAAGAAGAAAACCATGTCAGTGCTAAGTGCTTTCTGGACACTGACTTCCTGTTAAAAGTTGAATACCTATGTGATCTTTTTGAAAAGTTGAACTCGTTGAATTAGCTTCTGCAAGGAAGTGAAACTCATTTGATTCAACTTATTGACAAAGCTTCGGCCTTCAAAAAGAAGCTTCTTCTTTGGAAGAGAAAAATCAATGAAGGCTGAGAAATGGATTACTTTCCAGGTTTGCAGCAGTTCATTACAGACAATGAAATATATTTTAGTGCACATATTGTTTCTATAATTTAAGGACACTTATCTCAACTCGGTGTTCATTTTGAAAAATACTTTCCTGAAAACTGACAGGTTTCAGTGGGTTTAAAATCTCTTCAGTAGTGATGCTCCTTCAGACTTCAGTACTGCAGAAGAGGAAGAACTGATAGAACTTTCATCAGACTCTTCACTACAAGCGAAGTTTCCATCCATGGCATTGCCAACATTTTGGTATTCAGTAAAACAGGAGTTCCCAAGCTTGAGCAAGAGAGCACTGAAGATATTAATTCCTTTTGCAACCTCCTATCTCTGCGAGGCTGGGTTTTCAGCAGTGGCTGTCATAAAAACCAGTTCAGATCAAGACTTGATGTGGAGAAGGAAGTGACGGTAGCTGTATCTCAATTGGTGCCAAGATTTGACAAGCTGTGTAACAACAAGCAAGCTCATGTTTCACACTGAGGTGACTGGTACATCATTTTTTTTTTTTAGTTTTACTATACAAGTTTTTTGTTATAGAGATTGAATCATGAGTGCAGTATATCAGTGAATGATTTTCTGACAAAAATATTTAAAAAATGTTAGAAATAAACTACTTTATCTGTGCTGTTTTCTTTTTTATAGTAAGAGTTTTCAAAGTGCACTTTGTGTATATTTCTTCTTGTACATGTGATTTTTTTCATAGATTGTCCAATTGCATTTTTTTTTAAATTACATTAAAAAATTACATTGTTTAAAAACCTGTCCAAAGCTCTCCTGTTCAAAAACAGGTTAGGCTAAATGTCAAAACATTGCTAGAGTTTTTACCAGTTATCCCACAGGGGAGCCACAGAAAGAATGTAGTTGGTCAGGGGAGCCATGGACTCAAAAAGGTTGAAAACTGCTGACTTAGTGAGTTTAATATTGGTACATGAAAAATGTTGTGGGAAAAGTTGTGATCCATCTATGAAATTAAATAATTCAGTACACACAAGTAGTTGTCATGTTACAAGCAGACAGATTCTCAGAGCAGTGGTGGTTTGATAATTACAAATCTGAAGTTTGTCATGCAATGAATGCTTACCTTGTAGAAGTCATATCACTGCTGTATTAACATATTACACCTTAATTTACATTCCTAGCAGCCTCACAGACAAACAATTTTAGCATCATAAACAGGATTTAAAAAAAACTAAAATGGCATATTTAATTAGGATTTTGAGAACGCAGTAAAAATTATGAGGTCACTGAAATGAGTATACAGTGACATTTTGTCTATCTTCCCTTGTAATTTTCATGACATGTCTATGCCTAACAACAGAAACAACATATTGACTGAGACAGGCGGTATTTAAGAATTGTAAAAACAATTAAATAAAATAATGCAAAAAGACCACATATATCAAGGTCATGTAGTTGTGAGAATGTTTGCCTTCCAAACAAACAATCTGTGTTTCATTCCTGGTAGACTTAAAAAAAACAAAAAAAATTCTTCATTAAATTTTAATTCAGTCATACAAATGACAGTGTACTGGAAGGTGGGAATATATTTGCACTTCCATTAATGCAAATACATTCATTATATGCAAAAGTGGAAAAATTTTTATTTCCAAAAAATATGTGCTTAGTGCAAACATTATGTTTATTCAATTTCTGTGCATAACAAATTACACTATGTTGAGTAAGATGTATGTATAGATCAGAAACTGTAGAACTGTGTAGTTGAAACTTAAAAATAAACAAAGTTATCTATTATTTTTAATTCAGTCGTCAACGTCGAGCATGCTGGTATATGAAAATATTTTTATTTACTTCTGATAATGATGATACATTCTGTGCTTGTATGTTGAGACAGAATGTCAAATAAATATAAATAGTACCAATAACATGTAGAAACATTCAAACTTTGAGCACTATATTAACATCATATATAAGCTAATTCACAGAACAACCTCAGCAAAGCATCATTCTAGAAAATGAGAAACAACCTATAAAATACGTCATTCTCAATGACAGTAAGAATGTGTAGTTCTCTAGTGCTCAGTGAATAAAAACTGTATAAACTACCTTCACAGGATATTATGATTATGATAAGGAAAGGTGTTTGATGCAATGTTGCAAATGTAGATCTATTCAATAAATTAGTGAGCTAGAACACACTGATAGTTTACTAAAATAATTAACAAATAACTTACTCACTTCATAGCCCGGTTCCAGTTTTATTTTTCCATCACTGAATGCAGGTGTAGTCTCAACATGACTTGAAGTCTGAGAAGAAATAGTGATGGACCATAGCAGGATATCTTACACTGCAGTATGGCGGTACAACTAATGTACATTTAAAAGAGACATCAACGGAATATGCGTAACAGACAAGTTACAAATATTATCTACATTAATTAAGCTACATTACATGTTTATGTAAAACATTACATTAAATTGTAACCTCATTATTTTGTTCCTTTTTTACCCTGACAGCATGACCAGAGATGCCATTTTTAATTCTCATTTCATCCTGGTGGGGGAAAAAAAAATCACAAGAGTATTTCATATGATAAGAGTTCATTATGTAGCATGTCCTTTGCAGAACGTTGCTCTCATCACAGCCCACCTAAAAGACTCTCGATCTCTAGCCAGCCCTCCTGCTTCCTCCATTGTCGTATTCAAGGTGTCTTCAATGTCCTGTGTCCACCTTCGTCTTGGTCGGCCCCTGCCTCACCTTCCAGGTACCATACCCTCCATCACTGCTCTCTCTAAGCCACTATGACGTTTAATGTGGCCAAAATATTTAAGTTTCCGGGACATGATATTGTTTATGAGCCAGTTTTCCTCGATGTTCAGGTCATGTAGGATGTCTATATTTTTCTTTTTCTTGGCCCAAGATATTCTGAGAATTTTTCTGTAACACTTTGCTTCGAAAGGTTCGATTTTTTTCTTTAATGTTTGAGTAATGGTCCATGATTCACATCCATATGTTGCTACCGGAAAGATGCACGTTCTCAGAAGTTTTACTTTTATTAATTTGCTGGTGTTATGCCTTAGGTTCTTCATTTTATTTAACCTCTGCATTGCTATGGCCAGTCTCCTTCTGACCTCTTTTGAGCAGTCTCCATTGTTGTTAATTATGGAGCCAAGATATTCAAAATTTGTGACATTTTCAATTTCCTCTTTACTGATGGTAATTTTTGGTTGGCATCTTGTTTTTGTCTGTGGACATTATCTTTGTTTTTTTTTTGTGTTCAGAAAAAGATTCTGATCCTCACTGTGTCTTTTGACAGACAGGATTAACTGTTCTAGTCCCTTGGCACTGTTTGAAAGAATAACTCTGTCATCTGCATACCTGAGTTCTGGGATCGCATTTCCACCAATTGTGAACGGATCGCAATGTTCACATTCTTGGTCACTCCGAACATTTCTCATTATATTTTCTGCATAGATGTTAAACAAGTATGGAGAAAGGATGCAACCCTGTCTTACTCCCCTTTTCACCTCAAACCATCCTGATGTTTCCCCCGCTAATCTGACAGCTGCTTGTTGTTTATGGTATAGTGTTTCAATTAGATGGATCAAATGCGCCGGAAACCCCATGTCTCTCATGATGTTCCGCAATTTCTGATGTTGTACACAGTCAAAGGCCTTGGTGTAATCTACAAAACAGGCATGAAGATCTACATTGTATTCTCTGCATTTCTCGAGGATGTTTCTCACATTAAAGATGTGATCTCTCGTACCTCTGCCTTATCTAAAACCCACCTGTACTTCATGAATGTCATGTTCTAACTTTCTCTCTATCCTTTACATGATAATCCACAAGAGGATTTTGTTGGCATGACTTATTAAAGCAATAGTATGATAGTTAGTACTCAGTTTTAAATTGCCTTTCTTTTGGAGAGGGATATACACATATCTTGTCCATGCTTTGGGCCAGATTGCACTGTTCCAGATCTTCACACATAGTGCATGATAAACGAGGACACTGGCCTCTCCTCCTGCTTGGATTAGTTCAGTTGGTATATCATCACATCCTGGTGATTTTCCTTTCTTCAGACTTTTGTTTGCTGCACGTACTTCATCTAATATAGGTTCTGGCTCTCTCTCTTCACTTTCAATCGTCATGTCTGTTGTCTTTGTACTATCTTCATACATTTCTCTACAGTACTCCTTCCATCTCTCCAATATATCCTTACTTTCTGTTAATATGTTACCATTTTTAATCATTGATTACATATAATGATGGTCTAAAATCATCTGTTAGCGTTCTGATTTCCTTGAACATATCCCCATCTTTTCCTTGAAATTGCAGCTCTTCTATTCTATTGCAGGTGTTCGTTATGTACTGTTTCTTGTCTTTCCTAATCTCTCTCCTAATGTTTCTTGTGCAGTATTTGTCACTGTTCCGTTCTACCCCTGTTTGCTTCAATTTTCTTCTTTCTTCTATGAGCCTCAATGTTTCCTCCGTGATGTATATCTGCTTCTTATGCACTTTTCTAGGGATCATGTTTTCTTCTGATGTGATGAGAATATCTCTTGCATGTGTGGCTAGCTCATCCGGTGTCATATCCTCTTGTACAGCTATCAGTGCTTTGAATTTGTTTTGTACTTCTATGTTATATTCAGGTGGTATGGCGCTTACATCGAGACTGAGAGGTCGAGCACCTTTCGTCACTTTTTTCAATTTTAACTTAAAATCTGCAATTAGTAGCTCATGATCTGACTCACAATCTGCGCCTGGGAGTTTCTTTGTAGATAATATACCTGACCTCCATCTTTGTTGTATCAAGATGTAATCTATTTGATTCCTGCTGTTGCCATCTCTTGAGGTCCATGTGTAGAGCCTTCTGGGATGTTGTTTAAATAGGGTATTTGTATTAGAGCGGTTGTTTTCTAAGCAGAATTCGATTATTTTTTCTCCTCTTTCGTTTCTATTTCCTATACCGAATGGACCTCGCACCTTTTTCTCTTCCTCTGTTCTTTCGATGCCAACTTTCGCGTTAAAGTCGCCCATGATTATCATGATATCCCTTTTTTTTCACTTTCCCTAAAGTCTCTTGTAAACTGTTGTAAAATTCCTCAATTTCGTAATCATCTGCTGCAGATGTGGGTGCATAAACTTGTAAAATTGTGATGTTTCTTTCCTTTCTCTTGAGTCTAATCATGATAAGTCGATCACTAATTGGATTGTATTCAAGTAGTGCTATAGATGCTTCCTTTGTCAGGAGGAAATCAACCCTGCTCTGACCGCCCTTTTCCTTCCCTGAGTATATGAAGGTCTCTCCTGTTTGAGTTATAAAATGACCTTGTCTGGCCCATCTATGTTCAGAAATGCCCAGTATGTCTGTTCTGGTTCTTTCCATTTCTTTACTAATCATACAAAGTTTTCCCTGATGTAGGCTTCTTACATTCCACGTGCCTATTCTTAATTTTTTCTTTAGTCCGATGTCAGGGCTTTCCGCAGTAACACAGTCAGGTTTTTGGCCATCATCACCATTACTTGTACTTGCTCTGGCATCGTTCTCTTCCCCAGTTCGCATGGTCGATCTGCGAGGCCTGTGGGCCACACCATCAGATCTTTGTGTTTCGGGATTCATCATTCTTTGCTGTCACGATTTCTTGGCAAAATACATTCAGTAGTTTGCCATTACTTTCTGACCGGTTCTGGCCGCTTACCAACTTTGGTCCCTGGTGCGCCCTGAAGCCCGATACCAGGCCGAGCCAGCTCCTGCCTTCAAAGTCGTTGTCGAATAAATCGATCATCCATCTCTTCCGCCAACAGCTGTGTGTACTAATGAGGGGGGACTCCCTTCTTTACTTTGCTCAGCGTAGTTTAGCCGGCTAGCCAAAGCCGTTGCCACGGGGATGGCGCTGCCGTACACAAGCAGACTCTGGGAGCCATACGTGAGCTGGGCAAAAGCGGGGGAACCAAATAGGATCCAGGCCATCCCAAAAGGGATGTGGCTGCCTCTCACCGTGAGGTACTATCCCTTACAAACTCCTGCCCTACCCCCCTGATAAGAGTTATATTCTAAAAAAAAATATACATGATTTTCTTGAGAAATCAATACAGTATAAATATTTAATCTATTTCCCATTTTTTAGCAACCTGATCCTAGAAAAGGGTAGGGGCTAACATTGTGAAGAATTACTACGTCAATAGTAACAAGTCCAAAAAAAAAACGGAAAAAATACTCACTTTACTTTACAATCCCACTCTAGTTTAATTGTTTCGTCCATAAATGGGAACTGTGTTTGACTATTTCTTGGAGGCTGGAAAGAAAAATTATGTTTAACTATTCAGAAACATGAATTTTGATGTTAAATTTTTATTTCTGCATCTTTTAACATTTTCAAAAGCAATTTAATGAAGCCCAAAATGTAGTGTTAAGTTAATTGCTAGTTGGGGTAGGGACCAACATTAGGAAGAATTAGTATGTCAGTTGTAACAAGGCAAAAACAAAAACTCACTTTACAACTATGCTCTACTTTAATTTTTTTCATCCATAAATGGGAAATGTCTTTGACTATTTCTTGGAGGCTGGAGAAGAAAATTATATTTTATATACAACAAAGTTTTAAATTCTTAAAATAGCAAAAAACTCTAGTTGAGTAGAAGATGATATAGAGATGTAAGTTGTGATACATTATATTAGAGAAAAAAAAATACCAGTTTCTATCAATCTGTAGTATTTATCCCAACAAATATTTTTGCTGCACATATGCTTTGATTGCCACTTGAAGGTTATGGCACCATTGTTAGAAAAAATCTACACCGATGCATGATTAAAACTTCTGCACACAAATAAAACATTTTATTAAAAATAAAAAAAAATTGTTAAGCTTATATACAAATACAATCTGTAAAAAAAAATTATATACTTACTTACTTACTTAGTCGTTCCCCTTCTACCGTGAGGTGTAGAGGTTTGGAAGAGAGAGCGCCAGGCTATCCTATCGGCTGTCTTCCTCCTGGCCTGGTTCCATTCTAGTCCTCGGTCCTTCAAAGATTGTCTAATGTTGTCCTCCCAGCGGACTCTGGGTCGTCCTGGGGTCTGGATCCTTGGCTCTTTGTTTCCAATGCTTGTCGTGGTAGCCGATCTTCTCCCATTCTGCAGACATGGCCAAACCATCTTAATTGGGACTGTTCTACTTGCATCTGCAGGGGGTAGGATTTAAGGCCTTGACGTATCGTCTGGTTGCGTACCATGTCTCTTCTTGTTACTTCAACCACTTTCCTTAGATACCTCATTTCAGAGCTGACCAAGACCCTACTCCACCTCCACGTAGTGGCCCTGGAAACAGGCTGCATCACTGCAGTCTAGCTGAGAGAGTAGGAATCGAAGGGGGAAGGCAAACCCGGTCCCAAAAAAATGTTGTGCTGAAGTCGGATGTGTCGGCCGAAAGGAGCAGATATCGCAGCTCCGCTGAAAACGGACTCGATGCAACCAACGTCCTTCTCAGGACGAACGAGGAAGAAGAAGAAATGCAAAAACGTAAGACAAATTTTTGTTGTCTCTCAAATCCACAATACCTTTCTCCCCCGTACGTACTGGATTTAGCGTGTCAAATCCTGAACACCCCCCCCCCCCCCCTTTCATTTTGCTACTAAACGCCCACTGTTTACTACTGAACGCCCGCCTCTGGCCCCTTTTTTCCATATCTCCCCCTTGGATCCGTCCAAAGCACCCAGGGCGGCGGTACCGACCACTTTGGGAACCACTGAGTTAGATGAAAGATTTGAAGCCCTTAAGATCTGAATATATAGAAGAATGAGGTTGTGAAAAAACGTCTGTGCATGTACTTTTGAGCCCTTCTTTCTTTCCTTCATCGTCTTATTATTTAGGTGCACTTTTTGTAACTGTCGTTCTCTTTGACAGTATCACTTCATTTTCGCATATTTTATGCCCTACATTTTTTGCTCTGAGCCGCTCCCAGACTTGTTTATGTTCCGCTAGGGGAATCGTAATAATACCAGGCTAATTAGACAGGTCAGCGGATAATACTATGATAGATACCACCCTACAGAGTACATAAAGAAAGCCATATTGTTTATCTAAGCTGTCAGATCGGCGGACTCATGAAAACACAGGCGCTGGCCCATCTTTGTATCAATATTACCGATTATTATCTGTCTGGGGAGCCAATATGGTGAGAAAGCATCTAGACGGGGAAAAAGTTCACAGGTTTGTTTGTGAGTTTGCATAAAGACGCAATCGGAAGTATTAGTATTACTGCCTTATTAGAAAGAGGTCACGTGTTGGAATTTTAAAATTTGACATTTTAAAACACGTGTGGGAGATTATGATTTAATACCCCAACCCATATAGTTCTAAAGAGCTTACCATTGGCTTGAGGAGGATTCAACTTATTGCTGTTTCCTGGTCAGTTAAGTAAAACAAAAATGGCTGCTGTACCATGCAATGGAAAGCACGTGGCACCTGGGTCTATTAAAATTTATTTCTTTTCTTTTTTATTTATTACTATTCCTAATTTAAATTATCACTTCTAGCTAGTGTCAAGCAATCAACAAATACTAATTATAATCAACTGCTTAATTTGTGTACAGAATAGAAACAGAAATAAATTCAACTTATCTGGCTTGTATTTCTCACGATGCTTCGTCTCAAAAATACACCACGTGGACTGGTCACGGTTGTGGCATGTCTGATCGCTCTGGAAGTCAAAAATGGAATCCGAATGTAGAGCCCCTACTAACAGACCAGGACCTGTTTTATAGTAACAACTCTCTGATGCAACTTCGGAACACGTGCACGGGAAGACCGACGCGATACGTAATAGATCTAGAATTATCTCCCAAAAGATACAACTACCCCCAATTGACGTAATAACCGGGCTACTACCTAAATTAAAATCGAAAACAATCGTAAGAGTTTCCCTTGAAACATGCCACTACAAAGAATAGTCCTAACAGTTTTCCATCTCTTCTACAAACAAACTAATGACTGCTCACCGTAAAATTAACATAACGAGATTCTAACACCTGCTTCACAACATCAGCCGACTCGTGAAAGCTTCCTGACAATCATAACATTTTATTCCCGCTATCCCACATCAGACGAATTCCGCTATCCAAGGGACACTACAAATCTCCGAGCGAACGGGCGTGTCTCTCCCCTGAAAATGGAGATCAAAGGAATAAATTTGCTCGCCCGTGATCACAAAGCCAGATGCCGCTGTAAGTTTACCTAAAGTTACGTCTAATAACTGGCCGTCTTACTGCTCTACCGACGCGAAGGGTGAAACCAAAATATACCATGCAACCACGCACGTAGGTGTTACCCCCACCCCGAGAAGAAAGGGGTAATGGGGTTGTTCCTGCAATTATTCGAGCCATAAAGAATAACCAAGAAATGTTTACAAATCAGGAACCCTGAAAGAGTAGAATAAAAAGGAAATAACAACAATAATGAAAAAGAACGGGGCGAGTTTAAAATAAAAATAACAGGCAACTCGCCACACTACTCCACCCTTTCTAGGTCGGGACTCCCGGCCTAAAGACTGTAATTTATCATTTCACATTCGCCCCTGTTTACGTCCGTAGAGATCCGTCTATTCTTACTTACTTAGTCGTTCCCCTTCTACCATGAGGTGTAGAGGTTTTGAAGAGAGAGCGCCACACTATCCTATCGGCTGTCTTCCTCCTGGCCTGGTTCCATTCTAGTCCTCGGTCCTTCAAAGATTGTCTAATGTTGTCTTCCCAGCGGACTCTGCGTCGTCCTGGGGGTCTGAATCCCTGGCTCTTTGTTTCCCATTCTTGTCGTGGTAGCCGATCTTCTCCCATTCTGCAGACATGCCAAACCATCTTAGTTGGGACTGTTCTACTTGGGTCTGCAGGGGGTGGGATTTTAGTCCTTGGCGTATCGTCTGGTTGCGGACCATGTCTCTTCTTGTTACTTCAACCACCTTCCTCAGATACTTCATTTCAGAGGTTTGGCTCTGGCTTTTATGGGTTGTAGTCATTGCCCATGACTGGGACATAGGTGGAGCGGTATACAGCCATCTTCGTTTTCTTACCAACCTCTCTCTTTTGCTGAGGAATCCTCGATTTATGGCCTGAAAAAGTCTCCCAACTGCTGCTTTTCGAGTGGCCAACTCTTCTTTGATGCCTCCCTCACGGTATGTAATAGCTCCGATATATTTAAAGTGGTCGACCTGCTCCAGGACCTGTTCTCCCAGCTTAATCCGATGTCTTCTTTCTTCTCGTGATATCACCATGGATTTTGTTTTAGACCTGCTTTTGACCATCTTTCTCTTCTCCAATAAAACGGTATTCAATCAGTTTTACAAATAACGGTTCACAAGAAACAAGGGACGTTTCGGGTTTTACCCTTCGTCAGCCACAAACAGGTGACAAAGACAAGAATTACATAAAGGTACTACAAAACTATACGATGATGATGACGATCTCTGAAATACATACATGTCTCATCTTCCAGTACCCCACTGAATACTTTCTTGTTCTCTCCTTACATGACTTGATAACATCGTTATGTCAAATGCCTTTTCCAGATCTATGAAACAAAGATGGATCTCACTCTTATACTCAAGTGCATTTTCACTCAGCTGTCTGAGTGTGAAGATTAGGTCTTGAGTACTTCGGTTTGCTCGGAATCTGCACTGGACCTCATCCAATTGTGGCTCAGCTAGGCGTCCGAGTCTCTGCTCTAGGATTCTAGAGTAGATTTTACCAGGGACACTGGGAAGGGATATGCCCCTATGGTTTCCACATTGTCGATTGTCACCCTTTTTGAAAATTGGTTTTATGATGGCAATCTCCCAATCCTTTGGTATGGTCTTGTGGCACCAGGCTCTCTGCAGAGATTCTCAGGAGTAATAGGGCGCCTGCTGCTCAATGTACTTAACTATTTCTGGTGTTATACCATCATGCCCTGCTGCTTTGCCCATCTTGACTTTCTCCAGTGCTGCCTTCAGTTCTTCCATCTTTATATCATCTTCATCACCATTTGTTTCCTCTTCTGTGCTAGTGGTTATTATTTCTGATGCTTGAACTTGCTCACCACCAAGGAGTTCTAAGAAATATTCTTTCCATCTTTCCATTACTTCCTTCGGGGCAATTTGCCTTGCTTGTCCTTTATAAATTTGAGAGGGCATTGTTTTTCCTTCCTCATATTCTGTAGGGTCTTATAGAACATTTTCTGGTTTTCTTGCGCATCTTTTTCTAGCTTTTCTCAAAATTCTTCCCAGGACTTCTGTTTTGCTGCTAGCACCTTGTTCTTTGTTTCTGTCCTGAGTATTACATATTCTCTATATTTCTCTATTTGTCCTGCTGTGTTTTTAGCTCCTAAGTATTGTTTCCATGCCATTTTCTTCTCTCTTATTTTCTCTTTGACTTCCTCTGTCCCCCAAGGTGTCCTCTTTCTCTTGTTCCCAAGTCGGGCTTCACCAAATGCTTCTGCAGCAGCTGTCTTTATGATGTCCTTGAATTTAAGCCACAGGGTTTCCAAGTCATCAGGTAGTTTCACATTCGCCCCTGTTTACGTCAGTAGAGATCCGTCTATTCTTCGCCCTGCAAATGTAGGTTTGCTGGGCCACCGGGCCATGACATGCCTCCTTACCCCACGAACCTGGCCTCGATCAAATAGATCGCGCCGCCTGTTTTTCGTCGTCATAGATATCCGCAACATTTGTGATTTGTGGCGCCCACGTAACTAACCGAACACTGAACAGATAATCATCCTGATACTCACTGTCAGATCATTGCTCAACGCGGGCGTGTATGTTTATGGTTGGCAGGCCTGTATCTAACTTACCTGAGATAACGGCGACCTACCGGAATGTCCCCCGAGTGAGAATCACTGTTTCGCTATTGGAGCAGTTTGTTGGCCGAAGAAACGTGCGCATATTTCTTCTTCTTTCGAGTCTGAGTTATAAACACAACTTGAACATGGAAACTCTGCTGAAAGTCTGTAACAACTGGCCAACGGTTCTTCACATTTAATGCGACAATACTGTCATGCTTAGAAAGGTTAAAGTTATTTAAGGTACCTCCTGAGTATAGAAGATGGCGATAATACGTGGGAAGTAAAAGTGTAAGAAATAGAGTTTCACAAGTGAATAGTTTAAGGAGAAGATCTGTCTCTGGACTGAATAGTTCCTCTAGTCCAGCCTATCTATACGACTATAATTTAGTATAAGAGAATCTTGCACCCCCTTATATTGAGAAATATAAGTTTACTAAACACCTACACACACAGTTATGTGACAACAAGACACACAAACGTGAAAAAACCTATGGTTAAATGGGTATGGGTCTGACCAACACACACAAAGTTAGTTCCTTTGTTGTTTATTATCACTAAACTTTACAACATACAATATCTAAAAGAGAAAGATCAAATACATCAGAATTACACGCATAGAAAAATAGCAGTATACCTATGCCCTTCCCTCTTTGAGAAGATAAGAAAAGTTAATAACCTACATAAATCCGTCCACCTTTGCTCCCCATTAGCGTTACGTTTTGCTACGAAGAAAACCCACGCAATGCGCTGTCTGTGGACTGACATTTTAGCCACGCCTATTTTTCCCGTCTTTCGTGCGCTAACGGTGTGTTTACCTATTATTCGCACCATGCCCGATGATGGGATGGGGGTGAGGGGGTGGGGGTGAACTGGTCTGTTTAACAGAATTTTCGCGCGAGCTGACATGTCAATCATCGGGAAGTGAACGAAAGCACGTGATGAAACTGATCAGACTTAGTAGCAACTTCAAAGGCGATTATAATATTTCCCGGTCATCTTTGATGTCCGAAATTTTCAGGGGAATTAAGCATTTGATCTAAAATAAAGGGGAGATAATCAAGACTGTCCGCTCGCATAAGACGGTTCTATGATGCCGTTCGGCATAAGCGGGGGAGCGAACAGTAGAATCTTTTATCTCGTGAAGCCAAGCTTGCGATTTCTCCTGAAAACGTCCTAGGTGTGACTTTTACCATCTTTCAGAGATATCACACAAAACTCTGTATAAATTCTGCCGTCTCTCCTGAGTCAGTTATCAGTCTATCAGAAATTTTGGACGAATCTAAACACGCCAGACTAGGAACCATTTTATTTGCTAAATGTGTTAAATTGTCCCGTGGAGATTTACATTTCTGATTGTGGTAATATTTTAGTTGTGCTTAAGTATTAAATGAGTTAAAAGTTTTACCATTTTATTCACTGCTATTCCCGAGCATTAAGACTGACGAAATAGCAAAACGCGCAGATATTCTCTTACCAGTGGTTCAGTAAAGTAAAATCCATCAACCATTTTTCGAGGACTTAAGTATAATGTTAAGCGTGACAGAGTAGTACGTGCATTATATTTCATTGTGTGTAAATTTTTTAAATGACTAGTGTATATATCACGTGTTAAAACGATAGACGCCAACCATCAAATAGCTAGTAATGACCAGCAATATGTGTTAAAGGAGTATTAATTAAATTAATCCTGGTATTGTGCACTGAGTGTTTTACTGGGCAAGAGGGGAAAGGCGCATACCTAAAACCCAACAGGACCCGCTGAAGCAAAGCGCGATAGGTTAGACTAAGATACCATGTGCCTTTTAAGTTAATTAGAGGACGGAGAGGAACAGAGATCACACTACGCGTGATAGCATAGTATTGTCAATTTGGGTTAAATGTTTTTGTTTCTTCCTAATTTAGGCTAGATAAAAAAAAACCATCAAACCAGCGGTCTTATAGGCTATCAGTGACATTATTGTTATTATTGGGTCTTCGATTTTGACCTTTGCGGTCCACTTTCTTCATTCATGTGAGAGGCCAAACTATAAACAATAAGAATAATATTAAACTGGACTTGCAAGATACCAGATTTTTTCTATTTAATTTTATCAGCCCGCTGTGGCAAAATATATAACAGTTTACTCGACCTGTGACAGATGTCTTCCCAAGTGGATTTTACGCAGGGGAATTCGCTTATTTTTTTTCCATAACCAGCACTCAACGGAGAGAAAAGCCGATATAATGTATCATTACCAGTGTGCATAACGTAACAGTTGTCTCAGCAACCAGAGATTGGACAATAAAGGAACTATTTTTCTTTCTATGACTGTGACAGTCCCGAATACGCCTTACTTCAACCACTATATGCGGTGATACAGGACTCATCTGGGAAACCAATTAACGCACCAATTTTGGCGATTACCTTGACATTCTTATTAAGTACCAAGGCTAGTCTGGGGCCAGATTTTGCAACCAACCTGACACGATAGGTCATACTATTGTTAGGGGTTTTTGTTTCAAGAGATACCTGCGCCAAGTACTGGGTAAGCGAGTATGTTTGTGGCCACAGAATGACAGAGTGAAAAACAGAGAGAGAGAGAGAGAGAGAGAGAAATATTTTTCCTTTGTTACAATCATTATACTAACTTCATTATTTTTTTTATCTCACTGAACTGAGTATTTACGGGATAGCTTAACTAGGAACTTGTTCTTTTCTTTACTGATTATTCTATACCCTAATGCTAATCTTTGACCTTTGGATTTGTTAACTTCATTTGGGGATCTTTATTTCTTCACAAGAGGGGAGGGCATTGATGGAGTTATTTTCCCATGTCTGTAATATGATTTGTTGATATATATGTTCGATGTTGTAAAGTTTAATTGATAATAATCTAAACAAAAACTTAATTTAATGTGTTGGTCAAACCCATATCTATTACCAATAGTTTTTCACGTCTGTACATATTCGTCATATAATTGTGTGTGTATGTGGGTGCAGTGAAACTTATATTTGATATAAGGTGAGAAAGTTCGTCTGATTAAAACATAGTCGTATAGGTAGGCTGGATTAAAGAAACTACTCACTCCAGAGACTGACCTTCCTCTTACACTATCACCTCGTGAAAATCTATTTTCTTACACCTTTATTCTCACATATTTACCACAATCAAATCTGCTCAGACCGGACCATCAATATTTTCAGACCGTTCTTTAAAAATTTAC
Source organism: Oreohelix idahoensis (assembly GCA_024509875.1). NCBI lineage: Eukaryota > Metazoa > Mollusca > Gastropoda > Stylommatophora > Oreohelicidae > Oreohelix > Oreohelix idahoensis. The sequence continues at coordinate 983,072 of JAMPIV010009321.1, read as the reverse complement.
GACATACACTCATCACCAAGAAGTGACAAAAACCACGGCAACAGGACTCACCAAGAATTAAAATTTCCTGTACAAAAGGCGAAAACAACGGTTTGATAATGCTTGACCTACGTTTCAGGGACGAAAACTAGTATTTACAGCAAAATTTCAAAAATCTTGTCATTTTTATTTTAACTGTTAAAGACTAATTCATTTAGACATATATTTACCTCTAAACAGAGCTATACCATTATAAGAGGAAATTCGCTGAATTAACTCAGCTGGGGGCTTAAACGGGCCAAAAACCATTGTTAAATCATACACGGCGATGGACAGATATAAGTTAACCATTGTTCAGCGCTATGTCGCATGCTTCTTGACTTCTGAATTATCTTGTGAATACTCCTTTCGGATATAAGCGCCATTACACTTCTATCTACATCTCTGCCAAGAGTAATTTTGTGCGCAGGTAAACACCTTTGACGACCCATTTAGATACTCTTGAGTTTTTGGCCATTGTTGGACACTACTGCAAAGCAGGGGAGGCAATCCGTGACACCTGCAGCGTACAGGGAGACCGCCACCTCTGCCACTCCCTTCGCTGCGCCACTGCATACCGGACCGAGACATTTTTGAACCGATTATAAGTCAGTCTTTAAATAGAATCACAGTGTTACAGATAATAACATACAGTTAGCGGAAGATTTTCTTCAGACGTTTTTTTATTTAAAAATCATATTGGTATTTACCACCTTAGTCTTAATTGGCAGCCAGTGTTGTATTCTGTATTTACATTGTTTTACATTTCTTTCATTTTTTTTTTCTAGCCCAATTATAAAATGTTTCCTTTTTGTATATCATCTTTTTAACAAGTAAAAAATAGGAAGCAGAAGAAAAAAAAAAAAACAGAGTTTTAATGAAACAAAAGATGGTACACCAAAAAAAAAAAATTGAGTTTTAATGAAACAATAGATGGTACACCAAAATAAAAAAAATTGAGTTTTAATGAAACAATAGATGGTACACCAAAATAAAAAAATAGAGTTTTAATGACACAAATAGATGGTACAACCAAAATAAAAAAACAGAGTTTTAATGAAACAATAGGTGATACAACCAAAAAAAATAGAGTTTTAATGAAACAATAGATGGTACAACCAAAATAAAAAACAGAGTTTTAATGAAACAATAGATGGTACAACCAAAATAAAAAAAACAGAGTTTTAATGAAACAATAGATGGTACAACCAAAATATAAAAAAATAGAGTTTTAATGAAACAATAGATGGTACCAAAATAAAAAAAGTCTAAGTAGAAAACACTGAAGAGGCAGCTGTGGATCCATTTCAATAAATTTGTGATGTTGAAATGATGACGCCAAATCGTGTCCTAGACAAATACTCCGAACTTAACAACGAATGCTCCCAGTGGGAGGTCACTCTATACTTTAATATTACCAGGCAGTTAAATGGGATTTGTTATCTTGTTCGGTTGCTGTAAACTTTAGTTCAAGTGCGGTGTGAGGACTACACATGTACAGTTGGATAAACTTAAGGGTGGCAATATCTGGTTTGTACTTGGGTAACTCTGCCTTGAGAAGAAAGTGATGTAACCATTTTGCCAGCTCGACTGTTTCCACCTGAAGGCGAAAGATACGCACCTCATTTTTTATCTTACCTTTATTAAGTTTGAGAAAGACGCCATTTAGGCCTATAACCTACACCCTACAGAAACTATGCTCCAGAGCTGTTCGAAGATGAAGAAATGTGAAAAAACAACACAAATAAAACAGGAACTAGATAATGAGGTATGTTAGAGTTTCAGAAAAGCAGACAAAGATCGCCATATTTACCAAGTGTACCTCAATACATCCGATGTTTTTTTCAAATTGCCTTCAACCTTTCCTTTTATTATGGTTTTCAGGAAAGTGGTAGGCCTATGTATTTTTTTATGATTACAATATTTTGATCTCATTCATTAGGCCTATTTCCTTTTAACATTCCTAGCTGCTCTAGGATTTCCCCCCCCCCCCCCCCCACACACACACACACACACACATTTTAATGAGAATCACACCATTCTTCTCTATATCCAGATCACAAACGCCATAATTCTTGTTTTCCAACTTCTTGATCATTGTCCCAGTTTCTACACCATACAGTAATAAAAGTAATAATACTTGATGACTGTCATTTTTAATTTGTGAGTGTGCCCCATTCCTCTCTATCCCATGTCAAGGGCCTCAATTCTTTTTTCCAATTGATTGTTCATGTTTCCACATCCTACAGTAGTGAGAATATATGTAACATTTCATAACTCTCAGTTTTAATTTGTAAGTTGTTTGTTTAGATGTCAGTATTTATCTCAAGTTGTTGAATGTATCTTTAGCCATTCTTTTCTTGATTTCCATTTGATATCTGTCATCTTCACTGATTATGTGTCCAAGTCATGGGAGACTCTTGACTTTTCCTGTATACATCATTTAGTCACACTTCTTTTTATGTTTATACAAGCACAACATGTCAGAGTATTGCAGTAAATAATTATGGTGGTCTCTTTCTGCTGTATGTTCACTGATTCTCTTGTGGTCACTTCATTCATTTCTATTTTTCTTGTGAAGTAAATCAATGACAGACAGAGAGTGGCATGAAAGCATAGAAGCTTCATCTGTGATGAGTAGTGATGCTTCTCTAGCTAAATATATCAATATAAGATGGTGATGCATATTTATTCAACCCTGACATGCTTAATACAAATGGGGAAAATTCCAAACATTGTGTAAAAAAAGAAAAACACAGGCATATGTATGTTTGAAAAAACACATATGCTTTGAAGAGATTGGGAAGAAATACATGGTTGTACAAATTAGTTTCCAGGTCATAATGTACAGCTTTTCCATCTCCTCTTGTTTGATCCTTAGCTGCCAACTGTCAAAGCCATCAGTGGCCATTATGCCTGGTGGCGTCTTGTAGGGCAGCAACAAACTGCATTCACTTTGCTCGGCAGTGGCCATCTTTCGTGCAGTGCCCCAACTCTGGTTTATTCTTTGCACCTCAGCCTCCACAGTTCTCCACCAAGATGTTTTTGGTCACCTCTCTTTAGCTTACCTTCAGAGGGTCATAGCATTGCTGTTCTTAGTCGGCCTCTCTTTATCTTACCTTCAGAGGGTCATAGTATTGCTGTTCTTGGGATGGCATTGATGTCTCTTCTGAGGAGCTTTTCCACACTTTCCCAAAAATGTGCCATGAAAAGTTGGTAAAAATTTGTTACAAATGGTTGGGACACTTTAGGAAAATAGGAAGTGATATATTATAAGTAATACTGTTGTAGTTTGTTCCTAGTTGTAGTTGCTGAGTGTTCTTATGTCTTTTCTATCAGTACCTATTTCTTCAAGGCATTAGTTTATCATTATGATCTTCATCAAACCTTCTTATAGTCAAAAAGCACATGTAAATACTTTTGGGACCTCATTAAACTTTTCTGCTAGTTTTCTAACACACAACATTGCCTCTATAGTTCTGCTAGTTTTCTAACACACAACATTGCCTCTATAGTTCTGCTAGTTTTCTAACACACAACATTGTCTCTATAGTTCTGCTAGTTTTCTAACACACAACATTGCCTCTATAGTTCTGCTAGTTTTCTAACTTACAACATTGCCTCTATAGTTCTGCTAGTTTTCTAACACACAACATTGCCTCTATAGTTCTGCTAGTTTTCTAACACACAACATTGCCTCTATAGTTCTGCTAGTTTTCTAACACACAACATTGCCTCTATAGTTCTGCTAGTTTTCTAACACACAACATTGCCTCTATAGTTCTGCTAGTTTTCTAACACACAACATTGCCTCTATAGTTCTGCTAGTTTTCTAACACACAACATTGCCTCTATAGTTCTGCTAGTTTTCTAACACACAACTTTGCCTCTATAGTTCTGCTAGTTTTCTAACACACAACATTGCCTCTATAGTTCTGCTAGTTTTCTAACACACAACATTGCCTCTATAGTTCTGCTAGTTTTCTAACACACAACATTGCCTCTATAGTTCTGCTAGTTTTCTAACACACAACATTGCCTCTATAGTTCTGCTAGTTTTCTAACACACAACATTGCCTCTATAGTTCTGCTAGTTTTCTAACACACAACATTGCCTCTATAGTTCTGCTAGTTTTCTAACACACAACATTGCCTCTATAGTTCTGCTAGTTTTCTAACACACAACATTGCCTCTATAGTTCTGCTAGTTTTCTAACACACAACATTGCCTCTATAGTTCTGCTAGTTTTCTAACACACAACATTGCCTCTATAGTTCTGCTAGTTTTCTAACACACAACATTGCCTCTATAGTTCTGCTAGTTTTCTAACACACAACATTGCCTCTATAGTTCTGCTAGTTTTCTAACACACAACATTGCCTCTATAGTTCTGCTAGTTTTCTAACACACAACATTGCCTCTATAGTTCTGCTAGTTTTCTAACACACAACATTGCCTCTATAGTTCTGCTAGTTTTCTAACACACAACATTGCCTCTATAGTTCTGCTAGTTTTCTAACACACAACATTGCCTCTATAGTTGTGCTAGTTTTCTAACACACAACATTGCCTCTATAGTTCTGCTAGTTTTCTAACACACAACATTGCCTCTATAGTTCTGCTAGTTTTCTAACACACAACATTGCCTCTATAGTTGTGCTAGTTTTCTAACACACAACATTGCCTCTATAGTTCTGCTAGTTTTCTAACACACAACATTGCCTCTATAGTTCTGCTAGTTTTCTAACACACAACATTGCCTCTATAGTTCTGCTAGTTTTCTAACACACAACATTGCCTCTATAGTTCTGCTAGTTTTCTAACACACAACATTGCCTCTATAGTTCTGCTAGTTTTCTATCACACAACATTGCCTCTATAGTTCTGCTAGTTTTCTAACACACAACATTGCCTCTATAGTTCTGCTAGTTTTCTAACACACAACATTGCCTCTATAGTTCTGCTAGTTTTCTAACACACAACATTGCCTCTATAGTTCTGCTAGTTTTCTAACACACAACATTGCCTCTATAGTTCTGCTAGTTTTCTAACACACAACATTGCCTCTATAGTTCTGCTAGTTTTCTAACACACAACATTGCCTCTATAGTTCTGCTGCATCAAATAAGAATGTTGTTGAAATTCACTTTTTTTTCTCTCTTTGTCTTATGGCTTTTGTGAAGTCTAAGTATAAAAATATTGTCTTTCAAGAGGTGATGATAGGGATCATTTTGTGAAGTCTAAGTTAGTGACCCAAAAATTGCTAGAAAAGGACCTATACAAAATGAATTATGACCCTAAAAAGAAAAGCCCAAAAATACCCTTTAACTTAACACATTAACTACTGCAAGCCGCTGTCAGCGGCTCACAAAATAATCACATTTGGACCGCAAGCCGCACAGAGCGCCAATCTAATTTTAGTAATAAAATGAATGAAAAATGTACTGAAACACTCTCTGATCTGGTTCGAGATTTTAAGTTGCCACTGGAAAACAAATTCCCAAAGCATGGTTGTTGTAGAACACTGGAAAATTGATATTATTTTCATATTTTTCAGCGTTTTGGGTTAGTTACCAAATCGTGTAAAACTGTTTACCATGGCAACTAGTGATAGGACTACAAAAAATGCTTGTACATCTCGTCTAACGGCTGAATAGGATAGAAACGTGTTTCAACAATTGACTGATAGATCTAGCGACAAGGACAAGAGTGAAAATGGTGTGCACGGTGATTGAAATTGTGATTTTGATAGAGATGGGGCGCAAGCAGTTATAATTGTGAAAATATTGCAAGTCCTCAGCCATTGGAGGGCCGTTAATAGCAACAACCTCTATTAGAGTTACAACTGGTGTTTATTGTAATAGTACAAGGGGATTGACATAAGTCTTGGGTCTGACCATGAAGGGCATGTCACAGAGAGCTGAAATTTTGTATAGTGTTTATTCCTTTTCAATATAGCCACTGTCTGAATTGACACATTTCTGCCATCTCTGCTTGACCTTGAAAAGACCTTGGGAGTAGAACACCCTATTTTTCAAACTAAACCAGTCATCACATGCCAGTATAACCTCTTCATCGCTGTCAAAATGATTTCCTTTTAGCTGTTTTTTAAGATCTGGGAATAGAAAAAAGTCTGATGGAGCCAAATCTGGAGAATATGGTGGGTGTGGAAGAATTTCAATATTCAAATCGTTGGCGGATAGCTGCACAAGCCGTGCTTTGTGAGAGGGCGCGTTATCCCTCGTTTCCTGGTCACAACCTTTCTTAGTTTTGTGAGAAGATCTGCATAGTACTGTCCATTAACTGTGTTGCCACGAGGCAGATAATCTTTCATAAGGACACCTTTGCCGTCCCAAAAAATAGTCAGCATCACTTTTCCTGCAGATTTCTGTGCCCTCGGCTTGACAAGTGTTGGGGAGCCTGGGGTTTTCCATTGCATGCTAGCAATTTTGGATTTGGGGTCATAATGGTGTACCCAAGTCTCATTTACTGTCACCATGGTCTCCAAAAAAATTTTTGACTGACACTTTTTGAGCAACTGTTGACAGCAATTTACCCTCATTTGCTTCTGTTCACATGTCAACAGTCGCGGAACCCAGCGTGCACACACTTTTCTCATGTTCAGTCTGTTGTATAAAATTCTATAAACTGTTCTTTCATTTAGTTTTACTCTACTAGCTATCTCCACAATTGTCATTTTTCGATCCTGGTCAATGATTTTCTTCACTTTGTTGCATTTTCATCGTTGCACTCTGAGGCTGGTCTACCAGATCTTGGCAGATCAGCAACATTTGAGCGGCCGCACTTAAACTGTTGACACCAGTTTTTTACCTAAGTATATGAAGGACAAGAATCACGAAACACTGGTTCCATCTCCCTGTGTATTTCTGTAGGTGTTTTTCCCTGAAACATCAGAAATTTTATCACAGCTCTGGCCTCCTTCTTTTCCATTGTTTTGTCAAATCTTTGGAGCAGCAGATCCGGTCATTAGGGTACATTGCGCCGTGCACCGTAGCGGGAAAACCCATTGAAGAAACAAACGCGTACTTTACACATTCAGTGCAAATATGATGAACTTTAAATGTGCCAAGTTTCATCTTCCTCCTGTGACTCCTTCATGGTCAGGCCCAAGACTTATGTCAATCCCCTTGTACATTCATTTATCTTTAAAATGACATGTAATTCATAAACATCTGTAAACAGTTACGAAAACTACAGCTTACTTTGTGCAAACACCTACAGGATGAAAATGGGAAAACAATTTAATTCGGCCACAGAGTGTTTTTCAATTCGGTAGTTAATGTGTTAAAGAAAATTACCTAAAACATACAACTGTCTCTTTTAGTTGTCATGTTAAACTAAACTTTTTTTTGCATTATTAAAAGGAGAAAATTAGCCACATAAAACAACTAAAAGAACCTACCAAAAAAAACTTTTATTTAATTAATTTTTTTTTTTCTGTTACTCTGCCAAACAGAAATGCTTCTGTTTACTAACCAAATAATGACCAATACAACAAAACAAGAACAAAATCATAAAGAAATACAACTTAATTTTTTACACATTCTGTGGCAAACTGAGAGTTTATTTTATTAACCAAAAAATGCCATGTAAGGAAAACAAAACAAAACAACCTTACAAATGCAATTTAAATGTTCACATTTGCTGTGCCAAACTGAACATTTTAATTTTATTAACAAATTAGTTCATTATTAAAAAGCACGTAATACATACAAATGCAGCTGACTACTTTTACAGTTTTTATCTTCTTCTTCAGTCCTTATCTGCAGACTGTCAAAACAGTCAGTGGCCAACACGCCTGGTGGCATCTTGTAGGGCAGCAACAGTGTCCACTTTGTTCAGTCGGTGGCCATCCTTCATACAGTGCCCCAGCTCTGGTTCTTTTTTGCATCTCTGCCTCCACAGTTCTCCGCCAAGTTGTTTTTGGTCAGCCTCTCTTTAGCTTTCCTTCGAGCGTCAATAGCTGTTCTTATAATGGCATTGGGGTCCCTTCTAAGGATGTGGCCAACCCAACTCCAGCATCTGCCAGCTAAGATGGTGTGCATGTCCACTTGGTTACTCCGAATAAGTAGGTCTTGGTTGGTAATGGTATTCTGCCAACAGATTAGGGGAATTTTCCTTAGGCACATTGTGTGGAAGAACAGTTTTGACATTTTCTTCTCTGTTACTCTCCAGCATTCCACACCATAGAGAAGCACAGAAAGCACACAGCTCTCATGTAAGCTTAACTCTTACTATCCGGCAAGCACCGTGAAGTGGCGCGGGTTTAGTACCAATTTTACGGCTCGCTAGTTCAAGTGGCGTGCGACGGTAATGATAGCTAAACTAGCGTGTAAAAACGCGGTTTTAGCTCACGTATAGTAAGAGTTAATTTTGTGTTTGTACTGTACTGGGAAGACTTCCAGATGTTGTTGAGACTAGCAAAGGCTGTTCTTGCTTTATTCATTCTGTGAATAATGTCCTTGCTTGTTCTGCCATCTGGTGTTACTATGCATCCTAGGTGTGTAAATGTGCCTGTCTGTTCTAGCTTTTGGTTCCTTATTGTGATTGGCTCAGGATTGCCCACATTGAGTGTCATGACCTCTGTCTTCTTTAGAATGATGTTCAGACTCACCTGCTGGCTATACTTATTCAGTCTATCTGTTTTTTCTTGACTGTGTTGATGTGAATGTGAGTAGTGCAATATCATCTGCATATTCCAGGTAATCCAGTGTAGAAAATGGTGTCCATCTAATTCCTCTTGGACTGCCCTCTGGTGCATGACTGTCAAATATAAAGTTGTTTATAAGGGGTATCCCTGTCATACTCATATCTTCACCTCGAAAGTTAGGTTGCTCAACCGAGCACTGCATGTAAAGTTAGAATAGAGGCTTTTTATTATGGAAACAATGCAGCTAGGAATTCCATAAACCCTTAGTATTTTCCATAGGCTATCCCATGTATGCTGTCAAAAGCCTTTTCAAAATCAACAAAGTTAATGTATAGCAGTCTCTGCCATTCTGAGCACTGCTCTGTAATGTTCCTGAGGGTGAATACATGATCTGCACATCTTCTGTTCTTTCTGAATCCCGCTTGTTCTGTCCTCTGTTTATGGTCTACTGCTTTTGAAATTCTCTGGATAATTATCCTGCCTAGCATTTTACTGGAACTGAAAGAAGAGTAATTCCTCTCCTGCAAGGTCACCCCTCTTAGGTGATTTGACAATTATTCCTTACAGTGGTGATGAGATTTCCTTACTTATCTCTTACTAACGTTGTATTGTTTGCACCCTGTTTTCCACTGATAGTTTTAGTTAATTTTATAAACTGTGCTTTGTTCATTTCTCAGCGCTGCCTCTTCAGCCTGTCTTGCAAGATGACAGTGGCATACATACATTTTCCTGAATGTTAAAATCTTGCACAGTTTACTTTAGTTAACTTTATTCAAGGAAATGTCAGCACAAGTGAAAGCTTCTGTCTATCAGTAGATAATATTTTGTTATCGTTTTCAGAAATTAAGTGTTTTTATTTCTGTGAGGCACTTTCTTTCAATTTAGAATGTTGGATGTTAAAATTCATAACTGGAACCAAACACTTTTGTTTTCAGGGATTTAGGGAAATGTATTAAACAGCTTGGGGAAAACAGTGATGTAACAAAACAAGTATAAAACAATAAGTAAAAATATTATATACAATTCATAAATGTGAATTTTATTTTTATCTGAATTTTTACTAAGAAAATTATGAGTTTTTGCTTTAAAAAGAAATACATTCTATTTCAGGAATTCTATTGGTATATAAGCTTAATGATTTTTCGTTTTAATAAAATGTATTATTTGTGTGCACAAATGTTAATCAAGCATCTGTGTAGATTGTTTCCAACAATGAGGACAATTAAAGCCCATCTGCAACAAGAAATCAGATGGCAAGAATATTTGATGAGATAAATACTGCAGCTTGCTAGAAAGTGGTATTTTTTCTCAAACATAATGTTTGAAATTATCACCACTTTCATCTCTTCATCATCTTCTAACCCAATGCTCCACAACATTTTTGTTTCAAGGCACACTATGTGTTCTTCAAAATTCCATGGCGTACTATACTATTTTAGTGCATAAATAGGTAATCCCATAGCAGAGACTGATTTATGGGAGTAAAGTGTTAGAGACTACACTATACTAGATTCAGCTTTATGAGTAGGGGTGACTAGTTATATTAAATGGGTGGATGGGTGTTAAAGAACAAAAGTTAATATGTCATGGTATATTGCCACACACAGGCATATAGCCATTATTATTGAGAAAATATGTCTATTTTTGGAAACTCATGTTTTTGGGGGAGCCGCAGTAGCATAGTGATTAGTGCACTGGCTTCCTAGCTCTGTGGTTTGATCCCCAGATGAGGTGGGATTTTTTTAGGCCGCAAACGGCTCCTGGGTTGACCCAGCCCCAACTGGGTACCAGAGCAACTTCTGGGAAAGTTAAGGCGGCCGGCGTGATGCTGAACACATCACCCATAGTGTGCCAATGGTCAAGAAAATATAAGCCTAACACCATATTCCCAATATGCCTCAATGGGCGTGTAACGGGATCCTTTACCTTTCCTTTACCTCATGTTTTTGCATGCTTTTTAACTTGTATTGAACGCTGCATATTTAATACGTCACCGGTTGTCAATGACGTACCACGTTTGCACTAATTTATTCTAACGGCTAATATTCGATGCCTTTCGTATACTTCAAGTCGTCAAAGCAAGATGTGTTTTTCAAGCTCCCAAAATCATGGAGGAATATTGTATTTTATGTGGCATTAATTTAACTTCAAAGGCCGCCACTTGTTTCTAAGATGGTCCTGAACTTGTGAAGAAGTTCCGCACCTTGTAGAGTAGTATTTATCCAAGAAATTTACATTCACGTTTTCAGTCCACATTACTTGAGTGTCGATGGCTGACGCGCACCTGTTAGTACAGCGGCCAGAACTGAATAGTTGAGGTGATACATTGATGCTATACCCCTATAAATGCTTATGTACTTATGGACTGACCATGCACTTGTATTTTGAGGAGACTGATGTTTCAAGATTCTCCAATTTTGCCATTGCCTGAACTAAATAAATGTTAAATGAATCATATCGTGGACCCACTACCAGACATCTTATGTTCTTCGGCCAGTTATGTCCTGTGATGACCATACCCGTATCCATTTGTGTTGTCAGCATGATGCATGAACTATAACAGTAACTCACACAACAAGAACATACATATATATAAATGATTAACGCTACAACGGGGTAAATATTAAAAAATTTGCTGCAATCAAAAGACATGGCTCTCAAGTGGTTTTCGGGGGTTTTAGTTGTTGTTTAAGTAGGGCTGCTGAGCTCATCTTTCTTTAGCAGTCAGTGCCAGTTAAAGAATTTGCATGTGTTCTGTTGCTGTTCAGCATTTCTGTACAGAGTGATTGTTTGAGAGACTGCCGGTAGCCTTCTTCTTTATGTGGAAGTAAATAAATCATAGTCATGGTTATTGACCAGATTACGATTGTATTGTAAGCTTCTCGTGATCTTACAGAACTGATTCTTTTAGCAGGACTTCTCGTTTTGTTATTTCATTTTCTCCTTTTGATTTTCGTTGATTGTTGAATTTCTTTATTTGAAATTTCTTTTTATTCTGGTTTTTTATTGTGTTTTTATTTTATTTTTCATTTGTCTGAATTGCCCTTCTTATCTGTCTTTCTCATACTGTTACGTGTTTACTGTGTCTATAGTATTGTTCTGTGACCTGTCTATATTTCTTGTCCTTGTCACCTATCTTTAACTGTGGCTGATGAAGGGTAAAACCCAAAACTTCCCATGTTTCCTGTGTACCATTCTATTGTAAAACTCATTCCATACCATTTTATTTTTTAATGAATATATTCTTTTTGTGGTGAGTCCTGGGAAAGTCAACTGCACACACTGAAGTGTTTCATTTGGCCACTGATATCTTTGCTTAATCTGCCATCTGGAATTCCTAAGTGTGTAAATGTGTTTGTATGTTCTATCTCTTGGTCCCTTATTTTTATGGGTGCATGTTTCTTATACTAAATGTCATGACTTCAGTCTTCTTGAGATTAATGTTTAATCCCACCTGTTAGCTATGTTTATTCAGTTTACCTGTTTTTTTTTTTGGATGTGTTGATGTGAGTGTGCAAATATTACATCATCTGCTTATTCTAGATCCTCCATTGTAGAGAATAGTGTCCATCCTATTCCTCTAGGGCATCCATTATTGTCTGATGTATCACCCAATCTATGACAGTTAAAAACAGAATGGTTGATAAGGGACATCTCTGCATATTGTCTGATGTATCACCCAGTCTATGACAGTTAAAAAACAGAATGGTTGATAAGGGACATCTCTGCATATTGTCTGATGTATCACCCAGTCTATGACAGTTAAAAACAGAGTGGTTGATAAGGGACATCTCTGCATATTGTCTGATGTATCACCCAGTCTATGACAGTTAAAAACAGAATGGTTGATAAGGGACATCTCTGCATATTGTCTGATGTATCACCCAGTCTATGACAGTTAAAAACAGAGTGGTTGATAAGGTACATCTCTGCATATTGTCTGACATTTCACCCAGTCTATGACAGTTAAAAACAGAGTGGTTGATAAGGGACATCTCTGCATATTGTCTGATGTATCACCCAGTCTATGACAGTTAAAAACAGAGTGGTTGATAAGGGACATCTCTGCATATTGTCTGATGTATCACCCAGTCTATGACAGTTAAAAAACAGAATGGTTGATAAGGGACATCTCTGCATATTGTCTGATGTATCACCCAGTCTATGACAGTTAAAAACAGAGTGGTTGATAAGGTACATCTCTGCATATTGTCTGACATTTCACCCAGTCTATGACAGTTAAAAACAGAGTGGTTGATAAGGGACATCTCAGCAGCACTCCTTTTTTACCTCAAACGTAAGGTTGCTCTCCCTAACACTGAACGGGAAATTATGGTTTTTTTAATGATGGAGACCATGACTTATTGATTCCATAAGCCCTCAGAATTGTCCATAGGCTGTCCCTGTGCATGCTATCAATTGCCTTTTCAAAGTCAAAATTTATATACAGCTGCCTCTGCCATTGTGAACACTGCTCTGTTATGTTCGAGTTTTATTATAGTTAGTTTTAACTTCTTACAGGGGTTAAGGACTGGGTTTAAATTTCAATTATTTCTCATCTCTCTGGAATTGGTTTTGTTCTGCTAAATGTGTTGTTACTGATAGTTGTGACTTGTGTTTTAATCTGCTTCTAGTTTTCAACCTGTGCTTTGTTCATTTCTCAGTGCTGCCTCTTCAAAGCACAGTATACAAAATAACTAACATCATCAGCGGAAAATGAGGTGCAAACAATATTACATTAGTAAGAGATAAGCAAGGAAATCTCATCACGACAGCAGAGGGACAGGAAACAAGATGGGCAGAGCACTTCAGAGAAACTCTGAACAAGGAACCACCAGAGACACAATTGAATGTTCCTGAAGCTGAAAACGATCTAGATGTAAATACAGACATTCCACAAAAAGAAGAAATCACAGCAATCAAAGGGTTAAAGAATGGAAAAGCTCCTGGCCATGATAACTTAAATGCAGAGCTATGTAAGACAGAACCTAAGCTAGCAGCAGAACTATTAGAACCACTATTTGCACAAGTCTGGAAAACAGGGACAACACCAACAGAGTGGAACAAAAGAATAATTGTCAAATTGCCCAAGAAGGGAGATATTGCAGACTGCAATAATTGGAGAGGAATCACTCTTCTCTCAGTTCCCAGCAAAATACTAGGCAGGATAATTATACAGAGAATTTCAAAAGCAGTCGACCACAAACTGAGGAAAGAACAAGCAGGATTTAGAAAGAACAGAAGATGTGTAGATTATATATTTACTCTCACGAACATTATAGAGCAGTGCTCAGAATGGCAAAGACAGCTGTACATTAATTTCGTTGATTTTGAATAGGCTTTTGACAGTATACATAGGGACAGTTATGGAAAATACTGAGGGCTTATAGAATTCCAAGCTGCATAGTGTCAATCATAAAAAGCCCCTGTGCCAACTTTACGTGTAGCATTGGGCAGAGCAGCCTAACCTTTGAGGTGAAGACAGGAGTACGACAGGGATTCCCCTTTATCAACCACTCATATTTTTAACAGTCATAGACTAGGTGATGCGCCAGACAACAGAGGGCAGTCAAAGAGAAATAAGATGGACTACGTTTTCTACAGTAGAAGATCTGGAATATGCAAATGACATTGCACTACTCGCACATTCTCATCAACATATTCAGGAAAAAATGGATAGATTTAATAAGTATAGCCAGCAGGTGGGCTTGAACATCAGTCTATAGAAGACAGAGGTCGTGGTGCTCAATGTGAGCAACCCTGAGCCCATATCAGTAAGGAATCAGCAACTGGAACAGAGAGACACCTTCACATACCTAGGATGCATAGTAACACCAGATGGCGGAGCAAGCAAAAACATCAACAACAGGATGAACAAAGCAAGAACAGCCTTTTTTAGTCTAAAGAACATCTGGAAGTCCTCTCAGTACAGCACAAGCACAAAATTAAGATTATATTAGCAGAATGCTGGAGAGAAGGAAATGTCGAAATTGTCCTCTTTTCACACAACCTGCCTCAGAAAATTTATCCGAATCATTTGGCCGAATACCATCACCAACCAAGATCTGCTTACTTGGAGCAAGCAAGAGGACATGCACACCATCATAGCTGGCAGATGCTGGAGCTGGGTTGGCCATGTCTTCAGAAGAGACCCCAATGCCATCATAAGTACAGCTACGCTATGGACCCCTGAAGGAAAATGAAAGAGAGGCCGACCAAAAACAACTTGGCGGAGGACTGTGGAGGCTGAGATGCAAAGAATGAACCAGAGTTGTGGCACTGCACGAAGGATGGCCACCGACCGAGCAAAGTGGAATCAATTTGTTGTTGCCCTACAAGATGCCACCAGGCATGATGGCCACTGACTACTTTGACGGTCAGCGGCTAAGGATCAAAGAAGAAGAAGAAGAAATTTTCAACCTACTGTCTGTTTTGGTATTCTTTTTTTATTCTTCCAGGGCTCTTTGTGACATCAGGTTTACTTTGCAGGTTCATAGGTTCTGTGTTTGTATTGATATCACAGGCAGTCTCATGACCCCACATATGAACCTAACTTGATTCTGGACTGTGTCTGCCTGGGTGGTTTTTGTTCATTGCCAACTGCAATGCCTACTTATTATCCATGATTGATCGACATTTCCCAGGTACAGCTGTCTGTGATTTATTTTTTCTTGCTCCCCAGCTGGTGCTTGCAAGATGTTTCACAATATTCAGGATCCTAATAGCATTGCTAATTAGGTGCTAAACAGACCACCACCAACAGTAACACCTGATTTTAATAATGAAACACCCACAACCACCTTGCCAATAACTTGCGATGAATTCACGCTGGACGAGATCAAACAAGCCGTTAAAAAATTTTAAAGCTTCTGAAGTTGACGAAATTTCAGGCGAAATGATTAAAGCAGTTAATGACAACAACCTCTTGAGAATTTTAGATATTATAAATGAAGTATGGAGAGAAGAACAACCACCACAACAATGGAAAGACAGTATTATTGTAAAGTTACCGAAGAAAGGTGATCTATCAGACTGTAATAACTGGCGTGGTATATCTCTATTATCAGTACCTGGAAAATTATTATGTTGCATGATGTTAGAAAGACTTAAATTGCATGCTGACGAAAAGATCAGAGAAGAACAAGCGGGTTTCAGGCCGAAACGATCATGTATTAATCAAATATTCACACTAAGAACAATTATAGAAGAATCAGTGGAAATGCAATCGCCACTTATTATCACCTTCGTCGATTTTCAAAAAGCCTTTGATAGTCTACACCACCCATCATTGTGGAAGATACTTACAATCTATGGTTTTCCAACAAAATATGTGAATATAATCAAAGCGCTATATGACAATGCAAGATGTTGTGTTAGAACAAATAAAGGGAATACAGAATGGTTTACAGTAGAAACAGGGGTGAAACAAGGCTGTATTATGTCACCACTACATTTTGGAATAGCTATTGATTGGGTTATGAGAAACTATACCCACAATGAACAATTAGGTATAAAATGGACAAATGGAAAATTCCTGGGGACCTAGATTTCGCAGATGATTTAGCATTCTTAAGTTTAATACCCAGACAATCCCAAGAAGCAGTAAATAATTTGTGTCATCTTTCGGTTAAAATAGGTCTCCAAATAAATACCTCTAAAACTAAAGCTATGAACTTTTCTAACGAGACCTTTAATATCATCCTGAACGGGGAAAAACTACAGAAAGTTGAAAGTTTCAATTATTTAGGCAGTAAAATGACTCAGGATGGTGACACAACAAGAGAAATCCATACTAGAATTGCTTTGGCAGCTAGCGCCTTCAATAGATTATCTAACATTTGGAAATTATGATCATTGAATATACATACCAAGCTTCGTCTGTTTAATTCAAATGTTATCTCAGTGTTAACATACGGCTGTGAGAGTTGGAAAATAACAAAATCATCGGAGAACAAGCTGAATACATTCGAGAACAAATGTCTTAGAAAACTCATGAACATCAGTTGGAAAGAATTCAAGACTAATCGACAAATAAGAGAAGACTCTAGGCAGAAATATGTCTCCAACTATATAAGGAAAAGGTGATGGTCATATATCGGTCATGTCCTACGAATGCAAAACAACAGAATACCATTGCAGGCACTCACTTGGGTTCCTGAGGGTAAGAGGAAAAAAGGAAGACCAAAAGAAACACTCAGAAGAACAATAATAAGAGAAGGAAGAACGTTGGGATTAAACAATGTGCAAGAGCTAAGAGGAGTGGCGTCACAACGAACAACCTGGAGAGCACTGGTTTCTGCCTTATGCGCCGTGTTTGGTGCTTAAAGAATTTATTATTATTTAATAGCATTGTCTTCATTTTGTGCATGGCGGTTTTGGGGAGTAGCAAAGGAGTAGTCTTGCAAGCTCCACTCCTAAGTAAGCTGAACTTTCTTCTCCAAAGTAACAGTCCATTGAGTTTTAGTTGTTACACCTTCTTGCTGTCTTGATGCTCAATGTGAATAAAGCAGATGTATACAGTTTTTTTGTTTTAATTTTGCAGCTTAATTTTAGTTTCCGGAGCTAGCAGTACAGAACTATTGTGGCTAAGGTTCCATTATTTTAGCTGGCGCCAGTTTGTTGTGTTTTTCTGCTGTCCAAATAAGCAGGTCATCTGCATACAGTGCTGTTGATATCTTGAAGTTGGTGGAGAGGTCAGTTATGAAAAAGAGTGAGCAACTTAATGGCTGACCCTTGTGGTAATCCCCCTCCAGCTTTGTTTTGTTGTTGTTTGAATGATTTAGTGCCTTCTACTCTTGTTTGTATAGTTCTATTACTTTGTTTGTATAGTTCTATTACTTTGTTTGTATAGTTCTATTTCTTTGTTTGTAAAGTTCTATTACTTTGTTTGTATAGTTCTATTACTTTGTTTGTATAGTTCTATTACTTTGTTTGTATAGTTCTATTACTTTGTTTGTAAAGTTCTATTACTTTGTTTGTATAGTTCTATTACTTTGTTTGTATAGTTCTATTACTTTGTTTGTATAGTTCTATTACTTTGTTTGTATAGTTCTATTACATTGTTTGTATAGTTCTATTACTTTGTATAGTTCTATTACTTTGTATAGTTCTATTACTTTGTTTGTATAGTTCTATTACTTTGTTTGTTTAGTTCTATCATTTTGTTTGTATAGTTCTATTACTTTGTTTGTATAGTTCTATTACTTTGTTTGTATAGTTCTATTACTTTGTATAGTTCTATTACTTTGTTTGTATAGTTCTATTACTTTGTTTGTATAGTTCTATTACTTTGTCTGTATAGTTCTATTACTTTGTTTGTATAGTTCTATTACTTTGTTTGTATAGTTCTATTACTTTGTATAGTTCTATTACTTTGTTTGTATAGTTCTATTACTTTGTTTGTATAGTTCTATTACTTTGTTTGTATAGTTCTATTACTTTGTTTGTATAGTTCTATTACTTTGTTTGTATAATTCTATTACTTTGTTTGTATAGTTCTATTACTTTGTTTGTATAGTTCTATTACTTTGTTTGTATAGTTCTATTACTTTGTTTGTATAGTTCTATTACTTTGTTTGTATAGTTCTATTACTTTGTTTGTATAGTTTTATTATG
Source organism: Oreohelix idahoensis (assembly GCA_024509875.1). Taxonomy (NCBI): domain Eukaryota; kingdom Metazoa; phylum Mollusca; class Gastropoda; order Stylommatophora; family Oreohelicidae; genus Oreohelix; species Oreohelix idahoensis. Next base: position 964,767 of record JAMPIV010009321.1, on the reverse strand, counting down.
TTGTTTGTATAGTTCTATTACTTTGTATAGTTTTATTACATTGTTTGTATAGTTCTATTACTTTGTTTGTATAGTTCTATTACTTAGTATAGTTCTATTACTTTGTTTGTATGGTTTTATTACATTGTTTGTATAGTTCTATTACTTTGTTTGTATAGTTCTATAACTTTGTTTGTATAGTTCTATTACTTTGGAAGGCTTAAATCCTGAGGTACATTTTTTTCCAAGTATGGCCATGTTTGTCATTTTTGTGAACAGCCCTTGTATCCACACAGTGTCGTATGCTTGCTGCAGGTCAGTGATACAGCTGTGGTGTCTTTACCCTCTTGGAATGCATCTACGATTTATGTGTGTGCACAGAATGAAAGTTTCTCTCTGTTCTGTGGCCTTTTCTTAAGCCATCCTGATTTTCATCGATGACTTTGTTGCTTTCCAGCCACCAGTAAAGCCTGTGATTCACAATTTTCTCAGTGAGTTTTCCAATAGCTGAGGTAAGTGAGACTGGTCGGTAAATATCAGGTCCTTCAGCTGGCTTCTTTTTCTTTAGATTTGCTTGATATTTGCAGTCAGCCCTGCTTTTGACAGTGTTGATTGTCTCATCCATAGATTGGTGGGCAATGATAACTCAAAGTAATATTTGTAAAATTTAATATGTGAAATTCGTTCGTACTATTTTACTATAACATATAATTTTGCAAATCCTTTTATGGTACATTCAACTGGTGCTACGGCACACCAGGCAGGCACTCTCAACACACCAGGCAGGCACTCTTGACACACCAGTGTGCTGCGGCACACCGGTTGCTGAGCTCTGTTCTAACCCACTACAGGGTTTTTTTTATTCTTAGGATTTGAAATTTTTACAAATATTTATATGAAACATAATTTATTTTTTCAGCCTCCAAGAAATAGTCAGACAAAGCTCCCATTTATGGATGAAAAAATTAAACTAGAGCAGGATTGTAAAGTGAGTTTGTTTCTTTGTTCCCTTGTTACAACTGACATACTAATTCTTCCTAATGTTGGCCCATACCCTTACTAGCACTAACTTAACACTACATTTTATGTTTCACTAAATTGCTTTTGAAAATTAGAAAAGATGCAAAAATGACAATTTAAAACCAAAATTCATGTTTCTGAATGGTGAAAATAATTGCTTAATGATTTGTCTCTTCCAGTGTCTTCTAGGATTATGTAGGTGCAAATATCTGCAATATCAGCTGATACCATGGTAACAACAACAATATGGTCCCAGTAACTTCTACTTATCCAGACTGAACTATAATATTTGCAGTTATTCCCACTTAATCCTTCATCATCTTCTACCCAACTAGAGTTTGTTGTTGTTTTCAGGATTTCAAACTTTGTTGTATATTTATATAAACCATAATTTATTTTCTTTCGAGTCTTCAAGAAATAGTCAAACACAGTTCCCTTTTATGGATGAAAAATTTAAACTTGAGTGGGATTGTAAAGTGAGTTTTTTTGTTTTTTTTGTTTGTTGACTCTTGTTACTACTGACATAGTAAATGTTCCTACTGTTGACCCTTGCCCGTTTTTTGTGATCAGGTTGCTAAAAAATGTGGAATAGATAAAAATTTTCTAGTGATTCTCAGATAAATCTTATATATTTTCTTAAAATGTAACTCTTTATGTTCTGACGTCCTCTTCTAATTTTTTTCCCCCACCAGGATGAAAGGAAAATTGAAAATGGCATCTCTGGTGTCAGGGTGAAACAGGAACAAGATAATGAGGTTACAATTTAATTTAATATTTTATATATATACATTTAATGGAGCTAACCAAAGTAGATAAAATTTGCAAGTTGTCTGTTGCGCATACAACTTTGATCTCGATTTGATGTGTACATTAGGTTTACTGTCATAATGCAGTGCATGATATCCTGCTATGGCCCATTACTCTTTCTTCTCAGACTTCAAGACATATTGAGACTACAGCTCCATTCAGTGGTGAAAAAATAAAACTGGAACTCACTTCATGAGTAATTTATTTCTTAATTATTGTAGTACTTGTTCATTGTAGCACTTGAGAACCATACATTCTTATAATAATAATAGCCCCTTCAGTCATAACTGACTATGGGAATGCGCCCCTGAGGTGACAGCCCTCAGCTGCTTATTTTCCTGGTGCTCCTTTTGACGTTTTCTCCTCTCTTCTGCTTCTTGTGTGAGCTTCTTTTAATACATTCTTACTGTCATTGAAAATGATGTATTGTACAGTTTGTTTCTCTTTTTCTAACATGATGCTTTGCTGGCCGTGTTTTATGAATTAGCTTATACAAGATGTTAATATAGTGCCCTAATGTTTGAATGTTTCTACTTGTTTGAGATTGGTACCATTTATATTTATTTAACATTCTATCTCATACCAGCAAAGAATATATTATCATTATCAGATGTAAAAAAATATTTCAATTACCAGCAGGCTCCACATGGATGACTGAATTAAAAATAATAGATACATCTTTTTATTTTTAAATTTCAACTACAACACTCTACAGTTTCTGTATTGTCATTACAAACATTGTGGAAGATTATGGTCTAAGTGAGGTACCTGTTGTTTGAACATAAATGTCATTGATGAGCAGGAGTTATATGTCCTTTATATTTAACGAGAAGCTATAAATGAGTTATGTCCTTTTTAGAATTAGCTCCCCTTGACTGAGACCAGAGACTTGTGGAAGGTTTGATTATTGTTATTGTTGATCAGAATCGACCTCACTGCACTCAGAACAAACCCATAGGAGCTCAGCTCAGCAAATATCGAAGAGTATGAATGCTAATTGTACCTGCAGCATGATGGTTGTACACATGACAGATTCATCCTCTCTCACATCCATCTCTGCTAGTCCCACGTTTGATGCCAAACTCCAACAGTCTCAGCTTTGTTGATTCATCCATTGCAGTGTCACTGTCTAGCAGGTGATCATTAATTGCCCTTAGTATTTCTCTCTTATCCATGTCCAGCGTACCCATTATCGGTGCTTTCGAGGCCAGTCTGTCAACTCATTGCCACTTACCCGTGCATAACCAGGACAATAGATTCACACCAGTTCTCGAAGACTTGAGGATTCTATTGATGTTTTCCTTTCCTGCCGCAGCTATCCAATCTGAACTTTCTGAAGCATGGCCTGAGAGTCTGACAATATAACTGCTCTGGTTGATGAAGTTTCAGGCAGCCACCTCAGTGGTGCAGTAACTGCCTCTACCTCCATTCTGATGTTGGAGGTTGTTATCATGTAGACTCCACTCTGTTTAACAATGACCCTACCCTTTATTCTCACAGAGAAGCCCCATCCTGATTTCTCACCATGCACTACAGACCCTTCCATGTTACACAATGGCGTCATCATCTCCAGCATGATCACTTATCAGCTGATTAATCTCCAGCTCTGCTTTTCCGTTGCCCCAAGCTCTGCACTCTCTGCCAAGACTAATCATGACATGCTGGTATTTTTTCCAGTTCTCCCCTGACTTACTCTACTCTTCCCCTTTGGAAATATTTTAAACCTTGGTGACCTGACCTATTGTAGCCTCTACCTGTGCCATCCATGACATCCCCCTCTTTATTCTTTCTCCTTTCATGTCAGCAACATTCTCATGTTTTTTGTCGGTGGTTACCCACATATAGGCTTTTGCCTGGGTCATCGTATATCTGGATCTAATCTACAGCAATCCTAGCATGTATCTCATTGTTACAATTGGGGTATCACGCGTACAGCCCAAAAGGAGTCGCATCCCCTCATTTTGAAAGCATTCCAGTCATTCACATTGTGACTCTAATAGTGTGAGTATTCCTAGTCCATACTCAATTACTGAAATCACAAGCTGATGTTCCAAGCGCACAGCAGCCATTCCTTTTAAGGCTGCCAGTCCTTGCTTGCACTTCTGTATGATCAGTCCGATATGATACTTGAACGATAGCGCACGATCAAACATTACTCCCAGGTACTTCAGCTTATCTTGCCTTTCAATGTTCTGCCCATTGAAAGTGATGTCTGGAAGGTTTGCTTTCACTATGCGTAGCCTGCTGGTAATTGAAATTCAAAGAACACTACATCACACAGGCCTTGTTGGGGTTGGCCTTTGAGAACCCTGTGGTAGTCCTGGACAAATGCGCATTGGTCCTGATATCCATATCCCCAAGCGAAATGCAACTGATCTCTTTATTAAGGCAACAGCTATCCAACTTGTTAGCCAAGGGTTTACACCACTTGTCATTATAGAGTCTATTAGGGTTGCAAAGTCCACACTGTTATAAGCATCCTCTAAGTCAATTGTGACAGCTACCGTTTCTCTTTTGCCCTGGAATCACATTTGCATTATATCAAGGTATGTAGACTTCAATAATTAAGTGAATCGAGAATCATTTCAATTGAGTGTGACAGGTCATAACGGGAGAGAAAATTTGCAAGTGACAAAGACATGCATAAGAATAAACAAGAAATAGACAAGTGTTGGGAAACTCTGACACCCTACTGGTTAGGCTAATGAACCATTAACCAAGCAAGACAAGATTAACATATTATATGAGAACACATTTTTGTGACAGCATGGAAATAGAATGATGCAACTAGAGCTACAAAGAAGAGTTAAAGTGATAAAAGCATCTGTGACCAGTAATCAAGTTCTCTGAGTTGTAATAACAGATAGATTGAATAACTTTGTTGAAGCAAGTGAATGGAAGCTTGGGAAGTTTGCAAATTAGGAGAACTTTTTTATGAGTCTTTCTTCTACATGACCATAAATAGGTTGGTGTATTAAATATGAAAACCAGAGCAGCGTTATGCCACATTTATCATCCTATCTGTTATAATATCGTACTATTGCTGACATGTTACAAATGAAGTTATTAGAGTACTGAGAGCTAACACTACACAAGGGCAGAGATTGAGCTAACCACTATAGCAGATCATCAACAACATGTTGCTTTGTGGCAGCTATTGAATAGCAACAGCCACAAGAACATGACATTGCTATAATGGTTTTGCTACATGCAGTGATCAGTAATTACATCTTACTCAACATAGTGTACAATGTTATGCACAAGAACCTTGGGACTTTAATTAACATATAATTTGCACTAAGCTAACACAGGCACTGAATGTCTTTAAAGTTTTGGAAATACAATTTTTTTCACATTTACCTGCAATGAATGCATTTGCATTAATGGAGGTGCAGAAATATTCCCCTTTACCACTACACTTTCACTTCTATGAATAAATTAAAATGAATAAAGAACTGTTTAAAAATGTACCAGGAAAAAAAACACAGTTTGTTTGAAAGGCAAAAACATTATCACCACTAAACCACCAAAGCACATTGATATATATATGGTCTTTTTGTGATTTTTTTTGTTTTTTTTACACTTTTTAATTATTGCATGTCTCAGTCATCATGATGTTTCTGTTGTTAGGCAGAGACTTGCTAAGTAAATTATAAGGGAAGATAGACAATGATATTGTGTGCTCATTTCAGTGAACTCTTAAGTTTTAAAGTGTTCTCAAAATTCCAATTAAATATGACTATTTCTGATTTTATTTTTAAACCTGTGTATGACGCCATAATTCTTTGCTTGTGAGGCTGCTAAGAATGTGAATTAAGGTGTCATATATAGAAGTAATATTTAACACTGCAGTGATATCACTTCTACAAATGAAGACATGACTTCAGATTTGTGATAATGAACCCACCACTGCTCTGAGAGTATGAATGCTTGTAACTTGACAGCTACTTGTATGTCACTGAATGTTTTGGTAAATGTATCACAGCTTTCACCACATTTTAATGTACCCATATAATTAAATAATTCTTATTTTATTCTCTTCCTGTCAGAACTATGATGGTCCTAATTACACTGAAGACTGTGATACTCATGATCAGATAGGGGACATCATAGATACAAAAACACCAAGAATTAAGAAAGAAGAACAACCTGACTTATGTAAAGATGAAGGTAATGAAATGGTCATCATATAGATGAAATAATGCTTTTATATTTATTTATTTTTTGTTTAGTATTTTATTGATTTCTGAGAATAAAACTCTGCATTCTAGTAAACAAAAAAAACTCTAAGATCAGAACATCGCCTTAGGATACTACATTTAGAGATAACAGTGAAATTACTCATGAACCTTTAGCCTGGTCCAGTATTCCAGTTTATTATCATATATCAATACTTACTGAACAAACAATTAACACAAATTAGACATCAATAATAGAAATATAAATTCACACATTATGTAAAAATGTTTATCTTTAGCCTTTTTTATTATGGTGGTCACAGGAATGATTGTGAGCTACCTTCCTTGGAGTACTAGGGTAGTTACATATACAAAGTAGGCAAGCATCGATTCCAGGCGCATTGGAAGACAAAAAAAGGGGGGTAAATAACCAGTGATGCAAATCCTCGCTTAAACCTTACAACGTATTTAAGTGCAGATATCAGGATGTAGACGAAAACATCACTCCGTGAATCATAACCATAAAAACTTATTTAAAGTAAAAAAAAATTAACATTTTTAACATTTAAAAAAGGAATACACTATCCTGCTGAGCCCGCGGTGTATTTTAATTATCATATATAACGTATATAACATTAGTTCGTCTTCTTCTTCCTCGTACACTCTCAGAGGTCCACTTGAATGTTTGCAATGAAAGCAGGAGTCAGTTTGAGGCTGTTTGAATCTCCGTAGAGCTTTTCCACGAATGGTACTGGTGTCTGCCCTATGCGCTTTCTCTTTTCCGCATATGTTTGGCAACTTTGAAGCAGTTGTTCAGCAGTTATTTTATCAGTGCCACAGTTACACTGATCGGTAGTTCCTATCTTTAGCTTGTTGAATAGATGGTATCTCAATCTGTTGTGGCCAGTGCAGAGTCTGAAGATTACCACTTGTTCTCTTCTGTTGAGCAGGTAGTATGCATCATTCTGTGTGTGACCTGGATGTTCTACATTCCATTTGTTTCTTTATCTGATAAAACTCTTTACCACCTTGAAAGTTATGCTTGCATCAGGTTGAGGTAGATTTCCACCTTCCTTTGCCAATCTCTCAGCCTCTTCATTGCCAATGATGTAACAGTGAGATGGGATCCATTTGATCACAACACTTTTGAATCATTGACATAGCATGTGGAGCACTATTCTGAGGTCATTCAGGTCTGTATTATTTTGGTTTTTCAGCATTAATACACATACCAAAGAAAGACAAGGACCTGAAAGAACCAAATGGTTACAAACCAATCAGCCTACTAAGCAGTGTAGGAAAACTGATGAAGCGCATGATTAATACCAGATTGATGTGGCACTTGGAAAACAAACACCTATTAACCCCTCAACAAGCAGGATTCAGACAACACAGATGCACTGAAGATTATATCACATATATAGCTCAGGAAACCAAAGATGCCTTCCAAGAGAAAAAACACATGCTAGTGGTTTGAGTAGATTTAGAAAAAGCTTTAGATAAAGTTTGAAAAGAGGGTTTGAAAGTCAAACTGCACAGAAGTGATGTGTGTGGGCAAATGTATGTACACATGGATTGTCCACTACCTTGAGAATAGAACCGCCAGAGTAGAGCTACAAGGACAGACTAGTAAAAAGTTTATATTAGAGCAGGGGGTCCCACAAGGGGGAGTCCTGTCACCTACACTGTTCCTTACATACATAAATGAAATAACAGACAATATTCCAAAAATAACACACAGTGCCTCCTTTGTAGATGACTTAGACTTGTGGATCTCTGAAGAGTATATCACTACTGCCAACATTTGGATGCAGCAAGCACTAACATCACTAGAAGAGTGGGCCAAAACATGGCTTATGAAGATAAATGAAGAGAAAAAAATGTCAAGAAGTTAAATCCAAAGGTCCACACCATGCTGCACCTATTCAGGCTGCAGATATTCCAATTCGACCATTTCAAAAAATGGCGATAGACATCATTGGTCCATTTAAGATAAAGTCTGCTAGAGGACACCAATTTATCTTGACGTGTGTTGACATGTGCACATGTTGGCCAGAGGCTGTTCCTCTAAAGAGCATAACTACTGCTGATATTGCAGATGCTCTTTGGCTAATATTTTCTCGTCTGGGATTTCCAGCAGAAATATTATCAGACCATGGTACCCAACTCATATCGGATACCATGTCTCAAGTAATGGCGACTCTACAGATAGAGAGATCTCTGAGTAGTATTTATCATCCTATGTCTAATGGGATGGTAGAACGTCTGAATAGGACTCTCAAAAACCTATTAGGAAAAATAACTGAAGATCATCCTCAAGAATGGGACAGGGTTTTACCCGCGGCTCTCTTTGCATACAGAGAGGTCGCCAACGAACATACAGGATTTTCTACCTTTGAACTTGTCTTTGGTGCGAAACCGCGAGGTCCTATGTCCTTACTTCATGACCTTATAACTGCTGATAATATTGTCGATGACACAAAATCCTCTTACGAATATGTCATTGCGCTTAGACACAAGATTATTGAAGCATGCAAATTGGCAACTGCTTCTTCTGAATTTGCGAAACAGAAGGCAAGGCAATTTGCCAATAAGAAGAGATGCTTGCGACAACTTTGTCCGGGTGACAAAGCGTTTGTCTTGCTACCTTGTAGGGAAAACAGACTTCTTATTTCTTGGAAAGGTCCATACGATGTAATATCAAAAGTTTCCGATTTTGACTATATCGTCGATATTGACGGGAAGCATAAAACCTTCCACATCAACATGCTTACGGAATTCCATGAACGTCCGGATTATTTACAACCTGTTTTCCAGGCAACGGACGATTCTCCAGTCCCACATGGACATTACTCATCACTGTCAGTAATACAGGATGAGGAAACGAGTTTCTCGGATGTGAATCTCCCTTTTCCGATGATTCCACTTCATTCTAATGAATCATGGAAAGATGTTACGGTCTCTCCCGAGTTATCTCTAGGAGAACAGAAACAAGTTTCTACTATGTTACAACAATTTCAGGATGTCCTTACTGACATTCCTGGTCAAACTGATGTCATTGAACATGATATTATACTCAATGACCAAAATCCTATAAGAGTCAGACCGTATCCTATCCCGATACATTTTCAAGCACAGGTTGAGAAAGAGTTGGATGAGATGATAGATTTGAAAATAATTGAACCATCCACATCAGCATATTCTTCGCTGATAGTTATTGTACGGAAAAAAGACAATAACATACGTCTTTGCGTTGATTATCGCAAATTGAACCAAGTGACGAAATTTGATGCTGAACCTATGCCTTTACTAGAAGAGCTACTTACTAGACTATCGAAATCTCATTTCTTCACTAAACTTGATTTGTCTAAGGGATATTGGCAAGTTCCACTATCCGAACACGCCAAACCGTTTACTGCTTTTTCGACACCTAGGGGTCTATTCCAATGGAATTTCATGCCTTTCGGCCTTATGAACGCCCCTGCAACATTCGTACGCATGATGCGTCGAATCCTATCTCATCGCTCAGATGTCATTGCATATCTTGATGACATCTGTCTTTTCAGTGATACTTGGGAAGATCACTATAACAGGTTAAATGAACTATTGTCTATCTTACGCGAGCATAACCTGACAGCGAAACCATCTAAAGCCTGTATTGGTTTTAGCGAAATATCTTTCTTAGGTCACCGTGTTGGTCATGGTTTCCTAAAAACAGAGGACCATAATACAAGTAAGATACTTAACATTTCTATGCCTAAGACTAAAAAGCAAGTGCGAAGTCTCTTGGATCTAATACAATTTTATGGACGATTCATTCCGAATCTGTCCTCGATCATGTCACCTCTTTCTTCATTGCTAAAGAAAGGGTCTCCTAATATAGTCCATTGGACTCAAGAATGTCAATCCTCTTTGGATAAAATTAAAACTATGTTTTCTACATCACCTATTTTAGTGTTACCTACTAAAGATAAGACATTTATTCTTCGTAGTGACGCTTCATCCACAGAGATTGGAGCAGCACTAATGCAAGAGTACTCTGGAACTCTGCACCCTGTGATGTATATTTCTTGAAAACTAAATGCCGCAGAGAAGAATTACTCGGTCCTAGACCGTGAATTATTGGCTGTGGTTTGGTCAATCCTTAAACTTCAAAGATTTCTTCTTGGCGCGCATTTCATTGTGGAAACTGACCAGAAAGCTCTTACAGCTATTCAGAGTAAAATTCTGTAGAGCGCGAGATCAACGCGATACGCGATTGCTCTTCAGCCTTTTCATTTTTCGGTGCGAGCTATCCGTGGGTCAGAAAATGTGATGGCAGACATCTTATCTAGATGCCCACATGATTCCACCTAACTGTTAGATCCTGAGATTTCTAACATGTATAACTTTACTACAGTTTTTTTTTTCCCTATGTTAAAATGGGTACACATATGTAATATAGCATATATTGATTGTATCACTACTTAGCGGTTCATTGATGCATATTCACCGCTGATTTTTTGATGTTCTTCTTCTTTGGTAATCATGATTTTAAGATACCTAAGATGAAATATTTTGGATAATCTTTTGTAGAAATTGTGGCAGAGCCAATATTGTAGTATGCGTAGGTGACACCTCTCTTGAAATATTTATACTCAGAGAAAGACTTTCTCTGGATTCTAAGATATATTCTAATTTGTCGTACCATAGGACGACTTAGCCTTATATTAGGCGTTACATTTGTTTGGAATGCTTATCATCTGCGCATTATCATTCGTGCATTGTGAGCCTATTGTATGTTGCTCCTAGATGTATTTCAAAAAAAAAAATGTACCATTTTTTTCCCCGGGGGGTGTGGTAATCTGTTGCGCCCATATTCTGTATTCTATATTTGTATGGAATTGTGTGACGCACGGATTACTTCAGTGAGGCATACAATTCGTCCTGTATGTCTATTTAATATGGAAAAATATATATTTGTATTTATTGAGTGTATGAAAATGCTTTCCTTTGTAAAGCTAGATAATCCATGATTGGTTTATACTTTTGATTATGTGGATGATCTCCCTTGAATATTGATTTAGCGGATGAATACCGAATTTATGTCATTTCTCATTTGTTAGGGCCAGAAAATAGATTGATTTTGTTTAGAATGTTTATGGCCTGAATTCATATGTATTACTTGTCTAGTGCAAGAAGATTTAGTCTTATATTGTATATCTTCGTATGTTTAGGTCGGACTATATTCTTTGTGCCAAACTCTGGGGCAGGTATTCATTGTGCTACGGAGGCGTACTGAGTCTCGACAAAGCCGGCTGAGAATGGCCGTGTGTATTTTTTGGGCTGGTCCTTTTAAAGGTTGAAAAGTGATTTGTGAATGATTTTCCAGAAGGAGATAGTGTCTCTGCGAAATTCTATTGTCAGAGATTCTCCTTAGGCACTTTATTATTAATTCGGACTCCAGGTAATTCCAGACCCTTCTTTTTGATGATCTCTATTTGGTTAGACCTAGATGGACATCGTGTTTCGAGCATTGTTGATCGTTTATATATACAGTTGAAGATGACAGGTTTCCCAACAGAGCTTATGTCTACATGAAGCAACCTTATTAATGTGGAACTGTAGGGAAACTCTATGAAATTATTGATATTCAAATTGTGAATTAACTTTGGCTTATCATTATCCTTCTTCTGGGTGAGTGAGCAAAACTCAGGAAGGTAGCCATCTTGTATTCTTGTCATCGTTATGGATCACTGTCAAGAGAACAGTATATCAAACTTATTATCGGACAGTGATATGGAGATCTTATTAATATGAAAACCCCTATCGTGGTTTAACTTTGTTACATAAACATTTGATATATGCCGCTGGAGAACTTAGCCAAGGAAAAAAGTTCGTCCAGTGAACTCTTTATATGTTTACACACCCACACCCACTGATGCGTTCAGTCAGTTAGGGGATATGGCAATAGTCTGCCAGAACATTGAATGATTACCTTATATCGCCCATCATATTTGAATGCTGCATGAAATATGATCTACTATTCGAATGCCTAATGATGTACATGTCAACATGTTCCTATGACTATGTTCCGTGCTGTCCAGATGTGTGCGTCCTTATTAAACAGTGTGAAATGTCAGCTGTAGTTCCAGTCATCATTGGCTTGCATAAGAGTGTGTGAGTGTAATATTATCAAGTAGTCAACTACACAGAACCATTCCACCATTCGCGTTACCTGACACTCCCACTCTGTGTCAACATGACCGGTTGATTCACTTATGCAGTGGTAACCCAAAGAAGACCTTCTTCACTGATGACCAGTACACGACCCCGAATATCGACACCCTTTTCAGCTACCTTTTCAGACAGGTATGTATTTCAGAGCTGGCATTTGCAGATGATGTTGTCCTGATTGCTAAATCAGAGGCACATCTCCAATCCAACCTGCAAGTCTGGAAGGAAGAGCTGGAGAAGAGAGGGATGGTCATAAGCAGCTCTTAAAACAAAATCCATGGTGATATCACGAGAAGAAAGAAGACATCAGATTAAGCTGGGAGAACAGGTCCTGAAGCAGGTCGACCACTTTAAATATCTTGGTGCTATTATAGACTGAAAGGGAGGCATCAAAGAAGAGTTAGCCACTCAAAAAGCAGCAGCTATGAGACTTTTTCAGGCCATAAATCGAGGATTCCTCAGCAAGAGAGAGGCTGGTAAGAAAACGAAGATGGCTGTATACCGCTCCACCTATGTCCCAGTCTTGACATATAGATGCGAGTCATGGGCAATGACTACAACCCACAAAAGCCAGATCCAAACCTCAGAAATGAGGAATCTTAGGAAGGTGGTTGAAGTAACAAGAAGAGACATGGTACGCAACCAGATGATACGTCAAGGCCTTAAATCCCACCCCCTGCAGACCCAAGTAGAACAGTCCCAACTAAGATGGTTTGGCCATGTCTGCAGAATGGGAGAAGATCAGCTACCATGACAAGCATGGGAAACAAAGAGCCAGAGATCCAGACCACCAGGACAACCCAGAGTCCTCTGGGAGGACAACATTAGACAATCTTTGAAGCACCGAGGACTAGAATGGAACCAGGCCAGGAGGAAGACAGCCGATAGGATAGTCTGGCACTCTCTCTTCCAAACCTCTACACCTCATGGTAGAAGGGGAACGACTAAGTAAGTATTTTATTTTGTTATTTTATTATATAAGTAATATTTAAGATACATGTGAGAATAAATGGAAGCAGTATGGAAGATGAGAGAAAGGAAGGGCAGAATGTTAGACAGGCCTGCGTGCCCAATTCTAAACCCTTTGAAAATAAAGTTTGTTTGTTCGTTCATTCGAGTATTTAACCTTTGCCCTTAAACTTTTTCACATTGAGCAGTTAAAGACCTGCCACTATGAAAAAAAACAAAAATTCGTTTCACCATTATTTGAATCTTGTAAGACATGTTTGCTTTCACAGCTGCTTTGGTCTTTTATTTTAAAATAATTTCTTGAGCAATCAGTTATGAGATGCCTTAAATTGTGTAGCTCTATAAAAGACATATAGCTGAATCAAAATTTAAAATTGGGGATAGTAAGCCATTATGGCAGTATCACATTTCACTCTATATCTTCAATATCCATTAGTAAAATAAGCAGTTAATTTCCTTAATTATGTGCACAATTTTTTTTAAAAACATGTCTACATTACTGTCTGCACAGATTCACTTTGCCTCTAATGAATGTTGCACATTTTTGCTGCATGTCACGAGTGGACATATATTTCTATCTAAATCCCATATAATTTCAGATGTGCCATCCCAAGCCCAGAGCATCAAAACCAAGGAAAGATTGTGCCAGAATGATTATACCAGTTTTGCATTGTTGACAAATGACAAGTATGATGAGTCTGTAACAACTGGAAGTGATGTAGCTGTGCATTCCATTACTAGTCATGACAGATCGACAAACATTGGAGAGACACAGAAGGATTTCAAGGTCACAGTTCAAAATGAAAGTGGGTCAGATGACATCAGTAAGACAAGTGGTGAGCTTGATGGGGTTGATATGAGTTTTGAATTTGTAAACAATATACAGAGTAAGGAAATACAGAACTGTTATGAACATGATGTTTGTGATGTAATGCTAACACATTGTTCCAGTCTGAAAAAACTAAATAGACAACATACTGGACAGAAGCGTTACATGTGCGATGTTTGTGGAGTAGTGTTTACAAAGTCTTCTAATCTCAAGACACACAAAAGAATACATACTGGAAAAAATCCTTATATGTTTGATATTTGTGGAGTAGGGTTTATACAGTCATCTAATCTCAAGACACACAAAATAAAACATACTGGAAAGAAGCCTTACAAGTGTGATGTTTGTGGAATTGGGTTTACTCAGTCTTCTGGTTTTAAACAACACAAAAGAATACATACTGGAGAGAAGCCTTACAAATGTGATGTTTGTGGAGTAGGGTTTACACATCCTTCTAAACTAACAGAACACAAAAGAATACATACTGGAGAGAAGCCTTACAAGTGTGATGTTTGTGGAGTAGAGTTTACACATCGTTCTAGTCGGACAAAACACAAAAGAATACATACCGGACAGAAGCCTTTCAAGTGTGATTTTTGTGGAGTAGGGTTTACAGATTTTTCTACTCTGAAGAAACACATAAGAATACATACTGGAGAGAAGCCTTACAAGTGTGACAGTTGTGGAGTAGGGTTTACACAGTTTTCTACTTTGAAACAACACAAAAGAATACATACTGGAGAGAAGCCTTACAAGTGTGATGTTTGTGGAGTAGGGTTTACACATTCTTCTAGTCTGACACAACACAAAAGAATACATTCTGGACAGAAGCCTTACAAGTGTGATTTTTGTGGTGTAGGGTTTACAGAGTCTTCTAGTCTGAAGAAACACATGAGGATACATAATGGAGAGAAGCCTTACAAGTGTGATGTTTGTGGAGTAGTGTTTGCACAGTCTTCTAATCTCAAGACACACATAAGAATACATACTGGAGAGAAGCCTTACATGTGTGATGTTTGTGGAGTAAGGTTAACAGAGTCTTCTAGTCTGAAGAAACACATGAGGATACATAATGGAAAGAAGCCTTACAAGTGTGATATTTGTGGAGTAGTGTTTGCACAGTCTTCTAATCTCAAGACACACATAAGAATACATACTGGAGAAATTCCTTATACGTGTGATATTTGTGGAGTAAGGTTTACACAGTCATCTAATCTCAAGACACACAAAATAAAACATACTGGAAAAAAGCCTTACAAGTGTGATGTTTGTGGAATTGGGTTTACTCAGTCTTCTGGTTTTAAACAACACAAAAGAATACATACTGGAGAGAAGCCTTACAAGTGTGATGTTTGTGGAGTAGGGTTTACACAGTCTTCTAGTCTGACAAAACACAAAAGATTACATACCGGACAGAAGCTTTACAAGTGTGATTTTTGTGGAGTATGGTTTACAGATTTTTCTACTCTGAAGAAACACATAAGAAAACATACTGAAGAGAAGCCTTACAAGTGTGACAGTTGTGGAGTAGGGTTTACACATCCTTCTAGACTAACAGAACACAAAAGAATACATACTGGAGAGAATCCTTACAAGTGTGATGTTTGTGGAGTAGGGTTTACACATTCTTCTCATCTCAAACAACACATACGAATACATACTGGAGAGAAGCCTTACAAGTGTGATGTTTGTGGAGTAGGGTTTACAAATTTTTCTCATCTCAAACAACACATACTAATACATACTGGAGAGCAGCCTTACAAGTGTGATGTTTGTGGAGTAGTGTTTACACAGTCTTCTAATCTCGAGAAACACAAAAGAATACATACTGGATAAAAGCCTTATAAGTGTGATGTTTGTGGAGTAGATTTTACACAGCCTTCTGAGCTCAAGAAATATGAAAGAATTTATACTGTAAAGAAGCCTTGCAAGTGTAATTTTTGTGGAGTAGGGTTTACACAGACTTCTAATCTCAAGAAATACCAAAAAAAAAAAAAAAAACATACTGGAAAGAAGCCTTCCGGTCTGAAACAACACCTTACATGTGATATGACTGTTCAGTAAGGTTTACTCAGTCTCCTGGTCTGAAACAACACCTTACATGTGATATGACTGTTCAGTAGGGTTTACTCAGTCTCCTGGTCTGAAACAACCAAAAAGAAGACATTCTGGATAGAAGCTTTACAAATGTAATGTTTGTGGAGTAGGTTTTACACATTCTTATAGTCTGAAGACACACAAAAGAATACATACTGGAGAGAGGCCTTACAAGTGGGATGTTTGTGGATGAGGGTTTACACGGTCTTCTCTTGTGAAACAACACAAAAGAATACATACTGGAGAGAAGCCTTACAAGTGGGATGTTTGTGGATGAGGGTTTACACGGTCTTCTCTTGTGAAACAACACAAAAGAATATATACTGGAGAGAGGCCTTACAAGTGGGATGTTTGTGGATGAGGGTTTACATGGTCTTCTCTTGTGAAACAACACAAAAGAATACATACTGGAGAGAAGCATTACAAGTGTAATGTTTGTGGAGTAGTGTTTACTCAGTCTTCTAATCTCAAGAAATACCAAAGACTACATACTGGAAAAAATCCTTATTGTGGTGTAGGGTGATTGCTAAATCAGAGGCACATCTCCAATCCAACCTGTTAAATACCTCGGAGCTATTATAGATCGAAAGGGAGGCATCAAAGAAGAGTTTGCCACTCGAAAAGCAGCAGCTGGGAGACTTTTTTAGGTCATAAATCGAGGATTCCTCAGCAAGAGAGAGGTTGGTAAGAAAATGAAGATGGCTGTATACTGCTCCACCTTTGTCCCAGTCTTGACATATTGTTGCGAGTCATAGGCAATGACTACAACCCACAAAAACCAGAACCAAACCTCAGAGATGAGGTATCTGAGGAAGGTGGTTGAAGTAACAAGAAGAGACATGATCTGCAACCATACGATACATCAAGGCCTAAAATCCCACCCCCTGCAGACCCAAGTAGAACAGTCCCAACAAAGATGGTTTGGCCTTGTCTGCAGAATGGGAGAAGATCGGCTACCATGACAAGCATGGGAAACAAAGAGCCAGGGATCCAGACCTCCAGGACAACCCAGAGTCTGTTAGAGGACAACATTAGACAATCTTTGAAGGACCGAGGGCTAGAATAGAACCAGGCCAGGAAGAAGACAGCTGATATATTATCTACATTAATTAAGCTCCATTACAGATTTTTGTAAAACAAGAAGTAGAAAGATGAAATGGTTGTAGGTTTGTTATGACATGAACTATTACACAAAATGTGAATTTTTATTTCTATTATTGATGTTTAAGAATATGTTTTATGGTGCGAGTTCTGATGAATGATACTCGTAATAAATGTGGATGTCAGACCAGGCAAAAAAGTTCATAAGTAGATCCACTATAGATTTTCTATATACAGTATCCTAAGTGATGTTCTGATCTTACATATTTTGTTTTACTAATAATGTAAAGTTAGATTCTCATAAATCATTTAAACACTAGAAAAATAAATAAAAAAAGCATTATTTCATCCATATAACTACTATTTCATTACCTTCATCTTTACTTAAGCCAGCTTGTTCTACTTTCTTAATTCTTGGTGTTTGTGTATCCATGATGTCAACTATCTGATCCTGAGTATCACAGTCTTCAGTGTAATTATGACCATGATTCTGGCGGGAAAATAAAAAATGAGAATTACTTATTTCCATGGGTTTCAACCTGGGGCGCCATGACTGACTGTCAGGGGCGCCGTGGGTAGGCGTGGATATTTTGTTCGTATTTAGCTGTAAAGAAAACACAGAGCTGTGGGAAATTGAATTTTTGGTGTATGTCAACCTGCGTAACCTCGGAGAAATTTAACTTTTGATGTTGGCCAGCCTTTGTCCCGCTCCCCCGACCTGCCTTTCAACTTTCTGCGCGCGACCATAGTAGGTAACACGGTGATTTTCTGTTTTCAAACATTTTTGATTGTGTTGTGAGTTTGATATAAACTATGGAAAGATTTTTAATTAGGCAAGTGTTAGTAAAAAACGAGAGCTTGTTGAGGATGAAAAGAAAAGTGGTGATGAGGAAAGGAAATGTAAGTATAGAAAATACGACGAAGGTTACTTAGATTTTGGTTTCACGTGTACTCTTGTGAACAATGAAGGGCGTCCACAGTGTGTTTTGTGTTTCAAAGTACTCAATGTCGAATGTATGCTGCCTAACAAATTGAAGCGCCATTTACAAAGTACAATCAGCCGTCGAATTCAAGATTTAGGAGAGGATCTTAATGAACAGATTATCGAAAAAATGAGAAGGAAGGACTTTGCTTTACAGCTTGATGAGTCCACTGATAGCAATAGAGATGCTCATTTAATCTGTAATGTGCGGTTTGTTGATGACAAACACGAAATGGTGGAAGATCTTTTTTGTAATGACATAAATGCAGGTACGACAGGCAAAGATTTAATTGAAATTGTGGACAACTTCATGGTGAAAAATAAAATAGACTGTGCTTATTGTGTTGGTGTGTGTACCGATGGTGCTAGTTCAATGTCGCGCTGTTACAGTGGCCTACAAGCCCTCATCCACGGCAAAGATCCTGATGCTGTTTGGACCCATTGTATTATTAATAGGGAAGCACTTGCTTCACAGCATTTGAGTGTTGATTTGAATGAAGTCCTGCAAACTGTCATAAATGTGGTGAACTTTATTAAAACTCGACATCATAGAGCTAGATTTTTCAGTAAAATGTGTCACGATATGGGGGCTGAGCATACGTCTCTCTTATTTTATAGCAATACTCGATGGCTTTCCATAGGAAATGTATTATCGCGCATTTTTGAACTTAGGCGGGAACTCTATTCTTATCTTGAAGAAGAAAACCATGTCAGTGCTAAGTGCTTTCTGGACACTGACTTCCTGTTAAAAGTTGAATACCTCTCTGATCTTTTTGAAAAATTGAACTCATTGAATAATCTTCTGCAAGGAAGTGAAACTCATTTGATTCAACTTATTGACAAAGTTTCAGCATTCAAAAAGAAGCTTTTTCTTTGGAAGAGAAAAATCAATGAAGGATGAGAAATGGATTACTTCCCAGGTTTGCAGCAGTTCATTACAGACAATGAAATAGATTTTAATGCAGATATTGTTTCTATAATTCAAGGACACTTATCTCAACTCAGTGTTCATTTTGAAAAGTACTTTCCTGAAAACTGTGACAGGTTTCAGTGGGTTTAAAATCCCTTCAGTAGTTATGCTCCTTCAGACTTCAGTACTGCAGAAGAGGAAGAACTGATAGAACTTTCATCAGACTCTTCACTACAAGCAAAGTTTCCATCCATGGCATTGCCAAAATTTTGGTATTCAGTAAAACAGGAGTTCCCTAGCTTGAGCAAGAGAGCACTGAAGATATTAATTCCTTTTGCAACCTCCTATCTCTGCAAGGCTGGGTTTTCAGCAGTGGCTGTCATAAAAGCCAAGTTCAGATCAAGACTTGATGCGGAGAAGGAAGTGATTGTAGCTGTATCTCATTTGGTGTCAAGATTTGACAAGCTGTGTAACAACAAGCAAGCTCAAGTTTCACACTGAGGTGACTGGTACTTTATTCATCATATTTTTAGTTTTACTATACAAGTTTTTTGTTATAGAGATTGAATCATGAGTGCAGTATTGATAACGGTTGCTTAATTCCTAGTATTCCTTCCAACTGATAAAGGATGTTGTTCCAATTGATAAATACTGTTATTCCATTCCTGTCTGTTTACATAATGTTTGTTCATGTGTATTCACCACTGCAGAGGTAACAGTTTCCTCATTGCATACGCTATATAGGCTAATTATCCATGTGTGTACTGCTGTGCTGTTACCGTGTATGATATGTGAAGGGTGTGTAGAAACAGTCACTCACCCCACGATAGCTCACGTATGAGTCATGGAGGGTTAAACGCCTTGTGACAGTTAATGAACAGTTTTATTACACCACAACACGGTCACAAGAACGTAGACGAAGTACAGCATGTTACACAGGTCATAATAGCATATCAAAAGAAGGATCCACATTATATAATAACACTAATCCATCAAGAAGAACTACTGGCAAACGCAGTGCCAATAGTTATAGGCCTCAAATAACATTATGCCTCATCACTATATAATCCATCCATAAGACTGCTGACCATCGCAGTGCTACTAAATAATAGGCCTCCAATATATGACGTCTCAGCGCTCTTTAATTCATGTACATAAGACTGCTGACCATAGCAGTACTAGTAAATAATAGGCCTCCAATATATGACGTCTCAGCGCTCTGTAATTCATCCATCAGACTGCTGATACTCACAGTACTAATAGTTATAGGCCTCCAATATATATGACGTCTCAGCGCAGTTTAATCCACCTAGAAGACTGCTGATAAATAATAGGCCTCATAATATAGTCGACATATCAAGCAGTGTCTTTAATCCATCTAGAAGACTGCTGATAAATAATAGGCCTCATAATATAATCGACATATCAAGCAGTGTCTTTAATCCATCTAGAAGACTGCTGATAAATAATAGGCCTCATAATATAGTCGACATATCAAGCAGTGTCTTTAATCCATCTAGAAGACTGCTGATAAATAATAGGCCTCATAATATAATCGACATATCAAGCAGTGTCTTTAATCCATCTAGAAGACTGCTGATAAATAATAGGCCTCATAATATAGTCGACATATCAAGCAGTGTACAGGCTTCCCTCGAAAACACTGGGCTGATTTCTCCAGTCACGCCCAGGACGCAAACTCTTCAAAAATGTACGTAATCTTTAAACACTGGCCTGTATACTCAAAGGCCTAAGAAACATCTCCTTAATTAATATACAGTTCATCTGGGATAATCACACATAATATATTTCAGCATAAGTGCCTGTACACTGGTACACATTGAAAAACACTTTACATCTCCTCAGTGCACTCGCCCGGTACACACTGACACCAAAAACATCCTCTCCCAGAACACCCCCTGCCAATCACATCCGTGGGGCTTCCCGAGAACTTTCGCTCACAGCTCAAAAATAGCTTAGAACATTTAACTCACGTGGAACTACGCCACCGTGAAAAACTTGCTGAATCTCGAAGATTCGAATGCGATACACTCATATATTTTTTTAAAATAAATTAACAGCTAGACAACAGCTGTTCAAGTGGAATAACCACTATAATCTATTGTACATCCGAGACTCATAACGATTACTGCCCTTGCTTAAATTTGGACTTATCAGTTTACACCACCCCCCGGGGAAAAAAATGATAACATCATTTTTTTTTTTTGAAAACATTACTCCGCCAAAAAATTAAGTGGGTGATAAAGCTCTAATCCGAAAAATTAATCAACCTGTTAAGTCCAAATACTATATATCATCCAAAAAATATGAGCATTATGAGTAAAGCAGAAAACAAAGCATACAAAATAATCAGCTAAGTCTACCAAAATAATCTGCTTTCAACAAAGTTAAGTCCATACAGCATAGAATTAAAATAACAATATACATGATTCAGGTATCAGTATAGTAGGATGAATAAGAATACAAATAGTATCAAGTGACATATAAATGCAACATGAAAGTATTGATCAAAAACGTATTATATAAATACATATAATCATCACAAGAAATTATAGGACACAAAGACAATGTATGTGTATATATAACAACCACAAAAGAAAGCTATAGATAAACGAAGCATAATCTAACCTTAACCTCGTTATCCAACTTATTCATAAGTCACCATCAACCATCAGACATCATACACAAAAAATAATAACGTTATAAATAAACTCGAACTAACGCACCATGAAGCGTTAAGTAAAAAACACATCATTACTCCCTCTAGCGCACAGTTAAGCGCAGGGCACCGAAAAAAAAATTTTACAATCTCAGAAAACATTTTCCAAAAAGTAAAAAAACAAAAATATTTAATAACGCCAAGTTAAATAAAAATGGTATTTTAAATTTTTTTAGTTTAACCTAATATTAACATACCAAAATGTAATTAGGCTAACAAAAATGTGTGACATACAAAAATCCTTATACTTAAGCAGACACAAAATCAAAATCTGCTGGAAAAATGATGCATGTCTAAATTGCAAGAACAAAAAAAATCACATTATTTTAAATCCACAAGTATTATTCTCTCGAAAAAGTCAGAAATCAATGTATCAGAATACGTTCTCAACTTCCAATACAAAATTAACTCTGATATAATCAAACTACGTTTCCAAAATTATGTTTGACAATATAATAGTTACTACATCATGTCTTGGAATGCTAATACATAAACTAAACATGACATCAAAACGCAAGAAAGAATTTTAAGTTTAGTGAGTACAGAGACTCTCTGAAGATGACTACTGCACCATACCTAGCTAATGAGGTTGTGCATTGGGCTGACAAACTCATCATGCATATAAAACAGTCCTAATAATCATCGCTGCAAAAAGACATCAATGTTTGATGTATCAGCTCTCGTAGCGCTAAACTCAGCACGGAGCATAAAGGTCAACCATAAATTGACTACATGGGCATAGTCTTCTGTCTAGCGTGCGTAAATACTATAGTCCACTGATTTCATCAAAAAGTTACAGAGACAAGTCATTTGCAAATGATATCATACACCTTATTGCGATCATAATACATACAATATTCGTCATAACACCATAGTGTAAGAATATAGTATGAAAATAATTGTTGCATCATCAAAAACATCGTCGTACAAAAAATAAATATGTGCATAAAATAGCGCATAAAAAATGAGGTTACACACTATTTAATAGAAGTTATATAGTATCTTAACACAATTGTATATAATATCCTATATTTATTTGATACAATAATATATATATCTTAACCATGTTGAACAGGCAATAATTCCAGCCGTGTTGAATAGTCTCATAAACTTGGCAAGATAACCGCATACAATTCAGAGTCGACTTGCTGTCCGGCTTTACTTGGTTAACGCCATGGATACAAGGTGGCATACCTTACTCTGTCTGTTAATGTAACACCGGAACATAGACTTTCATTGCAAAGCTGTCGCTGTGAAAATATACAAATGAAAAAATTCTATTTTAATTCACAGTCCGAGTTAACGATGTAAAACGGAAATTAACGTTACATTTACCTAAAACTGTGGCTTATTTGAACCTGTAGCCCTTTCACCGATCAACAAGCCTTCCCTTGACACGTGTAAACACCATCGAAGGCTTATGGGGCAGAAAATGATCGTAGCTCAAGGTCGTCGCTATTGGATGCTGAAAAAAAAATTCTACCCTCACGACAGTGAGATACTCTCTCAAAACCACAAGCAGAACAAGCAGTTGAATTAGAGACACCATTTCTATTATTATTACCTTGTTTATCAATAACTTTAGGCCTTTGTTGAGAAAATTTAGCAAAGTTGCCATTATTCTTTCTCTTTTGATAAAAATATCTGCCATATAGGTTATGTTGACTTCTAGAAAAACTATTATCGTGAGATTGGTAATCTTTCATATAATCATTTCTACCATACTTTTCAAAATCTTCAGAACCAAAATATTTAGATCTATTAAACTGTCTCTGGTTTCTTGGAGAAGACAGATTACAATTTGCTGATCTCCCTTGGTAATGTTTAAAATCTGTATTATCTTTCCTGTCAAGATTGTTTTTCTTCTTTTCTGTGGCAGCATGCTTAACCTCTGAATCAGTAATAGGAATAATAAGATCGTTATGGCTACTAACATACTGAGTATTACTTTGGGCACTAGTCCTACTAGTCTCGTCCCTTATTATGTTTTTATTAGGCTTTCCAACTTTAGATACAAGGTTAGTTTTTTTGAACATTGACATGAAATTTATCCTTGTCTTTACTGTGATGTACAGAATCAAGTATCACAGTAGAATTAACCTTGTTGGCCTGTCGCCAGGAATTATTAATATTACCAGAATAGTCACTAGTACGATGAAAATTATATCTGCCACGCAAGGATATTCGCTCACCATGTTTGATGTTAGTATTGGCATCGAGTGTCTGTTGCTGACTCGACGCTTTTATGACGTGTTGATAATCAACCTTCTGTTTAACATTATCAATATTGACCATAGACAATATTTTATTGCTCAAAATCAAATCTATTAAACCGTCCAGTCTTTTCCTTAATTCCGTAACTTCAATATTCTTATGTGAAATCTCTTCACTTTGTTTCCGAATTACGTCATCAAATGTCACAACTCTACATCTCTCCTCCGTCAGTGATTTCTCAATTTTAGCCAATTTATCTTCCTCCACTATTAACTCCTCCAATCTCTTCTTTTGCACCTCTTCTATCTGTGGCTGAAGTCGAGCCACCTGAGCCTGAAGTCCCTGGATTTGAGCAGCTTGTGACTTCGACTCATTAATCTTCTCAAGAAATACTCTACTACTCATTTCTTTTAGTTGGCGACTGAGAATATCATTATCATCCAGTACATCGCCAAGCATTTCTAAATAAGTCTTCTCACGAACATTGCTTTCAACCTTCAATTTGTCATACCTCTCTTTATGTTCTTGAAGTTTCTGCGTGAGATTAATAGTTTCGCCTTGCTTATCTCCCAAATTAGCTTCCAAGTCTTTAATCTTGCACAATGCCGAATTTAATGCTTCTTGCCCTCTTTCAAGATCCAAGTGTGATTTATATAAATCACTTTCAAGTTTAGTCACTTTTGCCTGTAATTTACTCTCTTTAGCCACATCTTCTAAAATCTTCTCCCTTTCCTGTAACGCACTATGTTTCATTTCTTCCATCTGCTTCTCATCCTTTAATTCCTCTTTCTGGTCAACATGAATGTTCCTGAAGATTATCTCCTTTATATTTCTCACTATGTGATCGTGTTTAATATCCATAAACTGATTCAAAAACACACGAAGATACTTCAGTAAATCTGCTAAATCATCAGACATTACTAAATGAGGAACGGACTGAAAATTATCTCGAGCAAAACCTCTTAGAAAAAATGACGCACTAGACAAAAATCGATCCATTACATGTTCTTCGAGTTCTGGGCCTTCCAAATTCTCATTATGCTTCCCATCCTGAAATAAATATTCCAATATAGGCACCATATTATCTGGATCCATATCAGAATCAATGTCAGGATTCATAGTGGTACAATCACTAAGTCCACTATATATATATTCACCAGTTATAATTACCACAAGTTTATGTCCCTAGCAATTCGGACAATTACTTTTCAAATGACAAAGTCAAATATCCTTTCAAGCAATTGCAAATATCAGTTAATTACCGTATACCATAGTAGCATAAGTTCATGTGCATAGAACCTTTGTAAAAGTATATACCAATATGAGGGATACCTTTATATCAATTTGAGTGATGTCAATATTATGTGAAATAGCCTTAAACACTTATGCATCAAAGTCTTACAATAAGTTACAAACAACTAACATATTATATAGACAATAAGAACAACGATTACAAAGACAAGGTACTAAAAGACAAACGATAACGTTCGCAGAGGTCAACTGAACAGTAAGGCTTAACTAAGGCAAAAAATTTTCAAACCATGAAATGATAACCGCGAATAATTACAAGACAAAAAACAACACCGTGTATAAACGAAAATGTGTATAAAAACTAAAAGATAGGAAATAGAGAAAAACGCTCACAAACAAATTAATCAATAAACTAAAAAACAGAGAAAAATACTATGAGAACAACAATGAAACGTTACGTAACAACTACACACTTACTTGTCCTAAGGAGCCGCGCTAGCGTAGTGGTTACAACACCGCTCTGGCGACCGGGTGATGCAGGATCAAACCCGGGCGACGGCATTTGAGGATTTTTCGTCGACCGGGATTTGGACTGGATTAACTCGAGACCTGGCGAGGACATTTGAAGGAGTGTCGTCGACCAGGGACTGGCGGCTGCTGAGCTGACCCAGCTGCAATGGGTACCTCAGAAATCGGCGAGTATTTGCCTGAATGGCGAGGGACACCTGTCTCTGTACAAGAAATAAAGGGATACTCACGTAAAATCAATGTCAGGTTAGACATAAATAATAACCTGAGATTTCGCCTCGAGTATTAGCGGGCGTACGCAAAAAAAAAAAAAAAAAAAAAAAAAAAACTTGTCCTAAGAGACAACTAGTAACCTAAACTTCGGTAAGGTTTGTAGCCTTAAACCGGAATTGTCACAGAATTGACACTTACTAACCAAATCCTAAAGAATGCTTATGAAGCCCTGGGTAAACTGGGATATAATCTTCATAAGTAGACATGAAACATAGAATATTTAACATGAAATACTCATTATAACAAATAGTACACAATATATATATATATAGGAAGACTTGTTGACACAAGATAAAATGGCACAGTTTCCACAACATAAACCACTTATCTTCAATAAAGGAAAATACGCCCGTCCAAAATGCTGAACATCACAAAGTCTGCTGAGGAAAACAGTTCACCGCATAAGGTCACCGCAGGTTGATACTTCTCACTTCAGGTCCCTTGTCCTTGCCACGGTACGATGTGTGCTCGTACACCGCACAGGTAAACAGGAACTGTATTACTGCCAATCATCTGCTTGAGGCACACGTGTAGAATGACAGCATATCCACTTGAATTCCCTCTGTAACTGTAGGGGTACACCGTTTTTCAATCTCGTTGATAATCCGCTTGAAAGGAGGTACCTGACATCTCTTGTATACTTTGATGGTAAACTTCTGTAATTGCGCCACCACAATACTGGCACAGCTTACTTGAAAACTTCAATTCAAAAAGCAGGACTGAAACATGAAGCATATCTTGACAATGGAAATGTTAGATATGTTATAGTCCTGTATGTAGATGGGTATTAATAAGCTGCGTTCCATCAGATATGTTACCGCCCAGTTATGTTAACGTCTGTTTTTGGGTAAATCTTATAGTAGGTATCACACCACGTAAGTTTGTAAACCACCACTATTGCATCCGTAGTTGGTGATGTCATCAATGTAAAGTTTGCTAATAATGATGGATTCCTAAATGCGCCACACAGCATAGAAGAAAGTCACATAACGCAGATGGCGTTGCCATCACGTCCAAAAGTTTTAGCCACCACTGTTGCCGCTTGATGTGTACAATTGCAACAGTGCAATAAATAAATGTTGATGCTACCACTGTAACAATCCGTTACATTTGCAAACGATAGAGTAGTCGAATACCAGGATTGCTATATATTATATCACGCCACACAGGCAACTTATTATAAATGTCGTTAGTTCGATCCAACTTGAACTGGAAACCACCACTGATAAAGTAGCTGGCGTTCCAGTCATAATAGTGTACCATAAGGGATCCACATTATATAATAACACTAATCCATCAAGAAGAACTATTGGCAAAACGCAGTGCCAATAGTTATAGGCCTCAAATAACATTATGCCTCATCACTATATAATCCATCCATAAGACTGCTGACCATCGCAGTGCTACTAAATAATAGGCCTCCAATATATGACGTCTCAGCGCTCTTTAATTCATGTACATAAGACTGCTGACCATAGCAGTACTAGTAAATAATAGGCCTCCAATATATGATGTCTCAGCGCTCTGTAATTCAGCCATCAGACTGCTCATACTCACAGTACTAATAGTTATAGGCCTCCAATATATATGACGTCTCAGCGCAGTTTAATCCACCTAGAAGACTGCTGATAAATAATAGGCCTCATAATATAGTCGACATATCAAGCAGTGTCTTTAATCCATCTAGAAGACTGCTGATAAATAATAGGCCTCATAATATAATCGACATATCAAGCAGTGTCTTTAATCCATCTAGAAGACTGCTGATAAATAATAGGCCTCATAATATAGTCGACATATCAAGCAGTGTCTTTAATCCATCTAGAAGACTGCTGATAAATAATAGGCCTCATAATATAATCGACATATCAAGCAGTGTCTTTAATCCATCTAGAAGACTGCTGATAAATAATAGGCCTCATAATATAAGTCGACATATCAAGCAGTGTACAGGCTTCCCTCGAAAACACTGGGCTGATTTCTCCAGTCACGCCCAGGACGCAAACTCTTCAAAAATGTACGTAATCTTTAAACACTGGCCTGTATACTCAAAGGCCTAAGAAACATCTCCTTAATTAATATACAGTTCATCTGGGATAATCACACATAATATATTTCAGCATAAGTGCCTGTACACTGGTACACATTGAAAAAACACTTTACATCTCCTCAGTGCACTCGCCCGGTACACACTGACACCAAAAACATCCTCTCCCAGAACACCCCCTGCCAATCACATCCGTGGGGCTTCCCGAGAACTTTCGCTCACAGCTCAAAAATAGCTTAGAACATTTAACTCACGTGGAACTACGCCACCGTGAAAAACTTGCTGAATCTCGAAGATTCGAATGCGATACACTCATATATTTTTTTAAAATAAATTAACAGCTAGACAACAGCTGTTCAAGTGGAATAACCACTATAATCTATTGTACATCCGAGACTCATAACGATTACTGCCCTTGCTTAAATTTGGACTTATCAGTTTACACCACCCCCCGGGGAAAAAAATGATAACATCATTTTTTTTTTTTGAAAACATTACTCCGCCAAAAAATTAAGTGGGTGATAAAGCTCTAATCCGAAAAATTAATCAACCTGTTAAGTCCAAATACTATATATCATCCAAAAAATATGAGCATTATGAGTAAAGCAGAAAACAAAGCATACAAAATAATCAGCTAAGTCTACCAAAATAATCTGCTTTCAACAAAGTTAAGTCCATACAGCATAGAATTAAAATAACAATATACATGATTCAAGTATCAGTATAGTAGGATGAATAAGAATACAAATAGTATCAAGTGACATATAAATGCAACATGAAAGTATTGATCAAAAACGTATTATATAAATACATATAATCATCACAAGAAATTATAGGACACAAAGACAATGTATGTGTATATATAACAACCACAAAAGAAAGCTATAGATAAACGAAGCATAATCTAACCTTAACCTCGTTATCCAACTTATTCATAAGTCACCATCAACCATCAGACATCATACACAAAAAATAATAACGTTATAAATAAACTCGAACTAACGCACCATGACGCGTTAAGTAAAAAACACCTCATTACTCCCTCTAGCGCACAGTTAAGCGCAGGGCACCGAAAAAAAAATTTTACAATCTCAGAAAACATTTTCCAAAAAGTAAAAAACAAAAATATTTAATAACGCCAAGTTAAATAAAAATGGTATTTTAAATTTTTTTAGTTTAACCTAATATTAACATACCAAAATGTAATTAGGCTAACAAAAATGTGTGACATACAAAAATCCTTATACTTAAGCAGACACAAAATCAAAATCTGCTGGAAAAATGATGCATGTCTAAATTGCAAGAACAAAAAAAATCACATTATTTTAAATCCACAAGTATTATTCTCTCTCGAAAAAGTCAGAAATCAATGTATCAGAATACGTTCTCAACTTCCAATACAAAATTAACTCTGATATAATCAAACTACGTTTCCAAAATTATGTTTGACAATATAATAGTTACTACATCATGTCTTGGAATGCTAATACATAAACTAAACATGACATCAAAACGCAAGAAAGAATTTTAAGTTTAGTGAGTACAGAGACTCTCTGAAGATGACTACTGCACCATACCTAGCTAATGAGGTTGTGCATTGGGCTGACAAACTCATCATGCATATAAAACAGTCCTAATAATCATCGCTGCAAAAAGACATCAATGTTTGATGTATCAGCTCTCGTAGCGCTAAACTCAGCACGGAGCATAAAGGTCAACCATAAATTGACTACATGAGCATAGTCTTCTGTCTAGCGTGCGTAAATACTATAGTCCACTGATTTCATCAAAAAGTTACAGAGACAAGTCATTTGCAAATGATATCATACACCTTATTGCGATCATAATACATACAATATTCGTCATAACACCATAGTGTAAGAATAGTATGAAAATAATTGTTGCATCATCAAAACATCGTCGTACAAAAAATAAATATGTGCATAAAATAGCGCATAAAAA
Source organism: Oreohelix idahoensis (assembly GCA_024509875.1). Taxonomy (NCBI): domain Eukaryota; kingdom Metazoa; phylum Mollusca; class Gastropoda; order Stylommatophora; family Oreohelicidae; genus Oreohelix; species Oreohelix idahoensis. The sequence goes on along the minus strand of JAMPIV010009321.1, from coordinate 934,664 downwards.
ATGAGGTTACACACTATTTAATAGAAGTTATATAGTATCTTAACACAATTGTATATAATATCCTATATTTATTTGATACAATAATATATATATCTTAACCATGTTGAACAGGCAATAATTCCAGCCGTGTTGAATAGTCTCATAAACTTGGCAAGATAACCGCATACAATTCAGAGTCGACTTGCTGTCCGGCTTTACTTGGTTAACGCCATGGATACAAGGTGGCATACCTTACTCTGTCTGTTAATGTAACACCGGAGCACTGACTTTTATTGCAAAGCTGCCGCTGTAAAAATATACAAATGAACATTTCTATTTTAATTCACAGTCCGATTTAACGATGTAAAACGGAAATTAACGTTACATTTACCTAAAACTGTGGCTTATTTGAACCTGTAGCCCTTTCACCGATCAACAAGCCTTCCCTTGACACGTGTAAACACCATCGAAGGCTTATGGGGCAGAAAATGATCGTAGCTGAAGGTCGTCGCTATTGGATGCTGAAAAAAAAAATTCTACCCTCACAACAGTGAGGTACTCTCTTAAAACCACATGCAGAACAAGCCGTTGAATTAGAGACACCATTTCTATTATTATTACCTTGTTTATCAATAACTTTAGGCCTTTGTTGAGAAAATTTAGCAAAGTTGCCATTATTCTTTCTCTTTTGATAAAAATATCTGCCATATAGGTTATGTTGACTTCTAGAAAAACTATTATCGTGAGATTGGTAATCTTTCATATAATCATTTCTACCATACTTTTCAAAATCTTCAGAACCAAAATATTTAGATCTATTAAACTGTCTCTGGTTTCTTGGAGAAGACAGATTACAATTTGCTGATCTCCCTTGGTAATGTTTAAAATCTGTATTATCTTTCCTGTCAAGATTGTTTTTCTTCTTTTCTGTGGCAGCATGCTTAACCTCTGAATCAGTAATAGGAATAATAAGATCGTTATGGCTACTAACATACTGAGTATTACTTTGGGCACTAGTCCTACTAGTCTCGTCCCTTATTATGTTTTTATTAGGCTTTCCAACTTTAGATACAAGGTTAGTTTTTTTGAACATTGACATGAAATTTATCCTTGTCTTTACTGTGATGTACAGAATCAAGTATCACAGTAGAATTAACCTTGTTGGCCTGTCGCCAGGAATTATTAATATTACCAGAATAGTCACTAGTACGATGAAAATTATATCTGCCACGCAAGGATATTCGCTCACCATGTTTGATGTTAGTATTGGCATCGAGTGTCTGTTGCTGACTCGACGCTTTTATGACGTGTTGATAATCAACCTTCTGTTTAACATTATCAATATTGACCATAGACAATATTTTATTGCTCAAAATCAAATCTATTAAACCGTCCAGTCTTTTCCTTAATTCCGTAACTTCAATATTCTTATGTGAAATCTCTTCACTTTGTTTCCGAATTACGTCATCAAATGTCACAACTCTACATCTCTCCTCCGTCAATGATTTCTCAATTTTAGCCAATTTATCTTCCTCCACTATTAACTCCTCCAATCTCTTCTTTTGCACCTCTTCTATCTGTGGCTGAAGTCGAGCCACCTGAGCCTGAAGTCCCTGGATTTGAGCAGCTTGTGACTTCGACTCATTAATCTTCTCAAGAAATACTCTACTCATTTCTTTTAGTTGGCGACTGAGAATATCATTATCATCCAGTACATCGCCAAGCATTTCTAAATAAGTCTTCTCACGAACATTGCTTTCAACCTTCAATTTGTCATACCTCTCTTTATGTTCTTGAAGTTTCTGCGTGAGATTAATAGTTTCGCCTTGCTTATCTCCCAAATTAGCTTCCAAGTCTTTAATCTTGCACAATGCCGAATTTAATGCTTCTTGCCCTCTTTCAAGATCCAAGTGTGATTTATATAAATCACTTTCAAGTTTAGTCACTTTTGCCTGTAATTTACTCTCTTTAGCCACATCTTCTAAAATCTTCTCCCTTTCCTGTAACGCACTATGTTTCATTTCTTCCATCTGCTTCTCATCCTTTAATTCCTCTTTCTGGTCAACATGAATGTTCCTGAAGATTATCTCCTTTATATTTCTCACTATGTGATCGTGTTTAATATCCATAAACTGATTCAAAAACACACGAAGATACTTCAGTAAATCTGCTAAATCATCAGACATTACTAAATGAGGAACGGACTGAAAATTATCTCGAGCAAAACCTCTTAGAAAAAATGACGCACTAGACAAAAAATCGATCCATTACATGTTCTTCGAGTTCTGGGCCTTCCAAATTCTCATTATGCTTCCCATCCTGAAATAAATATTCCAATATAGGCACCATATTATCTGGATCCATATCAGAATCAATGTCAGGATTCATAGTGGTACAATCACTAAGTCCACTATATATATATTCACCAGTTATAATTACCACAAGTTTATGTCCCTAGCAATTCGGACAATTACTTTTCAAATGACAAAGTCAAATATCCTTTCAAGCAATTGCAAATATCAGTTAATTACCGTATACCATAGTAGCATAAGTTCATGTGCATAGAACCTTTGTAAAAGTATATACCAATATGAGGGATACCTTTATATCAATTTGAGTGATGTCAATATTATGTGAAATAGCCTTAAACACTTATGCATCAAAGTCTTACAATAAGTTACAAACAACTAACATATTATATAGACAATAAGAACAACGATTACAAAGACAAGGTACTAAAAGACAAACGATAACGTTCGCAGAGGTCAACTGAACAGTAAGGCTTAACTAAGGCAAAAAAATTTTCAAAGCATGAAATGATAACCGCGAATAATGACAAGACAAAAAAATAACACCGTGTATAAACGAAAATGTGTATAAAAACTAAAAGATAGGAAATAGAGAAAAACGCTCACAAACAAATTAATCAATAAACTAAAAAACAGAGAAAAATACTATGAGAACAACAATGAAACGTTACGTAACAACTACACACTTACTTGTCCTAAGGAGCCGCGCTAGCGTAGTGGTTACAACACCGCTCTGGCGACCGGGTGATGCAGGATCAAACCCGGGCGACGGCATTGAGGATTTTTCGTCGACCGGGATTTGGACTGGATTAACTCGAGACCTGGCGAGGACATTTGAAGGAGTGTCGTCGACCAGGGACTGGCGGCTCCTGAGCCGACCCAGCTGCAATGGGTACCTCCGAAATCGGCGAGTATTTGCCTGAATGGCGAGGGACACCTGTCTCTGTACAAGAAATAAAGGGATACTCACGTAAAATCAATGTCAGGTTAGACATAAATAATAACCTGAGATTTCGCCTCGAGTATTAGCGGGCGTACGCAAAAAAAAAAAAAAAAAAAAAAAAAAAAAAAAAACTTGTCCTAAGAGACAACTAGTAACCTAAACTTCGGTAAGGTTTGTAGCCTTAAACCGGAATTGTCACAGAATTGACACTTACTAACCAAATCCTAAAGAATGCTTATGAAGCCCTGGGTAAACTGGGATATAATCTTCATAAGTAGACATGAAACATAGAATATTTAACATGAAATACTCATTATAACAAATAGTACACAATATATATATATAGGAAGACTTGTTGACACAAGATAAAATGGCACAGTTTCCACAACATAAACCACTTATCTTCAATAAAGGAAAATACGCCCGTCCAAAATGCTGAACATCACAAAGTCTGCTGAGGAAAACAGTTCACCGCATAAGGTCACCGCAGGTTGATACTTCTCACTTCAGGTCCCTTGTCCTTGCCACGGTACGATGTGTGCTCGTACACCGCACAGGTAAACAGGAACTGTATTACTGCCAATCATCTGCTTGAGGCACACGTGTAGAATGACAGCATATCCACTTGAATTCCCTCTGTAACTGTAGGGGTACACCGTTTTTCAATCTCGTTGATAATCCGCTTGAAAGGAGGTACCTGACATCTCTTGTATACTTTGATGGTAAACTTCTGTAATTGCGCCACCACAATACTGGCACAGCTTACTTGAAAACTTCAATTCAAAAAGCAGGACTGAAACATGAAGCATATCTTGACAATGGAAATGTTAGATATGTTATAGTCCTGTATGTAGATGGGTATTAATAAGCTGCGTTCCATCAGATATGTTACCGCCCAGTTATGTTAACGTCTGTTTTTGGGTAAATCTTATAGTAGGTATCACACCACGTAAGTTTGTAAACCACCACTATTGCATCCGTAGTTGGTGATGTCATCAATGTAAAGTTTGCTAATAATGATGGATTCCTAAATGCGCCACACAGCATAGAAGAAAGTCACATAACGCAGATGGCGTTGCCATCACGTCCAAAAGTTTTAGCCACCACTGTTGCCGCTTGATGTGTACAATTGCAACAGTGCAATAAATAAATGTTGATGCTACCACTGTAACAATCCGTTACATTTGCAAACGATAGAGTAGTCGAATACCAGGATTGCTATATATTATATCACGCCACACAGGCAACTTATTATAAATGTCGTTAGTTCGATCCAACTTGAACTGGAAACCACCACTGATAAAGTAGCTGGCGTTCCAGTCATAATAGTGTACCATAAGGGATCCACATTATATAATAACACTAATCCATCAAGAAGAACTACTGGCAAACGCAGTGCCAATAGTTATAGGCCTCAAATAACATTATGCCTCATCACTATATAATCCATCCATAAGACTGCTGACCATCGCAGTGCTACTAAATAATAGGCCTCCAATATATGACGTCTCAGCGCTCTTTAATTCATGTACATAAGACTGCTGACCATAGCAGTACTAGTAAATAATAGGCCTCCAATATATGATGTCTCAGCGCTCTGTAATTCATCCATCAGACTGCTGATACTCACAGTACTAATAGTTATAGGCCTCCAATATATATGACGTCTCAGCGCAGTTTAATCCACCTAGAAGACTGCTGATAAATAATAGGCCTCATAATATAGTCGACATATCAAGCAGTGTCTTTAATCCATCTAGAAGACTGCTGATAAATAATAGGCCTCATAATATAATCGACATATCAAGCAGTGTCTTTAATCCATCTAGAAGACTGCTGATAAATAATAGGCCTCATAATATAGTCGACATATCAAGCAGTGTCTTTAATCCATCTAGAAGACTGCTGATAAATAATAGGCCTCATAATATAATCGACATATCAAGCAGTGTCTTTAATCCATCTAGAAGACTGCTGATAAATAATAGGCCTCATAATATAGTCGACATATCAAGCAGTGTACAGGCTTCCCTCGAAAACACTGGGCTGATTTCTCTCCAGTCACGCCCAGGACGCAAACTCTTCAAAAATGTACGTAATCTTTAAACACTGGCCTGTATACTCAAAGGCCTAAGAAACATCTCCTTAATTAATATACAGTTCATCTGGGATAATCACACATAATATATTTCAGCATAAGTGCCTGTACACTGGTACACATTGAAAAACACTTTACATCTCCTCAGTGCACTCGCCCGGTACACACTGACACCAAAAACATCCTCTCCCAGAACACCCCCTGCCAATCACATCCGTGGGGCTTCCCGAGAACTTTCGCTCACAGCTCAAAAATAGCTTAGAACATTTAACTCACGTGGAACTACGCCACCGTGAAAAACTTGCTGAATCTCGAAGATTCGAATGCGATACACTCATATATTTTTTTTAAAATAAATTAACAGCTAGACAACAGCTGTTCAAGTGGAATAACCACTATAATCTATTGTACATCCGAGACTCATAACGATTACTGCCCTTGCTTAAATTTGGACTTATCAGTTTACACCACCCCCCGGGGAAAAAATGATAACATCATTTTTTTTGAAAACATTACTCCGCCAAAAAATTAAGTGGGTGATAAAGCTCTAATCCGAAAAATTAATCAACCTGTTAAGTCCAAATACTATATATCATCCAAAAAATATGAGCATTATGAGTAAAGCAGAAAACAAAGCATACAAAATAATCAGCTAAGTCTACCAAAATAATCTGCTTTCAACAAAGTTAAGTCCATACAGCATAGAATTAAAATAACAATATACATGATTCAAGTATCAGTATAGTAGGATGAATAAGAATACAAATAGTATCAAGTGACATATAAATGCAACATGAAAGTATTGATCAAAAACGTATTATATAAATACATATAATCATCACAAGAAATTATAGGACACAAAGACAATGTATGTGTATATATAACAACCACAAAAGAAAGCTATAGATAAACGAAGCATAATCTAACCTTAACCTCGTTATCCAACTTATTCATAAGTCACCATCAACCATCAGACATCATACACAAAAAATAATAACGTTATAAATAAACTCGAACTAACGCACCATGAAGCGTTAAGTAAAAAACACATCATTACTCCCTCTAGCGCACAGTTAAGCGCAGGGCACCGAAAAAAAAATTTTACAATCTCAGAAAACATTTTCCAAAAAGTAAAAAACAAAAATATTTAATAACGCCAAGTTAAATAAAAATGGTATTTTAAATTTTTTTAGTTTAACCTAATATTAACATACCAAAATGTAATTAGGCTAACAAAAATGTGTGACATACAAAAATCCTTATACTTAAGCAGACACAAAATCAAAATCTGCTGGAAAAATGATGCATGTCTAAATTGCAAGAACAAAAAAAATCACATTATTTTAAATCCACAAGTATTATTCTCTCGAAAAAGTCAGAAATCAATGTATCAGAATACGTTCTCAACTTCCAATACAAAATTAACTCTGATATAATCAAACTACGTTTCCAAAATTATGTTTGACAATATAATAGTTACTACATCATGTCTTGGAATGCTAATACATAAACTAAACATGACATCAAAACGCAAGAAAGAATTTTAAGTTTAGTGAGTACAGAGACTCTCTGAAGATGACTACTGCACCATACCTAGCTAATTGAGGTTGTGCATTGGGCTGACAAACTCATCATGCATATAAAACAGTCCTAATAATCATCGCTGCAAAAAGACATCAATGTTTGATGTATCAGCTCTCGTAGCGCTAAACTCAGCACGGAGCATAAAGGTCAACCATAAATTGACTACATGAGCATAGTCTTCTGTCTAGCGTGCGTAAATACTATAGTCCACTGATTTCATCAAAAAGTTACAGAGACAAGTCATTTGCAAATGATATCATACACCTTATTGCGATCATAATACATACAATATTCGTCATAACACCATAGTGTAAGAATAGTATGAAAATAATTGTTGCATCATCAAAACATCGTCGTACAAAAAATAAATATGTGCATAAAATAGCGCATAAAAAATGAGGTTACACACTATTTAATAGAAGTTATATAGTATCTTAACACAATTGTATATAATATCCTATATTTATTTGATGCAATAATATATATATCTTAACCATGTTGAACAGGCAATAATTCCAGCCGTGTTGAATAGTCTCATAAACTTGGCAAGATAACCGCATACAATTCAGAGTCGACTTGCTGTCCGGCTTTACTTGGTTAACGCCATGGATACAAGGTGGCATACCTTACTCTGTCTGTTAATGTAACACCGGAACATAGACTTTCATTGCAAAGCTGTCGCTGTGAAAATATACAAATGAAAAAATTCTATTTTAATTCACAGTCCGAGTTAACGATGTAAAACGGAAATTAACGTTACATTTACCTAAAACTGTGGCTTATTTGAACCTGTAGCCCTTTCACCGATCAACAAGCCTTCCCTTGACACGTGTAAACACCATCGAAGGCTTATGGGGCAGAAAATGATCGTAGCTCAAGGTCGTCGCTATTGGATGCTGAAAAAAAAAATTTCTACCCTCATGACGGTGAGATACTCTCTCAAAACCACAAGCAGAACAAGCGGTTGTATTAGAGACACCATTTTTATTATTATTACCTTGTTTATCAATAACTTTAGGCCTTTGTTGAGAAAATTTAGCAAAGTTGCCATTATTATTTCTCTTTTGATAAAAATATCTGCCATATTGGTTATATTGTTTTCTAGAAAAACTATTATCGTGAGATTGGTAATCTTTCATGTAATCATTTTTACCATACTTTTCAAAATCTTCAGAACCAAAATATTTAGATCTATTAAACTGTCTCTGGTTTCTTGGAGAAGACAGATTACAATTTGCTGATCTCCCTTGGTAATGTTTAAAATCTGTATTATCTTTCCTGTCAAGATTGTTTTTCTTCTTTTCTGTGGCAGCATGCTTAACCTCTGAATCAGTAATAGGAATAATAAAATCGTTATGGCTACAAACATACTGAGTATTACTTTGGGCACTAGTCCTACTAGTCTCGTCCCTTATTATGTTTTTATTAGGCTTTCCAACTTTAGATACAAGGTTAGTTTTTTTGAACATTGACATGAAATTTATCCTTGTCTTTACTGTGATGTACAGAATCAAGTATCACAGTAGAATTAACCTTGTTGGCCTGTCGCCAGGAATTATTAATATTACCAGAATAGTCACTAGTACGATGAAAATTATATCTGCCACGCAAGGATATTCGCTCACCATGTTTGATGTTAGTATGGCATCGAGTGTCTGTTGCTGACTCGACGCTTTTATGACGTGTTGATAATCAACCTTCTGTTTAACATTATCAATATTGACCATAGACAATATTTTATTGCTCAAAATCAAATCTATTAAACCGTCCAGTCTTTTCCTTAATTCCGTAACTTCAATATTCTTATGTGAAATCTCTTCACTTTGTTTCCGAATTACGTCATCAAATGTCACAACTCTACATCTCTCCTCCGTCAGTGATTTCTCAATTTTAGCCAATTTATCTTCCTCCACTATTAACTCCTCCAATCTCTTCTTTTGCACCTCTTCTATCTGTGGCTGAAGTCGAGCCACCTGAGCCTGAAGTCCCTGGATTTGAGCAGCTTGTGACTTCGACTCATTAATCTTCTCAAGAAATACTCTACTCATTTCTTTTAGTTGGCGACTGAGAATATCATTATCATCCAGTACATCGCCAAGCATTTCTAAATAAGTCTTCTCACGAACATTGCTTTCAACCTTCAATTTGTCATACCTCTCTTTATGTTCTTGAAGTTTCTGCGTGAGATTAATAGTTTCGCCTTGCTTATCTCCCAAATTAGCTTCCAAGTCTTTAATCTTGCACAATGCCGAATTTAATGCTTCTTGCCCTCTTTCAAGATCCAAGTGTGATTTATATAAATCACTTTCAAGTTTAGTCACTTTTGCCTGTAATTTACTCTCTTTAGCCACATCTTCTAAAATCTTCTCCCTTTCCTGTAACGCACTATGTTTCATTTCTTCCATCTGCTTCTCATCCTTTAATTCCTCTTTCTGGTCAACATGAATGTTCCTGAAGATTATCTCCTTTATATTTCTCACTATGTGATCGTGTTTTAATATCCATAAACTGATTCAAAAACACACGAAGATACTTCAGTAAATCTGCTAAATCATCAGACATTACTAAATGAGGAACGGACTGAAAATTATCTCGAGCAAAACCTCTTAGAAAAAATGACGCACTAGACAAAAATCGATCCATTACATGTTCTTCGAGTTCTGGGCCTTCCAAATTCTCATTATGCTTCCCATCCTGAAATAAATATTCCAATATAGGCACCATATTATCTGGATCCATATCAGAATCAATGTCAGGATTCATAGTGGTACAATCACTAAGTCCACTATATATATATTCACCAGTTATAATTACCACAAGTTTATGTCCCTAGCAATTCGGACAATTACTTTTCAAATGACAAAGTCAAATATCCTTTCAAGCAATTGCAAATATCAGTTAATTACCGTATACCATAGTAGCATAAGTTCATGTGCATAGAACCTTTGTAAAAGTATATACCAATATGAGGGATACCTTTATATCAATTTGAGTGATGTCAATATTATGTGAAATAGCCTTAAACACTTATGCATCAAAGTCTTACAATAAGTTACAAACAACTAACATATTATATAGACAATAAGAACAACGATTACAAAGACAAGGTACTAAAAGACAAACGATAACGTTCGCAGAGGTCAACTGAACAGTAAGGCTTAACTAAGGCAAAAAATTTTCAAACCATGAAATGATAACCGCGAATAATTACAAGACAAAAAACAACACCGTGTATAAACGAAAATGTGTATAAAAACTAAAAGATAGGAAATAGAGAAAAACGCTCACAAACAAATTAATCAATAAACTAAAAAACAGAGAAAAATACTATGAGAACAACAATGAAACGTTACGTAACAACTACACACTTACTTGTCCTAAGGAGCCGCGCTAGCGTAGTGGTTACAACACCGCTCTGGCGACCGGGTGATGCAGGATCAAACCCGGGCGACGGCATTTGAGGATTTTTCGTCGACCGGGATTTGGACTGGATTAACTCGAGACCTGGCGAGGACATTTGAAGGAGTGTCGTCGACCAGGGACTGGCGGCTCCTGAGCCGACCCAGCTGCAATGGGTACCTCCGAAATCGGCGAGTATTTGCCTGAATGGCGAGGGGACACCTGTCTCTGTACGACAACTAGTAACCTAAACTTCGGTAAGGTTTGTAGCCTTAAACCGGAATTGTCACAGAATTGACACTTACTAACCAAATCCTAAAGAATGCTTATGAAGCCCTGGGTAAACTGGGATATAATCTTCATAAGTAGACATGAAACATAGAATATTTAACATGAAATACTCATTATAACAAATAGTACACAATATATATATATATATATAGGAAGACTTGTTGACACAAGATAAAATGGCACAGTTTCCACAACATAAACCACTTATCTTCAATAAAGGAAAATACGCCCGTCCAAAATGCTGAACATCACAAAGTCTGCTGAGGAAAACAGTTCACCGCATAAGGTCACCGCAGGTTGATACTTCTCACTTCAGGTCCCTTGTCCTTGCCACGGTACGATGTGTGCTCGTACACCGCACAGGTAAACAGGAACTGTATTACTGCCAATCATCTGCTTGAGGCACACGTGTAGAATGACAGCATATCCACTTGAATTCCCTCTGTAACTGTAGGGGTACACCGTTTTTCAATCTCGTTGATAATCCGCTTGAAAGGAGGTACCTGACATCTCTTGTATACTTTGATGGTAAACTTCTGTAATTGCGCCACCACAATACTGGCACAGCTTACTTGAAAACTTCAATTCAAAAAGCAGGACTGAAACATGAAGCATATCTTGACAATGGAAATGTTAGATATGTTATAGTCCTGTATGTAGATGGGTATTAATAAGCTGCGTTCCATCAGATATGTTACCGCCCAGTTATGTTAACGTCTGTTTTTGGGTAAATCTTATAGTAGGTATCACACCACGTAAGTTTGTAAACCACCACTATTGCATCCGTAGTTGGTGATGTCATCAATGTAAAGTTTGCTAATAATGATGGATTCCTAAATGCGCCACACAGCATAGAAGAAAGTCACATAACGCAGATGGCGTTGCCATCACGTCCAAAAGTTTTAGCCACCACTGTTGCCGCTTGATGTGTACAATTGCAACAGTGCAATAAATAAATGTTGATGCTACCACTGTAACAATCCGTTACATTTGCAAACGATAGAGTAGTCGAATACCAGGATTGCTATATATTATATCACGCCACACAGGCAACTTATTATAAATGTCGTTAGTTCGATCCAACTTGAACTGGAAACCACCACTGATAAAGTAGCTGGCGTTCCAGTCATAATAGTGTACCATAAGGGATCCACATTATATAATAACACTAATCCATCAAGAAGAACTACTGGCAAACGCAGTGCCAATAGTTATAGGCCTCAAATAACATTATGCCTCATCACTATATAATCCATCCATAAGACTGCTGACCATCGCAGTGCTACTAAATAATAGGCCTCCAATATATGACGTCTCAGCGCTCTTTAATTCATGTACATAAGACTGCTGACCATAGCAGTACTAGTAAATAATAGGCCTCCAATATATGACGTCTCAGCGCTCTGTAATTCATCCATCAGACTGCTGATACTCACAGTACTAATAGTTATAGGCCTCCAATATATATGACGTCTCAGCGCAGTTTAATCCACCTAGAAGACTGCTGATAAATAATAGGCCTCATAATATAGTCGACATATCAAGCAGTGTCTTTAATCCATCTAGAAGACTGCTGATAAATAATAGGCCTCATAATGTAATCGACATATCAAGCAGTGTCTTTAATCCATCTAGAAGACTGCTGATAAATAATAGGCCTCATAATATAGTCGACATATCAAGCAGTGTCTTTAATCCATCTAGAAGACTGCTGATAAATAATAAGCCTCATAATATAATCGACATATCAAGCAGTGTCTTTAATCCATCTAGAAGACTGCTGATAAATAATAGGCCTCATAATATAGTCGACATATCAAGCAGTGTACAGGCTTCCCTCGAAAACACTGGGCTGATTTCTCCAGTCACGCCCAGGACGCAAACTCTTCAAAAATGTACATAATCTTTAAACACTGGCCTGTATACTCAAAGGCCTAAGAAACATCTCCTTAATTAATATACAGTTCATCTGGGATAATCACACATAATATATTTCAGCATAAGTGCCTGTACACTGGTACACATTGAAAAACACTTTACATCTCCTCAGTGCACTCGCCCGGTACACACTGACACCAAAAACATCCTCTCCCAGAACACCCCCTGCCAATCACATCCGTGGGGCTTCCCGAGAACTTTCGCTCACAGCTCAAAAATAGCTTAGAACATTTAACTCACGTGGAACTACGCCACCGTGAAAAACTTGCTGAATCTCGAAGATTCGAATGCGATACACTCATATATTTTTTTAAAATAAATTAACAGCTAGACAACAGCTGTTCAAGTGGAATAACCACTATAATCTATTGTACATCCGAGACTCATAACGATTACTGCCCTTGCTTAAATTTGGACTTATCAGTTTATCAGTGAATGATTTTCTGACAAAAATATACAAAAAAATGTTAGAAATAAACTACTTATCTGTGCTGTTTTCTTTTTTATTGTAAGAGATTTTAAAGTGCACTTTGTGTATATTTTTTCTTGTACTTGTGATTTTTTCATAGATTGTCCAATTGCATTTATTTTAAAATTACATTACAAAATTATATTGTTTAAAAACCTGTCCAAAGCTCTCCTGCTCAAAAAAGGTTAGGCTAAATGTCAAAACGTTGCTAGAGTTTTTACAAGTTATCCCACAGGGGAGCCACAGAAAGAATGTATACTGTTCAAAAAAAAAGAAACGCATAGCTACTGAACGCACACACATAGCCATAATTTTGACATTCAATAACTTTTTTTAATTTAATGAGTTAATTGTTCAAATTGCACACAAGAATACCTTAGAGTTCAACCAATCAATTGACAGTTGTTTTGCATCTGGGTCATGAGAGTTTTTTGGCGTACTGGCTTTCCCGTTAGTATGGTGTGTGGTCTCCTCTTGCATCGATCAGCGACTGGCATCTCTTGGGCATGGATGCAATCAGACGTCTGATGTGGGCCTGTGGGATGGCTGCCCACTCTTCCTGGAGTGCCTGGAACAGATCACAATGATTGGCTGGAGCAACGTCTCAGCGACAAACATGTCTATGCAGCTCATCCCACAGGTGCTCAATCGGACTCAGGGAAGGGTGAGAATGTTGTTGGCAGTCAGGAACTGCGTGGTCAACTGTGCACAATGGGGTCTGGCATTGTCCTGTTGAAACACAGACCTTTGGGCAGCCAAAAGTGGAAGGACATGGGGTCGAAGAATTTCATTGACGTATCGTTGCGCATTCAAGCCTCCTTCAATGTGCACCAATTGACTCCTTCCGTTGTAACTGATCATTCCCCACACCATTGCACCTCCACCACCGTGCGGCGGAGCTTCATCAATGCAATTTTGGGCAAAACGTTCATTTCGCCTACGGTAGACCCTACGCCGTCTATCATGACGCTGCAACAAAAAGAAAGATTCGTCACTAAACCAGACACGTCTCCATTGATTGTCAGCTGCCCAGGGATGATTGACTTTCGCCTGCATGCAGTCGGCCAATAGCAATGTTCCTTAAATTTATCGATAGACGCCATAAATGTCTGCTTGAAAATGAACTGAATTTTTTTTGTGTAGCGTTATTCTTTTATAGGGTTTCAGTTGCGTAGTCAGTGAATAGTGTTCACCCCAAATTTTGTTGCTTTCACGTGCGCGCAACATGAGCTGTGGTCAAAAATTGCGTCATAAACACTATTGAGCACTGCGTTGTAACGATTACAAAAACGAACGCATTTCAGGTCAACACGTGCATTTGACACTGTAAAGAACATTTGAGGCTGGTTTTTATGTACCCTAGCACCAAATTTTACTTACAAACTCATAAAAACGCGCCTTCGGATAGCTATGCGCTTCTTTTTTTGAACAGTATACAAAGGATGTTTCTCACATTAAAGATGTGATCTCTCGTACCTCTGCCTTATCTAAAACCCGCCTGTACTTCATGTATTTCATGTTCTAACTTTCTTTCTATCCTCTTCAAGATAAGCTGCAAGATGATTTTGCTGGCATGACTTCATAAAGCAATAGTACGATAGTTAGTATGGTACTCAGTTTTAAATTGCCTTTCTTTGGGAGAGGGATATACACATATCTTGTCCATGCTTTGGGCCAGATTGCACTGTTCCAGATCTTCACACATAGTGCATGATAAACGAGGACACTGGCCTCTCCTCCTTCTTGGATTAGTTCAGTTGGTATATCATCGCATCCTGGTGATTTCCCTTTCTTCAGGCTATTGATTGCTGCACGTACTTCATCTAATATAGGTTCTGGCTCTCTCTCTTCACTTTCAATCGTCATGTCTGGGGTCTTTGTACTATCTTCATACATTTCTCTACAGTACTCCTTCCATCTCTCCAATATATCCTTACTTTCTGTTAATATGTTATCATTTTTATCATTGATTACATATACTGATGGTCTAAAATCATATGTTAGCGTTCTGATTTCCTTAAACATGTCCCCATCTTTTCCCTGAAATTGCAGCTCTTCTATTCTATTGCAGGTGTTCGTTATGTACTGTTTCTTGTCTTTCCTAATCTCTCTCCTGATGTTTCTTGTGCAGTATTTGTCATTGTTCCGTTCTACCCCTGTTTGCTTCAATTTTCTTCTATGAGACTCAATGTTTCCTACGTGATGTATATCTGCTTCTCATGCACTTTTCTAGGGATCATGTTTTCTGCTGATGTGATGAGAATATCTCTCGCATGTGTGGCTAGCTCATCCGGTGTCATATCCTCTTGTACAGCCATCAGTGCTTCGAATTTCTTTTGTACTTTAATGTTATATTCAGGTGGTATGGCGCTTACATCAAAACGGAGAGATCGAGCACCTTTTGTCACTTTTTTCAATTTTAACTTAAAATCTGGAATTAGTAGCTCATGATCTGACTCACAATCTGCCCCTGGGAGTGTCTTTGTAGATGATATACCTGACCTCCATCTTTGTTGTATCAAGATGTAATCTATTTGATTCCTGCTGTTGCCATCTGGTGAGGTCCATGTGTAGAGCCTTCTGGGATGTTGTTTAAATAGGGTATTTGTAATAGAGAGGTTGTTTTCTAAGCAGAATTTGATTATTTTTTTCTCCTGTTTCATTTCTATGTCTGGGTGTGTAGATGACAATGGATGCGAATGCCGTGCATGACAAGATCAAGTCAATCAAAATTACACACATCAAAGCACATGTAGAAGTCAGGAACTGGGGTAACTCCAAAGAACGTTCCACATTATTTATTACTACAAAGTTATGAGGACATCACTAACAGTACACTGTCACAAGTAATAGTTCACAATCAATTATGACACCTCAGGTAAACATCAAATCCGTAGGTAGTCAAGTGCATAGTATAACAATCCAAGCACAATGGCTGCATAGGTACGGCAGCTTATAATCATAAATCTCATGGCTAAATTATCCATACAAAGGCGAACTGCATATGTCGCAGTATACAAAATAACTATGTCGTCAGAATCAACGTACCCCTAGGCCTGGGTTAATATAACTCATGGGAGAAAACACATTCCCAGTGATACTCTGTCGAAACTTCAAAAAATATCCCCATCGAAGTTATGCATATATACTGGCCTATCCATGGCTCGAAAATTCACCAAAAATGTACGTTCTGCGGTACACGAAAAAATAAGCCTCATCTCCATGGCTTTTAGAAAATACTTTAGGAAAATCTCAAATATCCTTTCACCGCCAATAATAATATACTCTCCATAAACACATTAATGAGATGGGGAAAATGACCATCTCGGCGCTCTGCTCACAAAAAACTGCCCCCGAAAATATCCCTGCTCAAACACAGCTCAGTGAACGCGAGAGACCATCACTCACTCAAAAATCATCCCATCGCAAATTCAGCGCCTGAGCTGAATTTCGTTCACCCACGTTCTAGCTGTTCTGTATCCAGAACATTCACAAAGATTCGCGATATTATTTTTAAAACACACAAACAGCTACTCAATTGAGATAACAGCAATCCAGTCTGTATATACAAGTATTTAAACGATTTAACTCCCTTAGACCAAAACACGACCTTAACATATTACACCGCACCTCGGGGGACAAAAATGATATAATCATTTTTTTTTAAATACAACAAAGAAAAATATAGGTGTCGATAAATTACTAATCTCTACACATAAGGATTACACAATGTTAAGTCGTGATAACAAAATGAACAAAAGAAGGATAGAAGTAAGTGTAAAGTACAAACGAAGTGAAGTACAGAAAAGTAAAGAGATAAGCATACGAAGCACATCAACTTCAAAGGAATATCAAGTATATGAAGTATAGACTAGCCATAACATCATATGTAAAAGGTGAGTAGAAAGGATGAAATAGAAGAGGAATGCACAGTAAAGAAAGAATGCAATGCAATAAGAACAATGATATATATATATATATATATATATATATATATATATATATATATATATATATATATATATATGTCATGCTAAAACAATTACATTAAACAATACATTATATAAATGAACACCATTATAGTACAATAGCATACATTACCAAAAACAAAGATAATCTAAATCAAAGAATAAGTAATTAGCTATGATCTAAAAAAAAAAGAAAATAGCCTAATGTGCATAACAACCAAGTTAATACGCTCATGGAGTACAAATGATGAGCTCATAATGGACATCAAAATAAACAACACCATCATACTACTGTGTCCCAAAAGTAAGTGTACTGATTTGCCTATGTACGACTAGACAAAGTAACACCTCATTGGTGGATATCGGCGCATGGGTAGAGACCTTAGCTGCATGTCTAGACTTGTTTCAACTCGATCGGTTGAGTCATTCCCGCGCTACTGCAGTTTCTGTAAGGTCATGTTTTAATACCTCGTTACGTTTGCGATGGAGCGAAATATCGAACAACGGTACGGTATCAAATTTTGTGTGAAACTCAAGAAGTCTGCCACCGAGACATTTGAAAATTTAACCGAAGCTTATGAAGATGCAACTCTATCGAGAAATATGGTTTTTAGGTGGCACAAAGCTTTTAAAGAGGGCCGAGAGAATGTTGAAGACGAACCTCGTTCCGGAAGGCCAATCTTGTCAACAAATGATCAAAATGTGGAAGTTGTGCGAGCTGTGATGGTGAAAGACCGCTCATTGAGTGTCAGGATGATTGCAGAAGAAACTCGTTTGGATAAAAATGCAGTTCATAGAATTTTAACAAACGTTTTGCACACGCGAAAATGTGTGCACAACTGGTCCCAAAGACTTGTCTGTGGAGAGAAAAGAGAACCGGTTGGAAATTTGTCAGGATTTATTGGGAAGACTCAAAATTGAACCAAATTTCTTGGATAAAGTAATTACAGGAGACGAATCATGGATGTTCGAGTATGATCCCGAGACCAAACGGCAAAGTGAGGAATGGCACACGATAAATTCTCCTCATCCGAAGAAAGCATACATGAGCAGATTCAGGATGAAAACGATGATTATCGTTTTTTTCGACAGCCGTGGAATTGTGCACAAAGAATTTGTACCATTTGTAACCCTAACCCCTACCTCAGGACAGACAGTTAATCAGGCCTTCTACTAAGATGTCTTGGAACGACTTCGAAAACGGGTCCAGCGAGTCCGAAGGGACATTGCAGATGATTGGGTGCTGCACCACGACAACGCGCCTGCTCACACAGCGCTTTCAATTCGAGAGTTTTTGGCGAAGAAAAACATCCCCACACTTCCACAACCTCCCTACAGCCCGGACCTAGCTCCGTGCGATTTCTAACTCTTCCCTAAGTTGAAAGGACACCATTACGGGACTGTGGAAAACATCAAAACAAATTGTAACCGACGAACTAAGCACTCTTACAGAAAATGACTTTCAGTACTGTTACGATCAGTGGAAAAAACGTTGGAACCACTGTGTAACTTCCCAAGGGTCGTACTTTGAAG
Source organism: Oreohelix idahoensis (assembly GCA_024509875.1). Taxonomy (NCBI): domain Eukaryota; kingdom Metazoa; phylum Mollusca; class Gastropoda; order Stylommatophora; family Oreohelicidae; genus Oreohelix; species Oreohelix idahoensis. The sequence goes on along the minus strand of JAMPIV010009321.1, from coordinate 916,153 downwards.
GAGATAACTTGTAATTTCAGGTGAGTCTTATATACATTTAAATAAAAAATCAGTACACTTTCTTTTGGGACACAAGAGACATAGCTATAGGTGACGCACAATCAAGCGTCGAGTGAGGAAAAATAAATCATAACCTCAGAACAAACATCTGGTCAAAGTACCAATATCGTACACAGTTACCCCTAGCGCACAATCACGCGCCGGTCAAAGAAAAAAAAATTACATTGTCAGAAAAAAAATACCTTCTCTCATATCTTCATATTTTTCACACAAAAAATACAATATTCAAATGAATCGCAATGATTAATCAAGTAAATTTAGAATAATCATTACCATAGTAATACGTTCATCATTTCAAACACAGTAGTATACGAACAATATAGTAATGCAATGGTGCATAACGATGAATGAACATATTATCATAAAGAATTTACTTCATATACTACTCTCTAATCCGCTATACTATACTAATATACATATACAAGTATATTATCTACTATCTCAAATAAGTTCTATATAAACGACAAATTCTAGTGATCCAGGAACATGCTGTAAATACGAAGGCACCAAAGATCCAGTGTGGCGACAAATGGTTCCACTGGAACAGTAATTCTTGCAAAAATTCCAACTGTAAACATCTCAAACATACTATAAAGCAGCTTGACTTTCATGGAGAAGCATACGCTGTGAAAAAACACAAATGAAAATCCCTGTTTGGTAAAGGTAAGATTTTATGATATACAACAGCTAATTCTACAGTAAACCTACCAACTGTGGCTGTGTAAACTCCCGGCCCCTGTATGGAGATAATCAAACCTTCCTCTGTACACAAGAAAAGGTAACAGAGAAAGTAGTACAAACTAATTCAAAATCATGAATTAAACAGGGTCATAAAAATGTACCAACAGAGTGTTAATGTATACTAGAGTCGTGGATACATAAATAACCCCGAAATCTAAACGGAAATCTAGAAAATGAGAGTCAAGTAGAATCATGTGGGCATCGAGACAATATGTCTGCCATCACATTATTCGAACCACGAATAGCTCGTACAGAAAAGTGAAAAGGCTGTAGAGCAATAGCATAACGAGTGGATCTTGAGCTCTTCAAGTCCTTACTCTGTATATCTGTGAGGGCTTTTTGGTCGGTTTCTACAATGAAATACGTGCCCAGAAGGTATCTATGGAGTTTAAGAATCGCCCAGACCATAGCTAATAATTCCGTTCTGCCGCAGTCAGTTTCCTAGAGACATACATCACTGGATGCAGAGTTTCAGAATACTCTTGCATCAATGCGGCCCCGATCCCTGTGGATGAGGCGTCACTGTGAAAAATAAGTCTTCTTTGCAGTGGGTAGTCTTAAGATTGGATGAGAGGAAAGTAGTGTCTTAATCTTGTCTAATGAGGATTGGCATTCTGGGGACCAGTGTACTATATTAGGCGACCCTTTCTTCAATAGGGTTGAGAGAGGTGCAGTGATTGACGATAGGTTTGGAATAAATCTCCCATAGAATTGGATTAAACCTAGGAGACTACGGACTTGCTTCTTCGTCTTAGGAGTAGTGATGTTAAGAATTTTAGAAGTGTTGTGGTCCTCCGTCCACAAGAGACCATGACCAACCCGGTGACCAAAAAAAGAAATGTCACTAAACCCAACATAGGCTTTAGACGGTTTGGCCATCAAATTATGAGAGCGTAGAATAGACAGAAGTTCAGAAAGACCTTGAAAGTGCTCTTCCCAAGAATCACTAAAAAGGCAAATATCGTCCAAGTACGCAATAACATCTGGACGATGTGAGAGGATACGACGCATCATGCGTACAAATGTAGCTGGGGCATTCATGAGGCCGAAAGGCATGAAGTTCCATTGGAACAAACCCCGAGGTGTTGAAAAAGCAGTAAGTATATACATGATACCCACGTCAAAAGGCAAATGCAGAAGATGGTAATGATGACTAAAAATGTCATGATGGCTGACAATCTGAGATTTTGCGCAAGACAAAGGAAATGCAGTAAACAATGGCGTACATCTTAAAGGCTGAACTGAAGTCATAGCCGGTGTACTTGGCAAAGAAAAAAAAGTAAGAAAGATATAATAAAGATAAAAAGGCATATAGTAGTAAACTTGGACCTACGTCGAAGTTTAAAAGAAAAGCAGTAAGTGCGATAAAAAGTCGTAAAAGACGAATATACCGAGCTAACCAGTCCAGCAAGCAAAGTAAAGAAACTCATAAGGTATAGATATGTACTAACAATTAAGTTCGTTCATGTAACAGAGAAAACACTAGTCATTGCAGCAAAGAAGTTGCAATCAACGTGACTGGATATAGATTCAGTCATAGCACTAAAGTTAGTGTGTGTGTCAGACAAAATCGAAGGATCTTCTTCTATAATAGTTAAAGAAGAGTCAAAATTAGAATAAGACGTACTGAAGTATGTCGGACTGGGCTAAAAGAAGCACCAAAATTAGCACGATGAACAACTTTATCATCAATACTGCAAAATTGCACAAAATTAGCAGAATGTACTTGGTGATAAGATTTTGGCATAGTGGCGGCAGTAAGATTATGTTGCCGTTCCCAAGTAGCAATTTGTCCTGGCGTACACACCTTTACACCATGTATCTGTCCGACAGTAAGGTCAGCGATAGGCGCTCTGAGCATACATGCGTGTATATAACCAATGAAAAACGGTGTGGCAATGTGGACTATGGCAGTCGAAAAAGTCTCAACTGTCCCACCGAATGTCACACATTTCACCATTTTATCTGTTGCGCAAGATGGATGGACTAGAGACTGTCTAACCCCTACAGTTGTGCATCCAGAATCAAAGAGAACTGAGACTGGATCATTATTCACAAAACCCTTATGTATAGTAAGAGACCCTATTCCGTCATGCGCCGCTAAGGCAGGAAGAGCGGGTAGAGGATGACCGCAACTCAAGGTAGTTATAGCTGTAGGTTGGAACAAAGTTGTGCACTCCGGGCACTGAGATGCTCTATCGAAATCGAAAGCAGAGCAAGCAGCATTAGAGACACTATTATTATTGTTACCTTGATTATTAACAACTTGGGACTCTTGTTGAGCAGAGTTAGCATGGCGATACGATCTATTATTTGGAGATCTACCATCGTATTGCGATCTATCATGGCTATTATTTCTATTGGAAGCATTGTTATTAGCTCTATTGAAATTATTGTTCTGATTTGAACCCCAGTTTGCATAGTTGCGATTGTTATTTCCCCTTTGATCAAAATTTCTATTAGATGGGCTTTGTTGTCTCCGAGAAAAATTGTTATAAGGTCGATAACCTCTATTGTAGTTACCTCTTCCAAAATTTCCATAATTATTGGGACCAAAATTTTGAGGACCGTTAAATTGTATCCAATTTCTCGAAGGAGAATCACTACGTGATGGACCCCATTGGTTCTGTCTAAAATTTCGATTATCTCTCCTACCAAAGTTGCGATGAGCACTTTGAAATTTACGTCAAAAATTAGGACCATATGGCATTGCTGAAGCCACGGGTAAACCTTCCTCGACTTTAGAATTGCTTACTGTTACATTTGGATGTGCCGTGACATATTGGCGACAGTATTGTTCCATATCTTTCAAATTTGGAGGCTTTCGCTCATGTAGAAAGGAAAGAAAAGATTTATTAACTGACGACATGACTTTGTCACGCAACAATAAGTCCATAAGGGCTTCATGCGTGTGTTCAGTTTTTGAAATTTCAACCCAACGTGAAAACGTAAGGCGAATATTTGATATAAAGTCTGAAAAATCTTTCCCGGTCTCTGGCAACAAAGTCTTAAAGCACAGATGATAACCTTCTTCATCCAGTTGGTATTTTTTTAATAAGGCCGCTCTGACAACATCATAGTTATTCTTGTCAGTACCTTCCATCATACTTATAGAATTCAAAGCTTCACCGTTAAGTATGTTCATAAGTTGTGCAACATATTGCGTCTTGTCTATCTTATGAGATTCGCGTGAAAGTTCAAATCTATTTAGATAGAATGAGATATCGTCGCTGGCAGGGTTGAAAGCAGGTAATTTAATATCATGAAGTTTAGTATTTGCCTTATTAGAAGTTGTTTGATTGTTTGTCTCATTTTGAGTATTACCCATATTCACAACCTTTATTTTCTCCAGCTCCATAGCTAAGATTCTTTCATCGTGTAGTCTTTGGTTTTCTTCCGCTTGCATCTGAAGTTTCGTCTCTTCCAATTTCTGTTGACTTTTCCTATCTTCAGCCTCTCTTTCTAATTTCTGTTTCTCGATTTCTATTTTCTGTTTTTCAGTCTCCATTTGCATTTGCATTTTTCTATCTTCAGCCTCTCTTTCCAATTTCTGTTTCTCAATTTCTATTTTCTGTTTTTCAGTCTCCATTTGCATTTGCATTTTTCTATCTTCAGCCTCTCTTTCTAATTTCTGTTTTTCCACTTCCATTTGGAATTTTCTCTCATCTACCTGCATTTGCAATCTCATATTTTCAGCTTCTATTTTCTGTTTCTTTTCTTCAGCCTTCTGCGCCTTGGCATATTCAACAAGTGCGAAATCTTTTACTTCCTCATTAGTCATCCCAAGGGATCTCCCTTGCTCAATGAAATAATCCAAAGTAGACATTATGCTGTATTATATGAGATAAATAACTTATGTAAATATATTACTTGAGAAAATCACTTTATGACGACTCAGTGGGTGACAAGTCCTTAATCTAGAACCTGCATAATTACCTTAACTATAATAATATTTTCAATCACCTATATATCTATTGTGCATTATAATATTGACAGTGTATGAAACAATGGATAATACAAACAAGAAAGACAGAAAAAAAGATATAAATAACAAATGACAACGTTCGCAGGAATCAACTTAAATAAGAAAGCAGAAATAAAGCAAAAAAATTGCAAAGCTTGCAATGACAGCTGCGAATAGAACGACAAGACAAATGACAACACAGTGTATAAACGGAAAATCTGTATAGAAATAAGCGATAGAAAGGGGAGAAAATTACTCGCAAACACATTAACCAAGAACTAAAGAACAGAGAAAAATATAACGAAAACAACTCTAAGACATCTCGTCACACCTAAACAATAATAAAGATGACTAAATTCGGCGTAAACAGAGTATGCCCAGAATTATGTCATGGGATCTTTTACGAAGGAACTTAGACACACAGTCAATATAGAACGTTTTCGTAGGCCCTCGGTGAAGTGGGATATACTACGAAAGTCTCCACCCAGCCTGCCCGCTGAACTATGACACATATAACATATAAACAAGGATACAATAGTGTAAGTTTTGAGGAAGGCTTAATCAACTAAACAGAGGCACAGTTTACAAAAAATAAACAGCCACTTATCTTTCAAAATGAAAAAATCCCGGCCTCCACAACAGCAACAACGATGAACATAGCTAATCCCGTGTGAAGAAGTCCAAAGGTGATCGACACTGGAACTCCGAGGTAACGGCTGCTTTCAAACGCTACTCCAGACATCGGGTGCTGACATCATAAGCTGGCCCACAAGAAGGAGTACAGGAACACTGGAACTCTTGAAAATCATATATGACGCCATAAACTTGTAAGATAATATCCTTCATTCGATGATAACACCCCAAAATGCTGGCTCACCACTGATAAATGTACTGATAAATGGTTTAAATTATGGTCCACTGGTGGAGTAGGAACTAGCCATCACTGACAACGATTACTTGTGGTTTATGGGCAATGTTCAAGAAGATGATAAATGTTCTGTTATCATAGGTGCGCTGATAAAAGCGATCAGCTACGTCGGGCTTACAGGTGGCCGACCAAAAGTGTGTGGGTGTGTAGATGACAATGGACGCGGATGCCGTGCATGACACGATCAAGTCAATCAAAATTACACACATCAAAGCACATGTAGAAGTCAGGAACTGGGGTAACTCCAAAGAAATTTCAACATTATTTATTACTACAAAGTTACGAGGACATCACTAACAGTACACTGTCACAAGTAATAGTTCACAATCAATTATGACACATCAGGTAAACATCAAATCCGTAGGTAGTCAAGTGCATAGTATAACAATCCAAGCACAATGGCTGCATAGGTACGGCAGCTTATAATCATAAATCTCATGGCCAAATTATCCATACAAAAGGCGAACTGCATATGTCGCAGTATACAAAATAACTATATCGTCAGAATCAACGTACCCCTAGGCCTGGGTTAATATAACTCATGGGAGAAAACACATTCCCAGTGATACTCTGTCGAAACTTCAAAAAATATCCCCATCGAAGTTATGCATATATACTGGCCTATCCATGGCCTGAAAATTCACCACACAAATGTACGTTCTGCGGTACACGAAAAAATAAGCCTCATCTCTATGGCTTTTAGAAAATACTTTAGGAAAATCTCAAATATCATTTTACCGCCAATAATAACATATTCTCTCCATCAACACATTAACGAGATGGGGAAAACGACCATCTCGGCGCTCTGCTCACAAAAAACTGCCCCCGAAAATATCCCTGCTCAAACACAGCTCATTGAACGCGAGAGACCATCGCTCACTCAAAAATCATCCCAGCGCGAATTCAGCACCTGAGCTAAATTTCGTTCACCCACGTTCTAGCTGTTCTGTATCCAGAACATTCACGATATTATTTTAAAACACACAAACAGCTACTCAAGGGAGATAACAGCAATCTGGTCTGTATATACAAGTATTTAAACGATTTAACTCCCTTAGACCAAAACACGACATTAACAAACTGATATGCCGCTCTTACCCCTTCTGAAGCTGGTGATAACACTGGCATACACACATTTTGGTGCCTTAAATTTTATTGCTGTTCTTGGGTAATTTTGGGTTGCTGATTCCAAAAATGTAATCAGATTTTTTTCTATCAGCTCTAGTTTTTGAGATAACTAAGAATGACCATATTAGTAGGGCAATTGTTATGTACAATCCTAGAATTAGGAGCTATCAGTGGCATTTTGACTTTAGTCTGCATTCATATTATATGTAATTACTGTGCATATATTACCAAAAATGTAATAAAACTTTATCACTAGCACTTGTTTAGTCAACACGCAAAAAGGATCTTTTCGAGGACTTCCTGGAATGTGATATGCCCGGACAGTCACGCTTAAGGGTCCAACAGTAATCTGCCATCATGTGGGCATCCCAAAGTCCCTGGTATCTCTCTTCCATTGTTTTTATATCTTGGTGAAATCTTTCACGATCCAAACCTCAGAAATGAGGTATCTGAGGAAGGTGGTTGAAGTAACAAGAAGAGACATGGTACGCAACCAGACGATACGTCAAGGCCTTAAATCCTACCCCCTGCAGACCCAAGTAGAACAGTCCCAATTATGATGGTTTGGCCATGTCTGCAGAATGGGAGAAGATCGGATACCACGACAAGCATGGGAAACAAAGAGCCAAGGATCCAGACCCCGAGGACGACCCAGAGTCCGCTGGGGGGACAACATTAGACAATCTTTGAAGGACCGAGGACTAGAATGGAACCAGGCCAGGAGGAAGACAGCCGATATGATAGTCTGGCGCTCTCTCTTCCAAACCTCTACACCTCACGGTAGAAGGGGAACGACTAAGTAAGTAAGTAAGAAATCTTTCACCTTGCTCCTCACTAAAGTCGCCAAGATTCTCCGGAAATAAATGTAAATGGTTATGGAGGTAGTGCAATTTTATGCTCATGTTGCATCCAAGTTCACAAAAACTCGACAGCATGTTTCCAACTAATTCAGAATAATTGTCTGCTTTAAAGTTACTCAGAAAGTTTTGCACAACTAAAACAAATGATGACCAGTCTGTGGACTCTGTTTTGTTCATGGAATCAATAAAATTTGGATCGTTTATTAACTTTCTAATTTGAAGTCCATCAAAAATTCCAGCTTTAATTTTGTCTATGCTCTATTCTGGAAACTTTCTGCATAAGTAATTAAACCAGGTACCATCTTTGTTCAGTGCCTTAACAAATTATTCATCAAGCCAAGCTTTATATGTAATGGTGGCAGTAGAACTCTTTTTCGATCAATGAGAGGCTTATTGACAATATTTTTTTCTCCAACTTTAAATTCATCCCTCAACGGCCACTGTTTCTTTGTCCAGTGCATATCTTTTGCCCTGTTATCCCACAAACATATAAAGCATGGATATTTGGTGAATCCCATTTGCTGGCCAAGCAAGAAGTTCATCATTTTAAGATCTACACAAACCATCCAGTTATGTTCTAAATACTTCAATTTTTCCAGAACTGTGCTTATTGTACTCGTAGCATACTCCTCCTTCATTGTAGTAGAATGAGCAATTGGAATTGAGCCATATTTGTTACCATTGTGTAAGAGAACACCCTTCAAACTTCTTTTAGAGCTGTCAATGAAAAGTCGCCACTCATCTGGTGTATAACTTACACCCATTTTGTTAACAAGACCTCCTATATCCCTACGTTGTACCATCACTAGTACATCTAGATCTTGTGTGAGGTGTACTGGATATCTTCATGTCAAAGGGAGTGTGCATTCGTTGAACTGATTAAATAAAAATGTGTAAAACTGTCGGGGACCGTGTTCTAGCTACTGACAATACGGAGCTATACTGATGACTGAATATGTTATGCCATAAGATATAATGGCTTTCAAGATTATGCATGTGGAGCAGAGTTTATTGTAATAAACAGTGTGTAGATTTTCCACTCGGCCTTTGTGGTGACATTGATATTTCAAGTTGTATTGCTTTATGCGTTGTCGAGCATTTCTACCCTAATATTATCTTGGCCGGAGTAACCAGGCATTTACTCAAAAGTTACTGATCAAATTATATAAAGACACGCAACAGTTATGATCACTGATTTAAACATTGTGAGCTCAAGTTGAAACATGTAAACGAAAAATACTCTATTGAACTTTGATGATCCTTGTCAAACATGGAGGTCTACACCATTTAAAAATACCTCAGTCTAGTAGGTGTATCTATGGCACAGTTTTATAATGTATAGATAAAGAAGAAAATAAATGTAGATTATGACTATATTGATGCTGTTCATCTGAGTGATGGTCTGCACATATTTGTCAAATAATTCGGAAAACACATGAGCAAACATACTATATAATTCAACCACACGTGAGTTTCAAGTAAAATAAGATATGATAGTGTTCGTGAGAGAACCAGCTGTAAATAGGACACACGCGTAAGTAGAGAAACGACCTGATTTGTTGCTGACCTCTCCTGCTGTCACAGAACGTCTGAACATGCTCTTTTGCATGATCTCTCGCACCTTGAGCCCCCTGGCAGTATCATTTCTTTATTTTTCTCTCTGATCGCTTATTATATGGCATTTTTTTGCCTTGTCATTCATTATTTTGCTCTATGCTAAATCTTGTAGGATGAAGTCTCTAACACTCAACTCCTCTACGGAAGTATCTGCTTTGGGACTATCTTTATCTCTTACATTTTTTGCTTTACCATTCCTAAGACTTATTTACGTTCCACCCGGTGAACTGTGATATTATCGTAACAATATCAGGTCATTTTCACCGGTCAGTGGTAATACGTTTATCTATTCTCTCAGCTTGACCACCCTTTAAAACGTGTCGGTCCAACATTTGACCCCAGGTGAAAATCTGATGACGTTGTTTACCCAAGACGGTACACGAACACGCAAAGAAAGCCGTCTGAAGGATGGGTGATAATAAGGTTATCGCATTCGCTGGCCCCTGTCGGTTTCATTATCACAGAAACAATCTTGACGGAAGGTACTTAGACAGGTAATCAGTTCACACATTTGTTTGTGAGAGTGCACAAGATGTCACCGGAAATATTGCGTCTTATTATAAAGAGGTCACGCGTGGGAATATTAAATGTAATATTTTAAACACGAGAGATATATTTTTATTTTAAACACCCCAACCCACGTAGTGCGAAAAGAGCTTACTTTTGGATTGAAGTGATAACCGGAATATACAATGAATCTCATTGGCAAGTTCAGCAGGAAGTACAATCTGAGATGTGAACTGGAAACTGAAAATAAAATCTAGCAAACTCAGAGACACAGAACAGACAGCGTCGCAACATCAAACGAGCAACTCCCAAAAAACCAGACAGAGAAGGATCGGACCTAGAATTCCATACTTATAAGTGACAGATCGAAGTATTTGGGAAACTTAAAACCTTAAAAAGTAAGCCCGGCTTTATACATACACAGACTGGAAACCTAGGTATTGGATCATCAGTCATAAGAGAAATAATATCCCAGACTAAGTGATTCATAGAACACCCTCATAAGAGGAATTTCTCTCATGAAATTGATTCGAGAGCATATGCACCGAAATTGCTCGTGTCCATCCAAAACCTGTGCGTGGAGATAGTGTATAACCTAAACATTTTGTGTAAGTTGTGAACATTTCTTTAACAAATGTGAATTAACATGTCTTCTTTCTAAGTGGTTATATACGAGGCTGGCAACCTCAACATACGAAAATAGTATATTCATAAACCGCAACAGCAAGCGCTGGGGATTGTTTCTGGCTAGTCGTGCGGAAAATCCGACAGCAGAGGTGACCCCAGACATCGACTGGAGCAGTGATGAGTGATGATTACATCACAGTGCATCAAGTGTATCATATCCTTTTATGAGATATATGTAACTTGTTAATGTTAGTTCAGGCACAAATCCTTATTCGCGCTGTCCAGACACATTTTCCCAGTTAATACCCAGAGGAATATTATTGAATTTTAATCATCTTTCTTGAGCTACGTTGTGTACTCAAGAATTTAATTCTTCTGAGAGATTAACATTAGTGGGTGAACAGCGAGAGGATGCGCTTGTTTAGCTTCCAACTCAGTGTGCTTAGCAGAGGCATTTGTCTTTCTATTTTTTCAAAAAGTACGTGGTTACCAGTTATCAGACGGTTGGAAGTACTGAAGTTACTACACCACTCGTGTGAGAGAAGTACACTCATCACCAAGAAGTGACGAAAACCACGGTGACAGTGTGACATATTATGAAAATAGCTTTCATCTATCTATTTCTTTATCTACACTTTCCTTTTACCAAACTTTCACCTACGCCTGTTTCGATAATATAAACCTCCTATAAACTCAGAGATCTGTCCATTTTCTAATTTAGCACGCATTCTATTGCTGTTCGCTATTTCTTTGATGTATGCTCACGAGCAGACCTATTAGCTAAACGCTGAGCGGGGTATCTGTAATTTATTTTTAATGCCAGCGATTGAAAATCGTTGGATAGGATCGGATAGCGATCAAGAGCGGATAATTTGGAAGCGAGGTTAGACCAATTTGTATTACTTCCCTTGTAATCCGTTCGCTAGTAAAGCAATTAAACACGGCAGATCGCCAGATCAAAGAACGGGCTCGCTCGATTTCGTTCAATGACCACGTCTGCACTGCGGTAAACAGTGTGATTTTACGATCGAAGAAATCTCGCATGGTCTGGTCTATTATGTTACTCCTGATCTAAAGAGAGTGCAGGAGAAAAAGGCGTAGATTTCTTTAATCCGGAATTCCAGCAGAGATTTTCCCGTAGGTGCGAACATCTGGCAGAGAGTCTGGTTTTCGGTCTATAATGTACATTCCCGTTGATTTCAGATATATATAAACCCCGGCAGTCTAACTAAATTTATCCTGTACCGCCAGAAATTCAGAGAACATCTAGCTTTCGATTATAAAGATCTCTTGTAATAGTTGTATCACTTAGTTATTCGATTGGAGATCGTTTTATTTCTGGCTTGTGGTAATTATTATACTGGTAGTTATAATCGTCAATTATATTTCTCTAGGTGTTACTGTGTTAAAGTGGCAAGCAGAACAGATAATAATTTCTAGCTATACTCTTCCAGTTATAATATAAATTGAATTAACTGCTAGTAACCAGTCAGAGAATATTTTAACCAACTAAGTAAATGCACTGATTCATCATGAGTATTGACGAAATATGTATTTATTTCTAATTCATGACGACTGATCTTTGTTAAATGACTAGAATTTATTTCACGGAAGTTTTTAAACGATAAGACAAGCTCTAAGCTTGTAGATATAATTTAGGTTAAATAACCGAAGTGGATAAATATATTCTAGGTTACACGGGGTAAGGATAGGATTGTGTATACTATATTATGTTAAGTATTTGTATCTTTTCTTTTTACACAGTATTTGGGTCAAACCCCAAACCTTACCAGCGGCTTCCATATGACTCTGAGAATAATTTTTTTAACAAAAGAACATTCTGATATAAATATCGGGTTTTCAAGGTGACCTGTCTGGCCTCATGTTTTACACCCAGAAAGAGACAGAGTACCAACCCAAAGAATATTAAAAATAAATTGTAACTGGACTTATAGAATATCCAGATTTCTTTTCCCAAGTTCATATACATTCAGCCTGTGGTGGCGACATAATCAAACATTGACATTACCTGAATAACAACCACAGTGTTGTAAAGAAGATTTATCCTGAACAGATTTATTTACCTGACACTCGATTTAACGATTGAAGATTCCAAGCTACTGTACACTGTGAACATTAGATCTCTTAATTATTTTACTACCTGGGCAAAAATTGAAGTGACATAATCAGCATCCTACTAACAGTAGCGAATAAGCGTTCCCCATCATTTGAATTAATTAGTCTTTGGAAAAACTGGGGCTTGATTCGCCAATAACCAAACCTTGGATGGGCTATGTGTGCCTTACGATTGTTCCATATGTTGTGTAAGCACCTATTAGGTAAGAGTGAATTGTTGTGATCACAGGTTTGTCAGAGCGAGAGAAAACAGGGATGAATAATTCTTTCTTTTTTTTAACCCATGTACTAACTTTGTATTTTTTATGCAAGTAATGCTAATGCTGTCCCCATCAGAATAGATTAACGTATAAACTCTGTTCTTTATGGTAGGAGGAAATCCTAGACCATAGCGTAAACACCTTCGACTCTTTGGGGGTTAATAACTTCACTTCTAACGGGTCTTGTCTCAAAAGAGGGAGGGAGGATTGCACCTATGAGTCCAATTTTCTTTTTAATTCATTAACCTATGTTAAATTGTATTTGATTTGATATTTCTGTGTGTGAAGTTCTTTATGATAAATAAAATTTACATAAACGTTATTTACGTGTGTTGGTCAGCTTGTCCCAAAAAATCTCTATTCCATAGTTATAGTTTTCACGTTTGTGCGTCTAATTGTCGTCACGTATCTGTGTGTGTGTAGAGGTGAGTTGTTGAATATATATATACATACCTATAAACAGAGCTATGCCATTATAAGAGAAAATTCGTTTAATTAACTCAGCTGGGGGCTTAAACGGGCTAAAAACCATTGTTAATTCATTCACGGCCATGGGCAGATATAAGTTAACCATTGTTCAGCGCTATGCCGCATGGTTCTTGACTTCTGAATTATCTTGGGAATACTCCCTTCGGATAGAAGCGCCATTGCACTTCTATCTACATCTCTGCCAAGAGTAATCTTGTGCGAAGGTAAACATCTTTGATGACTCATTTAGATACTCTTGAGTTTTGGCCATTGTTGGACCACTACTGCAAAGCAGGGGAGGCAATCCGTGACACCTGCAGCGCACAGGGAGACCGCCACCTCTGCCACTCCCTTCGCTGCGCCACTGCATACCGGACCGAGACATTTTTGAACCGATTATACGTCAGTCTTTAAATAGAATCACAGTGTTACACATAATAACATACAGTAAGCGGATGATTCTCTACAGAAGTGTTTTTATTTAAAAATCATATTGGTATTTACCACCTTAGTCTTAATTGGCAGCCAGTGTTGTATTCTGTATTTACACTGTTTTACATTTCTTTCATCTTTTCTAGCTCAGTTATAAAATGTTTCCTATTTGTATATCATCTTTTTAACAAGTAAAAGATAGGAAGCAGAAGAAAAAAAAAAAACAGAGTTTTAATGAAACATAGATGGTAACACCAAAATAAAACAAAATAGAGTTTTAATGAAACATAGATGGTACCAAAATAAAATTGATTCAGTACGTAATTATTTTCAGCTCTGGACGGAATTATTTTTAAGACCCAAAAATTTACACATACATAATTTACGTTTACTGACAATGTGTGTCTAATCATGAGTTAAGTATATCATATTATATCAAATTAAAGTACATTGGATGAACAATATAAATCCATATGCCTATCTAGCTAATTTTATGTTATGTTTATGTTATAACAGATAACATGTACACGGAAAAAAAAGATAACTTGAAATTTTGAACAAAAATCCTCGACTTACGTAAGTAAGGTGACCATATTTTCAAAACCCTAATCCGGGACAAAATAGTAGATTTGACCTACTTCAATGCAAAAAATCGGGACAAAAGGGTAAAGAAAAGGTCAAAAGTCGGGACATGTCCCGGAAAAATCAAGTTGATGTCAATTTAAAATAATATACATTTGAATAAAATTGAATAACATACATTTTACTGTATAACTACTTAAACTAATAAGAGAGAAAAACATCAATAATCCTTACTTAAGGTAAAGCTGAGTTACTGTACTTTTCAGATGAGTGGATTTTTATCAATAGGTCCTTCTTTGCAAGCAGCATCTTAAAAAACTCGACACATGTTTCCTCACAGTTCACTTTGGTTGTCAACATAGCTTTCAAAGTTTCAACACCTAGCTGTGTTTTATCACTTGCCCATAAGCTGTTCATCAATGAAAACACTCTGCCAACTTCAAAATATTTGAAAATGTCACATTATTGTTTTTGAAGTGGGAAACCATTTCAATCCAACGTTGTGGTGGCAATGTTTTTTTTTGGCACTCCATTTACTAATTTTCTGAGAAGTAAAAAACTGCTTCATATAGACATATTCGTCATAAATTTCAGTTTCTGTAAAGTGGGCTGAAGGTAATGTTTGAATCACTAGTGATCATGATATCTCAATATCTGCCCAAATTGGTATTCTGTTCAGCGTTACCCAGCTGTAGGATTCTAGGTCTTGAAGATTTTTTGCAGCCCATTTATTCAAATAATTGAAAGCTGTTTCATAGAACGAAGAAACGCTAGCATGAAACTTTTTCACATCCTCCTTTGGAAGTCCTTCCATTTCCAGCTTTTCAAGGATTAGCTTAACTCTTCATGGCAAGAAACAGTCTTCCAGTTTGGACTTCAAAATAGTTTTCAACCTGTTGATGCTGTCAATGACTTCAAACACAGTGACCGTCTGTCCCTCTATTTTTTTGTACTGCTTCGTGGAATGGAGAGGCCTGACTGTGAACAAAAACAAGCCATGCCTCAGATAGAGGATTTTCAAAGAATGTCTGTATAAAAACTGGGCATCTGTCTTGAGATTGAAAATATGATTTTAGAGGCAGGAACATCTGAAGAACCCTTTCAACAGCAGGCAGCAGAGCAAGCCACCTAGTCTGAGCATAAACTAAGATCATCTGGAAGTCTGTTTCCACAAACTGGCAAAACTCCTTGAGTCTTTCAACTCGTACTGTGTATGATTTGAAGAGTAGATAAATTTTAGCAATAATCAGCTCGACATCAACAGGCAGTACATCTGCAGCTGTTCGAACAGTGTTGTGGAAAATATGACCTGTACCCAACTCCTATAAGACCATGTCCAAGGTTTTCTTGCAGTTTTTTGAAAACATTGTTCTGTCCTTTCCTTTCAGCACCTCCAAAATTGGAATTTGTGTTGTCTGCGCATAATCCAACTACTTTCCTGTCTAAACCATTTTCAGTTTTGCAGTCATTAAGAAAACTACTTACAATATCAGATGTTTCACCTGGCAATGACTTTAACTCTAATATTTTAATTTTCGCTCCATTACTGTGATCAAAGTATCTGACAAGCAAACGAAAAATCTTGAATTCTTTGTGGTTGGATGCATCTGTCAGTACAGAAATAAATGTAGACTTTTCTAGGTCACACCTTAACTCATTTAGAATATGGGGTGCCAAGACATTTCGAATAATGGCTTCTGTTTTCGTACGTGCACATGCAAATTTTGGCTCTAAAGTAACCTGAAGTAATTTTGATGTGCAATCCATATGATTGTGTATCTCTGTATAGTATGCAAAGGCGCCTTCTATAGCAGCTAATTGCTCTTCTTGGTCACCAGTTTTATCAGCTCTGAAGAAAGTGGTTAACGACGAGCTTGATGCAGCTGTAACGACGGCTCTCTAATGTTTCTCACTGCTTATGTGGTTCTTAATATCACCACGTCCACTATGGCTTATCGAAAACCCGGAGGCACATATATTGCATCGTACATTTTTTTTTTAAACCAGCGGCACTTCGGCCCAATGACATGTCATTGCGAGGCTGGAGAACCTGAGGACTTTCCTTCCAACCCGGTCAGGAGCTTCGCTCCTTCCCACCCACAGAGGGTTTATCACAGGAGCCGTTCAAGTTATTCAGTCAAATCTCCGGCCGTAAACATTCCTTCAAAATCCGACGCCCGGGTTTGAACCATGAACACCTGGTCGCCAGTACAACGCCGAAGCCATTACACCAGCGCGGCTCCCGCATCGTACATTGAAGTTTGATGTACTCTTTTTAATAAACGGATATTTCTTTTGTAAATCTTCATTGAAACTGCATTTACGCTTTGGTACCATTTTCTTACAACAATAAAAAAGTATGCACAAATAGTTTACCGTTTAAATTAAATAAACGTGTACCGTACGCAAAATCTTGGTACTTTACCACTACCTAAAATTTCAAATAACTGCGAATATCACATTGGAACTGCAAAACTAATTCGCGGTCCTGACAACCTCTTGTGCTGTTTCGGCGCCAGTTCACTAATAATTAAAAATTCCCTCAAGTCAGCCACGGAATAATAATTTTTTTTAAATCTGTGAGATTTATGCCAAATTGGCAAATTCGTCCAGACAAATGCATCGAAAAAAAGTCTGGACAAATTATCAAAAATGGTCGAAAACTGGGACTGTCCCGGAAAAACCGGGACGTCTGGTCACCTTAACGTAAGGCTTGTAACATAAATTGTTATCACAATCCAGTTCCACTGCTCTCTTTGTGCAGGTAATCCATTTAGAAACACAGAAAAAGTAAGAAAGTTATGGTTGATCACACAGTTTGTTCACTGTTCACATATTAGTAACATATCCTGTGTGTTTTCGGCCATTATGGCGATACAACAAAACACGATTAAAGATGAAGATAAATGTGAGAAAATCCCTTCAAACGCAAATAAAAGACGTTGAAGCTTTTTGAAATTTGCCCAGTTTTGTGTTTACTTCCGTTCGAGATAAATTCCGGGCAGTATAAAATATAAGAATAGAAAGAAACAACTAAATTAATCAGCGTCTTTTAAAAGATCTTGCGAACACAGCGGTCGGCCATTGCGTCTTTTAAAAGATCTTGTGTACTGAATCAGTTTTAATTAATGAAGCATAGATGGTCTTCTTCTTTGATCCTTAGCTCCACTACAATGAAAACTGGATTTTACGTACAAAATATCGATTTTTTATTTTTGAGCTTATTTTATTAAATAATCATCGGGGAATCTATTGAGCAAGGTTTTATAACATAAAAAATGCATTTGATGTATCAAAAAGCATATTGTCGGCACTACCCCCATGCTATGATTTTCAAATTTGTGCTGAAAATGCACGATTTCTCTCTAAAACTATCTAACAGAGGAGTCTCAAATTTGGCATGCATGTAGTACACATCTATATCTTTAAAGTAACACATCTGCATTTTTGATATTTTGGTTATTTTCTTTTATAAATTTTAAAAAAAATATTTTTTTAAAATTTTTTCACACAAATATAGTTTTTTTTTTAAATCATTAAAAATAGAATTTTAAACTTATCAAAATAATCATGAGTAGTACACATCTATATCTTTAAAGTAACACATCTGCATTTTTGATATTTTGGTAATTTTCTTTTATAAATTTTTAAAAAATATTTTAAAAAATATTTTTTCATACAAATATAGCGTTTTTTTTTTTAAATCATTAAAAATAGAATTTTAAACTTATCAAAATAATCATGAGTAAAATTGTTTTAATTGTCAGTCACAACATGTGTGTGCAATTTGATAAAGTTTGGTCAATGGAAAACAAGTTTTTAGCTCTCGAAAATTTGTGAAAATCCAAAATGGCGGATTTTTTTTTGTTTTTGGTTACCATGTAGAAGGAAAGAAGAAAATTTAGGCAAGATAAAGGTGAGAGGAGGAGCTGATGGAAGCTGAAGGAGGTGCAGCATATAGTGCTGGACAATTTAAACACATTCAGCCCCCTAGAATGGAGTATTTTGGACAAGACAAGTCACTCGGTGACTAAAATGCATTTTTCTCAAAACTAACATTTTATTAACAAAAAATGTTATTTTTTACAAACTATCTAATAGAACAATCTGAAATTTGGCATGCATGTAGGACACATATATACCTTTAAATTGACAAGGGCTTTTTTTTGATATTTTGGTAATTTGCTTTGATATATTTTTTTAAATATTTTTTTTTCATTGTTTTTCATACAAATAAAGTGTATTTTTTTTTTTAAAATCATTAAAAATAGAATTTTAAACTTATCAAAAAAAGCCTATGACAAATTGTTTTAATTGTCAGTCACAACATGTGTGTGCAATTTGATAAAGTTTGGTCAATGGGAAACATGAGTTTTTAGCTCTCGAAAATTTGTGAAAATCCAAAATGGCGGATGTTTTTTTGGTTACCATGGTAACCACATTTTTTTTAAAGAAATAAACTGTAGAATTTGGTTCATGGACATACACTGTGTCTATTGAGCACATAAAAAGTTTGAAAATGTTATTAGAACAAAAGTTAGTTTTCACTGTAGTACAGCCCCTTAAAAGATCTTGCGAACACAGCGGTCGGCCATTGCGTCTTTTAAAAGATCTTGCGTACTGAATCAGTTTTAATTAATGAAACATAGATGGTCTTCTTCTTTGATCCTTAGCCACCGACCGTCAAAGCAGTCAGTGGCCATCACGCCTAGTGGCGTCTTGTAGGGCAACAACAAATTGATTCCACTTTGCTCGGTCGGTGGATATCCTTCGTACAGTGCCCCAACTCTGGTTCATTCTTTGCATCTCAGCCTCCACAGTCCTCCGCCAGGTTGTGTTTGGTCGGCCTCTCTTTCGTTTTCCTTCAGGGGTCCAAAGCGTAGCTGTTCTTGTGATGGCATCGGGGTCTCTTCTGAGGACATGGCCAACCCAGCTCCAGCGTCTGCCAGCTATGATGGTGTGCATGTCCTCTTGCTTGCTACGAGTAAGCAGATCTTGGTTAGTGATGGTATTCGGCCAAAAGATTCGGTGAATTTTTCTTAGGCATGTTGTGTGAACAGAGGACAATTTCGACATTTCCTTCTCTGTAACTCTCCAGCATTCCGCACCACAGAGAAGCACAGAAAGCACACAGCTCTGATATAATCTTAATTTTGTGCTTGTGCAGTATTGAGAGGACTTCCAGATGTTGTTTAGGCTAAAGAAGGCTGTTCTTGCCTTATTCATTCTGATGTTGATGTCTTTGCCTGCCCCGCCGTCTGGTGTTACTATGCTTCCTAGGTATGTGAAGGTATCTGTAAACCTATACCTTGTAGCGGTATGGCAGCTTGCGTACCCTGACTGTTGCGCACATATTCTTTTGTGTGGTGCACAGATTACTGTAAGTACGCATACAAATGAAAAATGTATTTATTTGTCTAATAAAAATATATTTATCTTTGAATTCACGATTTTCAGTCTAAGGGACAGAACTCAGATTAGTCGATGTGGATTCATTCTGTGAGTTATCTGTTCTTGTATCTTTCCTGAATATCGAACTCAGCGTAGAAATCTAGGTTTACAGCGATCTATTCTTTGTTTGGTTAGAAATAGATTGTTCTTGCTTCAGAATATCTATGACCCGAATCTATGTGTATTTCTTGTCTATGTAGGACGAGTCTGTCTTATATCTTAATATCTTTGTATGTCTAAGTCGAACTATATCTTCGGTGTCGAACTTGGGGTCAAAGGTTGTTCGGCGGATGTGTCGCTAAAGTGGAATGTGAGAAGTTTCCGCCCTGTTGGGGTGCTGAGTTGTTTGTAGCGGCCTGTCGCCGGAAAAGTGATCTCTATATTAATGGGGAAAGAGGTAGTCTCTTTAGACATATCATGTATGATTCCCCCCAGTGTTTGTTCTTACTGCCAAGGAATGGCAGAATCATATTCTAGTGTATTTCTGATATCAAGGTAAAGACGCATTTCTTATGAACTTTTCCTGAGGCATTGTATTCGATGAACAGTCGTACGGTTGTACGTTTAGATGAATGTTAACCAGATGAAGATGACATTCATACCTAGCAGCACCATATTATGTGATGAAGTCAATAGTATCTATGGTAGAATCTACAAAGCAATGAGGACATTTGATGTATGATCCGCTTTGATTGTGCTTCATAGTTTGTATCCTGGGTGAGCGATAACTCACTGGGAGGAGAAGCCATTTTGAATTCTATATTTTTCAATCATCGAGGAGAGAACAGGGATGCCCCTTACTATCACCTGATGAGTCCAGAGATCACTGCTACAGAAGAGAACCCACTACTAGTGGTTCAATATTATTATCAAAAAAATATGTGCTGAACTTTATCTACATGAATCTTCGCTAGACGAGGTTAGGTCTAGGAACCATCTTGAACCTTGTTGATGAACTGACGTGCTGTCAGTAAAGTCAGACGATATATAGGCCCTATTGGTATTACGGAGTGCTTGTCTACTGACATTCCATTTGTACTGTTATGCAACATGAATGCCCATGTGATAGGGTATTTCATTGATCAACATTATTATGATTTATGCCAACCTGTTTCCTGTTCCTGTGTCGTCGAAGTGTGTGTCCATTAAATACAAGAAAACGTAAACAGTAGTTCGTCTTACACTTCCTGCCACGAGTGAGTGAGATTGCCCTATTGTCAACTCTCAGAACATTTTCCAGCATTCGCGTACTGTTGTATTCTCACTCCAAATCAATACACCACTGCGTAGGTCGAGTTGACCTTTTGTTTGTCTTCATGTTTGACAACACTCTTCGAACACGATTGCAATCATCTAAGCAACACTGGTGACCGAAGATTAGACCATATCAACACTGCTCTTTATCAACTGGTAGTCTTTATCACTGACAATCCCCAGAGCTATGCCAGTGGGAGTTTTACTCCTGGTAGGTTCAACCAAGCTGGACTGGTCTGTGCGGGTAGGGGTCAGACAAAAGCTGGTACCCTGGTCCTCCAGGTTGGGGGTTTTAGCATAGGGCTGACACCCCTGTCTATGTAAAAAAAAAACAATGAAGTTACGGAAACAACAATAAATGAACAAACTTTGCTGCGGGATGGACATTCGGATTCTGTAGCTCGTAAGACTGTCAGTGGTGAAACATAGATGGTACCAAAATAAAAAAATAGAGTTTTAATGAAACAATAGATGGTACCAAAATAAAAAAATAGAGTTTTAATGAAACAATAGATGGTACCAAAATAAAAAAAATCTAAGTAGAAAACACTGAAGAGGCAGCTGTGGATCCATTGCAATAAATTTGTGATGTTGAAATGATGACGCCAAATCGTGTCCTAGACAAATACTCTGAACTTAACAACGAATGCTCCCAGAATGGGAGGTCACTCTATACTTTAATATTACCAGGCAGTTAAATGGGATTGGTTCTCTTGTTCGGTTGCTGTCAACTTTAGTTTAAGTGCGGTTTGAGGACTACTCATGTACAGCTGGATAAACTGTTATGGCAATATCTGGTTTGTACTTCGGTAACTCTGCCATGAGAAGAAAGTGATGTAACCATTTTGCCAGCTCGACTGTTTACATCTGAAGGCAAAAGATACGCACCTCATTTTTTATCTTACCTTTATTAAGTTTGAGAAAGACGCCATTTAGGCCTATACTCCCAACAGAAACTATGTTCCAGAGCTGTACGAAGATGAAGAAATGTGAAGAAACAACACAAATAAAACAGGAACTAGATAATGAGGTATGGTAGAGTTTCAGAAAAGTAGACCAAGACCGCCATATTTACCAAGTGTACCTCAATACATCCGATATATTTTTTTTTTCAAATTGCCTTCACACTTTCCTTTTATTATGGTTTTCAAGAAAGTGGTAGGCCTAGGCCTATGTATTTTTATATGATTACAATATATTGATCTCATTCATTAGGCCTATTTCTTTTTTACATTCCTAGCTGCTCTAGGATTTCACCTCATCCCCCCCCCCCCACACACACACACACAAACACACATTTTAATGAGAATCACATCATTCTTCTCTATATCCAGATCTCAAACACCATAATTCTTGTTTTCCAACTTCTTGATCATCATTATCCCAGTTTCTACACCATACAGTAATAAAAGTAATAATACTTGATGACTGTCATTTTTAATTTGTGAGTGTGCCCCATTCCTCTCTATCCCATGTCAAGGGCCTCAATTCTTTTTTCCAATTGATTGTTCATGTTTCCACATCCTACAGTAGTGAGAATATATGTAACATTTCATAACTCTCAGTTTTAATTTGTAAGTTATTTGTTTAGATGTCAGTATTTATCTCAAGTTGTTGAATGTATCTTTAGCCATTCTTTTCTTGATTTCCATTTGATATCTGTCATCTTCACTGATTATGTGTCCAAGACATGGGAGACTCTTGACTTTTCCTGTATGCATCATTTAGTCACACTTATTTTTATGTTTATACAAGCTGTTAACATGTCAGAACATTGCAGTAAATAATTATGGCGGTCTCTTTCTGCTGTATGTTCTTTGATTCTCTTGTGGTCACTTCATTCATTTCTATTTTTCTTGTGAAGTAAATCAATGACAGACAGAGAGTGGCATGAAAGCATAGAAGCTTCATCTGTGATGAGTAGTGATGCTTCTCTAGCTAAATATATCAATATAAGATGGTGATGCATATTTATTCAACCCTGAAATGCTTAATACAAATGGGGAAAATTCCAAACATTGTGTAAAAAAAGAAAAATGCAGGCATATATATGTCTGAAAAAACACATATGCTTTGAAGAGATTGGGAAGAAATGCATGGTTGTACAATTTAGTTTCCAGGTCATAATGTACAGCTTTTCCATCTCTTCCTCTTGTTTGATCCTTAGCTGCCAACTGTCAAAGCCATCAGTGGCCATTATGTCTGGTGGCGTCTTGTAGGGCAGCAACAAACTGCTTTCACTTTGCTCGGCAGTGGCCATCCTTTGTGCAGTGCCCCAACTCTGGTTTATTCTTTGCACCTCAGCCTCCACAGTTCTCCACCAAGATGTTTTTGGTCGCCTCTCTTTAGCTTACCTTCAGAGGGTCATAGCATTGCTGTTCTTGTGATGACATTGATGTCTCTTCTGAGGAGCTTTTCCATACTTTCCCAAAAATGTGCTATGAAAAGTTGGTAGAAATATGTTACAAATGGTTGGAACACTTTAGGAAAATAGGAAGTGTTATATTATAAGTAATACTGTTCTAGTTTGTTCCTATTTGTAGTTGCTGAGTGTTCTTATGTCTTTTCTATCAGTACCTATTTCTTCAAGGCATTAGTTTATCATTATGATCTTCATCAAACCTTCTTATAGTCAAAAAGCACATGTAAATACTTTTGGGACCTCATTATACTTTTCTGCTAGTTTTCTAACACACAACATTGCCTCTATAGTTCTGCTAGTTTTCTAACACACAACATTGCCTCTATAGTTCTGCTAGTTTTCTAACACACAACAGTGCCTCTATAGTTCTGCTAGTTTTCTAACACACAACATTGCCTCTATAGTTCTGCTAGTTTTCTAACACACAACATTGTCTCTATAGTTCTGCTAGTTTTCTAACACACAACATTGTCTCTATAGTTCTGCTAGTTTTCTAACACACAACATTGCCTCTATAGTTCTGCTAGTTTTCTAACACACAACTTTGCCTCTATAGTTCTGCTAGTTTTCTAACACACAACATTGCCTCTATAGTTCTGCTAGTTTTCTAACACACAACATTGCCTCTATAGTTCTGCTAGTTTTCTAACACACAACATTGCCTCTATAGTTCTGCTAGTTTTCTAACACACAACATTGCCTCTATAGTTCTGCTAGTTTTCTAACACACAACATTGCCTCTATAGTTCTGCTAGTTTTCTAACACAACATTGCCTCTATAGTTCTGCTAGTTTTCTAACACACAACATTGCCTCTATAGTTCTGCTAGTTTTCTAACACACAACATTGCCTCTATAGTTCTGCTAGTTTTCTAACACACAACATTGCCTCTATAGTTCTGCTAGTTTTCTAACACACACAACTTTGCCTCTATAGTTCTGCTAGTTTTCTAACACACAACATTGCCTCTATAGTTCTGCTAGTTTTCTAACACACAACATTGCCTCTATAGTTCTGCTAGTTTTCTAACACACAACTTTGCCTCTATAGTTCTGCTAGTTTTCTAACACACAACATTGCCTCTATAGTTCTGCTAGTTTTCTAACACACAACATTGCCTCTATAGTTCTGCTAGTTTTCTAACACACAACATTGCCTCTATAGTTCTGCTAGTTTTCTAACACACAACATTGCCTCTATAGTTCTGCTAGTTTTCTAACACACAACATTGCCTCTATAGTTCTGCTAGTTTTCTAACACACAACATTGCCTCTATAGTTCTGCTAGTTTTCTAACACACAACATTGCCTCTATAGTTCTGCTAGTTTTCTAACACACAACATTGCCTCTATAGTTCTGCTAGTTTTCTAACACACAACATTGCCTCTATAGTTCTGCTAGTTTTCTAACACACAACATTGCCTCTATAGTTCTGCTAGTTTTCTAATTTCTAACACACAACATTGCCTCTATAGTTCTGCTAATTTTCTAACACACAACATTGCCTCTATAGTTCTGCTAGTTTTCTAACACACAACATTGCCTCTATAGTTCTGCTAGTTTTCTAACACGCAACATTGCCTCTATAGTTCTGCTAGTTTTCTAACACGCAACATTGCCTCTATAGTTCTGCTAGTTTTCTAACACACAACATTGCCTCTATAGTTCTGCTAGTTTTCTAACACACAACATTGCCTCTATAGTTCTGCTAGTTTTCTAACACACAACATTGCCTCTATAGTTCTGCTAGTTTTCTAACACACAACATTGCCTCTATAGTTCTGCTAGTTTTCTAACACACAACATTGCCTCTATAGTTCTGCTAGTTTTCTAACACGCAACATTGCCTCTATAGTTCTGCTAGTTTTCTAACACGCAACATTGCCTCTATAGTTCTGCTAGTTTTCTAACACACAACATTGCCTCTATAGTTCTGCTAGTTTTCTAACACACAACATTGCCTCTATAGTTCTGCTAGTTTTCTAACACACAACATTGCCTCTATAGTTCTGCTAGTTTTCTAACACACAACATTGCCTCTATAGTTCTGCTAGTTTTCTAACACACAACATTGCCTCTATAGTTCTGCTGCATCAAATAAGAGTGTTGTTGAAATTCACTTTTTTTTTTTCTTTCTGTGTCTTATGGCTTTTGTGAAGTCTAAGTATAAAAATATTGTCTTTCAAGAGGTGATGAAAGGGATCATTTTGTGAAGTCTAAGTATAAAAATATTGTGTTTCAAGAGGTGATGATAGGGATCATTTTGTGAAGTCTAAGTTAGTGACCCAAAAATTGCTAGAATAGGACCTATACAAAATGCACTATGACCCTAAAAAGAACAGCCCAAAAATATTTAACTTAAAGAAAATGACCTAAAACATACAACTCTTTTAGTTGTCATGTTAAACTAAACTTTTTATTTGCATTATTAAAAGGAGAAAATTAGCCACATAAAACATAACTAAAAGAACCTACCAAAAAAAAAAAAACCTTTATTTAATTAATTTTCTTTTTCTGTTACTCTGCCAAACAGAAATGCTTCTGTTTACTAAACAAATAATGACCAATACAACAAAACAAGAACAAAATCATAAAAAAATACTTTATTTTTTACACATTCTGTGGCAAACTGAGAGTTTATTTTATTAACCACAAAATGCCATGTAAGGAAAACAAAACAAAACAACCTGATAGGAAACTCTAATCAGAGCTTTACAACAGGGGGCAATCTGATCATCAGAAGTAGTCCCCCCCATCGAACAAGTGTTTCGGCCCTTTACTCCTTTACACTCTAAGGGGGTCGGGCCCACTTGGGTCATGACTTCTAAGTGTCTCAGCCTCCTGTTGTCTTGTATCGAAAATGAACCCATTTCACTTTGGTAGCAACTTTAAATTCCACAACTCCGCCTGCCGTGGAGGCAACTGTGAAAGTAACCAAAGAGAAGACAAATTATTCCGTTCGTTCCGCCGCACACCATGACTGGGGACAGACACTGACACACCTGCACGAAGCCGACGAGGCTAGCCACTGCGCACTAGCAACTGTAATTCTGTGCCCAACACCTCTTATAATATACGCCATGTGTTGCCTGTCAGTCACAGCCCTTTCACCAGCACAACGAAAAACTCAACGTATTGTGGACTTACACAAATTCCTGATGTTTCCTGTATCGCAGAGTTTACTGTCCCGAGTTCCATAACCCATTGCGGTTGTTCCACAGCCAGCATGATGCCTTTTCCGCAGTTTCACTAAGCCTCTTCAGTGCCCTTGTTCTTGACTGTCCCCTCAGCCCCAACAGTTTCAATAAATCATACACTGATGCAGCCACGAGCCCTCTTGCACCCACCTCAACAGCCATGACCCTTGCAGTGAACCTATCGTGTCTCAGATCTACGGCCAGATCACTATACTTGACCGCTTTGAACAAATGTTGCTCTTCCAATCTGGATTCAAATGGCACGGTCAGTTCAATCAATATAACCTGGTGCGATGATGAAGAATGCAGCACTATATCCGGCCGTCTTCGAGATTTATTGATACTCTCTGGATATGCCCCTCGTCCAGGTAGGTCTATCGCCATCTCCCAGTCATTTGCACAGTCAAGGAGAGATGGTACACTTCTACCTGATTTACTCAGTTTTGGGTGTGCTGACTTTCCTGCTCTCAGAAAGTATGTGTTTGGCCTGACATTGCTATTCGCCTTCATCCTTGCCAGATGTATTGTCACAGCCAGCTCATTTAGCACTTTGTTGTGGAGCCATGTGTATCGCCCTTGCCCTAATGATGCCTTGCAAGCTGAGAGCACGTGTTCAAGCATCTGCCTCCCATGGCACAGGGGGCACTGCTCATCATCTGACTTTCTCCATCTCACAAGGTTTGTGGCCGATGGCAGGAGGTCATACATTGATCTAACAACAAAGCTGAGCCTAAGAGGTCCATATGCCATATATCATTCCATGTCAAGGACCTTTGCAGGGCTCCTTCCCATGTAGTCCATTGGCCTTGTTGGGCCTGCTGTACTGCTTTTTTGCAACCTCTTATCATTCTCAGCTCTTCGTATCTCCTGAACTACCATATCTCTACGCTCCCAGCTTGATGACTTGGACCACCAGCGGATGTCTCCATGACCAAATCCTCGTCTATTTATTTGTGTGTATCCGATTACCTCCCTCAGTTTGAGCGACTCTTGGGCAGCATCAACAGCTTCTTCCACTCTTCACTTCCTTCCCGTTTTCAGTGTGGACTGAATTGACTTAACCACATCATCTGCTGACTCGCGTAGCATCGTTGCAAGCCTTGCCTTTCCAACTTTGTACTCTTCAACAACTGACTTGAAAGGAAGCAGAAGTTTTGACTTTTTGCAGTACAGTGTTACATCTGACAGACCTGGTGGTACCCCTAGCCATTTCCTCATGAACTTGTTGCCTTTCTGCTCTATAGCTTCCACTGTACTTGTGCTTATTTCATATATAAGCAATGGCCACAGCAACTTAGGTATCAACATAAACTGGAGGCACCACAGTTTTAATTTTCCTAGGAGTCTGCTTTGGTCTATGACGTGTAGCCCTCTGCCTGCCATTTTAAATTTTACATTTGCTGTGCCAAACTGAACATTTTAATTTTATTAACAAATTAGTTCATTATTAAAAAGCACGTAATACATACAAATGCAGCTGACTACTTTTACAGTTTTTATCTTCTTCTTCAGTCCTTATCTGCAGACTGTCAAAACAGTCAGTGGCCAACACGCCTGGTGGCATCTTGTAGGGCAGCAACAGTGTCCACTTTGTTCAGTCGGTGGCCATCCTTGGTACAGTGCCCCAGCTCTGGTTCATTCTTTGCATCTCTGCCTCCACAGTTCTCTGCCAAGTTGTTTTTGGTCAGCCTCTCTTTAGCTTTCCTTTGTGGGTCCATAGCTGTTCTTATAATGGCATTGGGGTCTCTTCTAAGGATGTGGCCAACCCAACTCCAGCATCTGCCAGCTATGATAGGGTGCATATCCTCTTGGTTGCTCCAAATAAGTAGGTCTTGGTTGGTAATGGTATTCTGCCAACAGATTAGGAGAATTTTCCTTAGGCACATTGTGTGGAAGAACAGTTTTGACATTTTCTTCTCTGTTACTCTCCAGCATTCCGCACCATAGAGAAGCACAGAAAGCACACAGCTCTCATGTAAGCTTAATTTTGTGTTTGTACTTTACTGGGAAGACTTCCAGATGTTGTTGAGACTAGCAAAGGGTGTTCTTGCTTTATTCATTCTGTGAATAATGTCCTTGCTTGTTCTGCCATCTGGGGTTACTATGCATCCTAGGTGTGTAAATGTGCCTGTCTGTTCTAGCTTCTGGTTCCTTATTGTGATTGGCTCAGGATTGCCCACATTTAGTGTCATGACCTCTGTCTTCTTTAGAATGATATTCAGACTCACCTGCTGGCTATACTTATTCAGTCTATCTGTTTTTTCTTGACTGTGTTGATGTGAATGTGAGTAGTGCAATATCATCTGCATATTCCAGGTAATCCAGTGTAGAAAATGTTGTCCATCTAATTCCTCTTGGACTGCCTTCTGGTGCCTGGTACATCACCCAGTCTATGACTGTCAAAAATAAAGTTGTTTATAAGGGGTGTCCCTGTCATACTCATGTCTTCACCTCAAAAGTTAGGCTGCTCAACCAAACATTGCATGTATTTTCCATTGGCTGTCCCTGTAAATGCTGTCAAAAGCCTTTTCAGAATCAACAAAGTTAATGTATAGCAGTCTCTACCACTCTGAGCACTGCTCTATAATGTTGCTGAGGGTGAGTATATGATCTGCACATCTTCTGTCCTGTCTGAATCTTGGTTGTTCTGTCCTCTGTTTATGGTCTACTGCATTTGAAATTCTCTGGAAAATTATCCTGCCTAGTATTTTACTGGAACTGAAAGAAGAGTAATTCCTCTCCTGTAAGGTCACCCTTCTTGGGCAATTTGACAATTATTCCTTATAGTGGTGATGAGATTTCCTTACTTATCTCTTACTAACGTTATATTGTTTGCACCCTATTTTCCACTGATAGTTTTAGTTAATTTTATAAACTGTGCTTTGTTCATTTCTCAGCTCTGCCTCTTCAGCCTGTCTTGCAAGATGACAGTGGCATACATACATTTTCATGAATGTGTATGTTTTTACAAAGACTCTACAGTGGGCTTTTATAAAATCTTGCACAGTTTACTTTAGTTAACTTTATTCAAGGAATTGTCAGCACAAGTGAAAGCTTCTGTCTATCAGTAGATAATATGTTGTTACCATTTTCAGAAATTAAGTGTTTTTATTTCTGCGAGGCACTTTCTTTCAATTTAGAATGTTGGATGTTAAAATTCATAACTGGAACCAAACACTTTTGTTTTCAGGGATTTAGGGAAATGTATTAAACAGCTTGGGGAAAACAGTGACATTACCAAAAAAAAGTATAAAACAATAAGTAAAGATATTATATACAATTCATAAATGTGAGTTTTGCTTTAAAAAGAAATACATTCTATTTTCAGGAATTCTATTAGTATATAATGATTTTTCTTTTTAAAAAAATATATTATTTGTGTGCACAAATTTTAATCAAGCATCTGTGTAGATTGTTTCCAACAATGAGGCCATAGCCTTTACAGGACAGTTAAAGCCCGTCTGCAACAAGAAATCAGATGGCAAGAATATTTGATGAGATAAATACTGCAGCTTGCTAGAAAGTGGTATTTGTTCTCTAACATAATGTTTGAAATTATCACCACTTACATCACTACATCATCTTCTAACCCAATGCTCCACAACATTTTTATTTTACGGCACACTATGTGTTCTTCAAAATTCCACAACGTACTATACTATTTTAGTGCATAAAAAGGTAAATGTATAGGTAGTCCCATAGCAGAGACTGATTTATGGGAGTAAAGTGTTAGAGACTACACTATACTAGATCCAGCTTTATGAGTAGGGGTGACCTGTTATATTAAATGGGTGGATGGGTGTTAAAGAACAAAAGTTAATATGTCATGGTATATTGCCACACACAGGCATATAGCCATTATTATTGAGGAAATATGTCTATTTTTGGAAACTCATGTTTTTGGGGGAGCCGCAGTAGCATAGTGGTTAGTGCACTGGCTTCCTAGCTCAGTGGTCTGTGGTTCGATCCCCAGATGAGGTGGGATTTTTTTAGGCCGCAAACGGCTCCTGGGTCAACCCAGCCCCAACTGGGTACCAGAGCAACTTCTGGGAAGGTTAAGGCGGCCGGCATGATGCTGGCCACATCACCCCTAGTGTGCCGTTGTTTCTAAGATGGTCCTGAACGTGTGAAGTTCCGCACCTTGTAGAGTAGTATTTATCCAAGAAATTTACATTCACGTTTTCAGTCCACATTACTTGAGTGTCGATGGCTAACGCGCACCTATTAGTACAGCGGCCAGAACTGAATAGTTGAGGTGATACATTGATGCTATACCACTATAAATGCTTATATACTTATGGACTGACCATGCATTTGTATTTTGAGGAGACTGATGTTTCAAGATTCTCCAATTTTGCCATTGCCTGAACTAAATAAATGTTAAATGAATCGTATCGTGGACCTACTACCAGACGTCTTATGTTCTTCAGCCAGTTATGTCCTGTGATGACCATACCCGTATCCATTCATGTTGTCAGCATGATGCATGAACTTTAACAGTAACTCACACAACAAGAACATACATATATATAAATAATTAACGCTACAACAGGGTAAATATTAAAAAATTTGCTGCAATCAAAAGACATGGCTCTCAAGTGTTTTTCGGTGGTTTTAGTTGTTGTTTAAGTAGGGCTGCTGAGCTTATCTTTCTTTAGCAGTCAGTGCCAGTTAAAGAATTTGCATGTGTTCTGTTGCTGTTCAGTGTTTCTGTACAGAGTGATTGTTTGAGAGACCGCCGGTAGCCTTCTTCTTTATGTGGAAGTAAATAAATCATAGTCATGGTTATTGACGAGATTACGATCGTATTGTAAGCTTCTCGTGATCTTACAGAACTGATTCTTTTAGCAGGACTTCTCGTTTTGTTATTTCATTTTCTCCTTTTGATTTTCGTTGATTGTTGAATTTCTTTATTTGAAATTTCTTTTTATTCTGGTTTTTTATTTTTATTTTTTTTTATTTTTCATTTGTCTGAATTGCCCTTCTTATCTGTCTTTCTCATCCTGTTACGTGTTTACTGTGTCTATAGTATTTTTCTGTGACCTGTCTATATTTCTTGTCCTTGTCACCTATCTTTAACTGTGGCTGATGAAGGGTGAAACCCAAAACTTCCCATGTTTCCTGTGTACCATTAATTTGTAAAACTCATTCTATACCATTTTATTTTTTAATGAATATATTCTTTTTGTGGTGAGTCCTGGGAAAGTCAACTGCACACACTGAAGTGTTTCATTTGGCCACTGATATCTTTGCATAATCTGCCATCTGGAATTCCTAAGTGTGTAAATGTGTTTGTATGTTCTATCTCTTGGTCCCTTATTTTTATGGGTGCATGTTTCTTATACTAAATGTCATGGCTTCAGTCTTCTTGAGATTAATGTTTAATCCCACCTGTTAGCTATGTTTATTCAGTTTACCTGTTTTTTCTTGGATGTGTTGATGTGAGTGTGCAAATATTACATCATCTGCTTATTCTAGATCCTCCATTGTAGAGAATAGTGTCCATCCTATTCTTCTAGGGTAGTGTTTCTCAACGGGGGTAGTACCGCCCCATGGGGGGCGTTTTCAAGATGTCTGGGGGCGTTCTGATGGGTCGCAACGATTGGGGGTCGTTACTTCCTTTCAGAAAGGTGTTGTGTACATTTTTACAAGAATCAATATGAAACAATTACAAAAGATATTCCCCTTCGCATAGCTTGTAACATGACAGTTTTTATTTGCCCTGCGTCCCATGGAGTGTTTCAAGGATTCCAAATGCAAAATTTTAGTTTCTGGGATGTTACCATTGTCAGGAGACAGTAGAGTTTTTGGATTCAATCAAAGAAGAATTTAGCATCGAAGGAGAAGTATTGCAAAACGATGTGGCCTATCTTTCAGATATGTTTGAAAAGTTAAATGAGGTTCTTTTTAAGCTACAAGGAAATAAGATCAGTCTGATTAAAGTGAAAGGAATTATCATGGGGTTCATCAGCAAATTGACATTATATAAATATAATCTTAGTCGCCGAGAACTTTCTCATTTTCCATGTTTACTGCAGTTAGGTGGGGACAGGCTTAAAGATTCAGATTTAGAGGTTTATTGCAGTCATTTGGACGCTATTAAAAATGATATGAGCATAAGATTTAAAGACTTGCAAGAACTAATAATACCGGATTGGGTGATTAATCCGTTTGAATCAGACGTGGAACAAGTTAGTCAACATTTACAAGAAGAATGAATTGAGCTACAAAATGACTTTGAGGCAAAAGCACGATTCAGTCACACACATTATGAAAAATGTTGGATCCAGCAGAGGCTTGCTTATCCCGTTCTTTGGTGTGAAACTAAATTGCTATTTACAGTACTCCTTCAACACATCCAGGAAAAAACGGATAGACTCAATAAGTTTAGCCAGCAGGTGGGCTTGAACATCAATTTAAAGAAGTCTGAGGTCATGACGCTCAATGTGAGCAACCCTGAGCCATATCAGTAAGGAATCAGCAATAGGTACAGACAGATACCTTCACATACCTAGGAAGCATAGTAACACCAGATGTCGGGGCAGGCAAAGACATCAACATCAGAATGAATAAGGCAAGAACAGCCTTCTTTAGCCTAAACAACATCTGGAAGTCCTCCCAATACAGCACAAGCACAAAATTAAGATTATATCAGAGCTGTGTGCTTTCTGTGCTTCTCTATGGTGCGGAATGCTGGAGAGTTACAGAGAAGGAAATGTCAAAATTGTCCTCTTTTCACACAACATGCCTAAGAAAAATTCACCGAATCTTTTGGCCGAATACCATCAATAACCAAGATCTGCTTACTCGTAGCAAGCAAGAGGACATGCACACCATCATAGCTGGCAGACGCTGGAGCTGGGTTGGTCATGTCCTCAGAAGAGACCCCGATGCCATCACAAGAACAACTATGCTTTGGACCCCTGAAGGAAAACAAAAGAGAGGCCGACCAAAAACAACCTGGCGGAGGACTGTGGAGGCTGAGATGCAAAGAATGAACCAGAGTTGGGGCACTGTATGAAGGATGGCCACCGACCGAGCAAAGTGGAATCAATTTGTTGTTGCCCTACAAGACGCCACTAGGCGTGATGGCCACTGACTGCTTTGGCGGTCGGCGGCTAAGGATCAAAGAAGAAGAAGTATTCCTAACATCGTATTTGGTGGAGAAGGGGTTCAGTGCAGTAGTGTTGCTACTACAAAAGCAATGAAACCGACTGCAGATTTGTAACAGAGGATTTTAACAGACTTAGAACCAAATAGTACAAAACTGGCTGAGTCACACCATGCGCAAGGGTCTCATTAAGCTTCATTAGTAAGTGAATTTTTATATAATTATATCATTATTATCAACTAATAATTTTTTTAATTTTTTCATGTTTACAGTGGTTACATAAGAAGAGGCTTTAATATTCAGATTTGAAGATATATATATACAGTCATTTAAGCGCTATTAAAATGATATGATTATGATAGTTATAGAGTTGTAAGAACTAATTTTATATCATTTGCTTCGCCAATTTGTAATTCAAGTATAATGAACTTGTGTTGTATATAATTCCGTACTTAAACACATATTTAATATAACTATGCTTTTATACAGTTGGGCGACCGCAGCTGAGGTTCAAAGATGTGTGCAAGAGAGATATCAGGGCACTGGACATAAATCCAGCAACGTGTGAGGATTAAGCTGCCGATCGCACCAAGTGGCGATGCTATTTACGGCGCCACAGCAGATTGTGCGAAAAGAAGCTGACACAACAAGCCGAAGAGAGGAGAAAACGTCGAAAGGACCACCAGGAAAATAAGCAGCTGAGGGCTGTCACCTCAGGGATGCATTCCCTTAGTCAGTTATGACTGGAGGGGGGCTATTATTATTATGCTTTTATAAATGTGCTGTCTCTTTTTCTTTATATTATAAGAAAAGGTCACTCATTAACTGCATTGCTTTTTTAAAAGTATGGTGGAATATATGTGTGTGTGTGTGTGTGTATATACGATAAAGAGCAAGAGGGTGCTAAAAGGGTGGGGTTCTTTTTAAAATATTAGTTGTCAAAAGGGGGTGTTGCTACTATCAGGGTTGAGAAACACTGCTCTAGGGCATCCATTATTGTCTGATGTATCCCCCAGTCTATGACAGTTAAAAAAAGAGTGGTTGATAAGGGACATCTCTGCATATTGTCTGACATTTCACCCAGTCTATGACAGTTAAAAACAGAATGGTTGATAAGGTACATCTCTGCATATTGTCTGATGTATCACCCAGTCTATGACAGTTAAAAACAGAATGGTTGATAAGGTACATCTCTGCATATTGTCTGATGTATCACCCAGTCTATGACAGTTAAAAAAAGAGTGGTTGATAAGGTACATCTCTGCATATTGTCTGATGTATCACCCAGTCTATGACAGTTAAAAACAGAATGGTTGATAAGGTACATCTCTGCATATTGTCTGATGTATCACCCAGTCTATGACAGTTAAAAACAGAATGGTTGATACGGTACATCTCTGCATATTGTCTGATGTATCACCCAGTCTATGACAGTTAAAAACAGAATGGTTGATAAGGTACATCTCTGCATATTGTCTGATGTATCACCCAGTCTATGACAGTTAAAAAAAGAGTGGTTGATAAGGTACATCTCTGCATATTGTCTGATGTATCACCCAGTCTATGACAGTTAAAAACAGAATGGTTGATAAGGGACATCTCTGCATATTGTCTGATGTATCACCCAGTCTATGACAGTTAAAAAACAGAATGGTTGATAAGGGACATCTCTGCATATTGTCTGATGTATCACCCAGTCTATGACAGTTAAAAACAGAATGGTTGATACGGTACATCTCTGCATATTGTCTGATGTATCACCCAGTTTATGACAGTTAAAAAACAGAATGGTTGATAAGGTACATCTCTGCATATTGTCTGATGTATCACCCAGTCTATGACAGTTAAAAAACAGAATGGTTGATAAGGGACATCTCAGCAGCACTCCTTTTTTACCTCAAACGTAAGGTTGCTCTCCCTAACACTGAACGGGAAATTATGGTTTTTTTAATGATGGAGACCATCACTTATTAATTCCATAAGCCCTCAGAATTGTCCATAGGCTGTCCCTGTGCATCAATTGTCTTTTCAAAGTCCAAATTTATATACAGCTGCCTCTGCCATTGTGAACACTGCTCTATTATGTTCAAGTTTTATTATAGATAGTTTTAACTCCTTACAGGGGTTAAGGACTGGGTTTAAATTTCAATTATTTCTCGTGTCTCTGGAATTGGTTTTGTTCTGCTAAAATTGTTGTTACTTGTAGTTGAGACTTGTGCTTTAATCTGCTTCTAGTTTTCAACCTGTGCTTTGTTCATTTCTCAGTGCTGCCTCTTCAAAGCACAGTATACAAAATAACTAAAATCATTAGCGGAAAACGAGATGCAAACAATATTACATTAGTAAGAGATAAGCAAGGAAATCTCATCACGACAGCAGAGGGACAGGAAACAAGATGGCCAGAGCATTTCAGAGAAACTCTGAACAAGGAACCACCAGAGACAATTGAATGTTCCTGAGGCTGAAAATGATCTAGATGTTAATACAGACATTCCACAAAAAGAAGAAATCATTACAGCAATCAAAGGGTTAAAGAATGGAAAAGCTCCTGGCCATGATAACTTAAATGCAGAGCTATGTAAGACAGACCCTAAGCTAGCAGCAGAACTATTAGAACCACTATTTGCACAAGTCTGGAAAACAGGGACAACACCAACAGTGTGGAACAAAGGAATAATTGTCAAATTGCCCAAGAAGGGAGATCTTGCAGACTGCAATAATTGGAGAGAAATAACTCTTCTCTCAGTTCCCAGCAAAATACTAGGCAGGATAATTATACAGAGAATTTCAAAAGCAGTCAACCACAAACAGAGGAAAGAACAAGCAGGATTTAGAAAGAACAGAAGATGTGTAGATTATATATTTACCCTCAGGAACATTATAGAGCAGTGCTCAGAATGGCAAAGACAGCTGTACATTAATTTCGTTGATTTTGAAAAGGCTTTTGACAGTATACATAGGGACAGTTTATGGAAAATACTGAGGGCTTATAGAATTCCAAGCTGCATAGTGTCAATCATAAAAAGCCTCTATGCCAACTTTACGTGTAGCGTTGGGCAGAGCAACCTAACCTTTGAGGTGAAGACAGGAGTATGACAGGGATGCCCCTTATCAACTACTCATATTTTTAACAGTCATAGACTGGGTGATGCGCCAGACAACAGAGGGCGGTCAAAGAGAAATAAGATGGACTACGTTTTCTACAGTGGAAGATCTGGAATATGCAGATGACATTGCACTACTCGCACATTCTCATCAACATATTCAGGAAAAAACGGATAGATTTAATAAGTATAGCCAGCAGGTGGGCTTGAACATCAGTCTATAGAAGACAGAGGTCGTGGCGCTCAATGTGAGCAACCCTGAGCCCATATCAGTAAGGAATCAGCAACTGGAACAGACAGACACCTTCACATACCTAGGATGCATAGTAACACCAGATGGCGGAGCAAGCAAAAACATCAACAACAGGATGAACAAAGCAAGAACAGCCTTTTTTAGTCTAAACAACATCTGGAAGTCCTCTCAGTACAGCACAAGCACAAGCACAAAATTAAGATTATATTGGCAGAATGCTGGAGAGAAGGAAATGTCGAAATTGTCCTCTTTTCACACAACCTGCCTCAGAAAATTTCTCCGAATCTTTTGGCTGAATACCATCACCAACCAAGATCTGCTTACATGGAGCTATCAAGAGGACATGCACACCATCATAGCTGGCAGACGCTGGATCGGGGTTGGCCATGTCCTCAGAAGAGACCCCAATGCCATCACAAGTACAGCTTTGCTGTGGACCCCTGAAGGAAAACGAAAGAAAGGCCGACCAAAAACAACTTGGTGGAGGCTGAGATGCAAAGAATGAACCAGAGTTGGGGCACTGCACGAAGGATGGCCACCGACTGAGCAAAGTGGAATCAATTTGTTGTTGCCCTACAAGATGCCACCAGGTGTGATGGCCACTGACTACTTTGACGGTCAGCGGCTAAGGATCAAAGAAGAAGAAGAAGAAATTTTCAACCTACTGTCTGTTTTGGTATTCTTTTTTTATTCTTTTAGGGCACTTTGTGACATCAGGTTTACTTCGCAGGTTCATAGGTTCTGTGTTTGTATTGATATCACAGGCAGCCTCATGACCCCACATATGAACCTAACTTGGTTCTAGACTGTGTCTGCCTGGGTAGTTTTTGTTCATTGCCAACTGCAATGCTCACTTATTATCCATGACTGATCGACATTTCCCAGGTACAGCTGTCTGTGATTTATTTTTTCTTGCTCCCCAGCTGGTGCTTGCAAGATGTTTCACAATATTCAGGCGCCTAATAGCATTGTCTTCATTTTGTGCATGGCGGTTTTGGGAAGTAGCAAAGGAGTAGTCTTGCAAGCTCCACTCCTAAGTAAGCTGAACTTTCTTCTCCAAAGTAACAGTCCGTTGAGTTTTAGTTGGTACACCTTTTGCTGTCTTGATGCTCGATGTGAATAAATCAGATGTATACAGTTTTTTTTTTTTTTTTGCATGTTTAATTTTAGTTTCCAGAGCTAGCAATACGGAACAATTGCAGCTAGCGTTCCATTATTTTAGCTGGCGCCAGTTTGTTGTATTTTTCTGCTGTCCAGATAAGCAGGTCATCTGCATACAGTGCTGTTGATATCTTGAAGTTGGTGGAGAGGTCAGTTATGAAAAAGAGTGAGCAACTTAATGCTGACCCTTGTGGTAATCCCCCTCCAGCTTTGTTTTGTTGTTGTGTGAATGATTTAGTGCCTTCTACGCTTGTTTGTATAGTTCTATTACTTTGTATAGTTCTATTACTTTGTTTGTATAGTTCTATTACTTTGTTTGTATAGTTCTATTACTTTGTTTGTATAGTTCTGCTACTTTGTTTGTATAGTTCTATTACTTTGTTTGTATAGTTTTATTACGTTGTTTGTATAGTTCTATTACTTTGTTTGTATAGTTCTATTACATTGTTTGTATAGTTCTATTACTTTGTTTGTATAGTTCTATTACTTTGTATAGTTCTATTACTTTGTTTGTATAGGTTTATTACATTGTTTGTATAGTTCTATTACTTTGTTTGTATAGTTCTATTACTTTGTTTGTATAGTTCTATTACTTTGGAAGGCTTAAATCCTGAGGTACATTGTTTTCCAAGTATGGCCATGTTTGTCATTTTTGTGAACAGCCCTTGTATCCACACTGTGTCATATGCTTGCTGCAGGTCAGTGATACAGCTGTGGTGTCTTTACCCTCTTGGAATGCATCTACGATTTGTGTGTGTGCACAGAATGAAAGTTTCTCACTGTTCTGCGGCTTTGTCTTAAGCCACCCTGATTTTCACTGATGACTTTGTTGCTTTCCAGCCACCAGTAAAGCCTGTGATTCACAATTTTCTCAGCGAGTTTTCCAATAGCTGAGGTAAGGGAGACTGGTCGGTAGACATCAGGTCCTTCAGCTGGCTTCTTTTTCTTTAGAATTTGCTTGATATTTGCAGTCAGCCCTGCTTTTGACAGTGTTGATTGTCTCATCCATAGATTGGTGGGCAATGATAACTCAAATTAATATTTGTAAAATTCAATATGTGAAATTTGTTCGTACTATTTTACTATAACATATAATTTTGCAAATCATTTTATGGTACATTCAACTGGTGCCACGGCACACCAGGCAGGTACTCTCAACACACCAGTGTGCCACGGCTCACCAGGCAGGCACTCTCAACACACCAGTGTGCTGCGGCACACCAGGCAGGCACTCTCAACACACCAGTGTGCTGCAGCACACCAGTTGCTGAGCTCTGTTCTAACCCACTACAGTTTTTTATTTTTTTATTCTTAGGATTTGAAATTTTAAAAAATATTTATATGAAACATAATTTATTTTTTCAGCCTCCAAGAAATAGTCAGACACAGCTCCCATTTATGGATGAAAAAATTAAACTAGAGCAGGATTGTAAAGTGAGTTTGTTTCTTTGTTCCCTTGTTACAACTGACATACTAATTCTTCCTAATGTTGGCCCATACCCTACTAGCACTAACTTAACACTACATTTTATGTTTCATTAAATTGCTTTTGAAAATTTGAAAAGATGCAAAAATGACAATTTAAAACCAAATTCATGTTTCTGAATGGTGAAAATAATTGCTTAATGATTTATCTCTTCCAGTGTCTTCTAGGATTCTATAGGTGCAAATATCTGCAATATCAGCTGATACCATGGTAACATTAACAACAATATGGTCCCAGTAACTTTTACTTATCCAGACTGAACTATAATATTTGCAGTTATCCCCACTTAATCCTTCATCATCTTCTACCCAACTAGAGTTTGTTGTTGTTTTCAGGATTTCAAACTTTATTGTATATTTATATAAACCATAATTTTATTCTTTCCAGCCTCCAAGAAGTATTCAAACACAGTTCCCATTTATGGATGAAAAATTTAAACTGGAGCTGGATTGTAAAGTGAGTTTTTTTTTTGTTTTTTGCTTGTTTGTTGACTATTGTTACTACTGACATAGTAAATCTTCCTACTGTTGACCCTTGCCCATTTTTTGTGATCAGGTTGCTAAAAATGTGGAGTAGATAAAATGTTTCTAGTGATTCTTAGATAAATCTTATATATTTTCTTAGAATGTAACTCTTTATCTTTTGACGTCCTCTTCTGATTTTTTTCCCCCACCACGATGAAAGGAATATTGAAAATGGCATCTCTGGTGTCAGGGTGAAACAGGAACAAGATAATGAGGTTACAATTTAATTTAATGTTTTATATATACATTTCTTCTTCTTTGATCCTTAGCGGCCGACCGTCAAAGCAGCCAGTGGCCATCACGCCTAGTGGCGTCTTGTAGGGCAACAACAAATTTATTCCACTTTGCTCGGTCGGTGGCCATCCTTCGTACAGTGCTCCAACTCTGGTTCATTCTTTGCATCTCAGCCTCCACAGTCCTCCGCCAAGTTGTTTTTGGTCAGCCACTTTTTCGTTTTCCTTCAGGGGTCCATAGCATAGCTGTTCTTGTGATGGCATTGGGGTCTCTTCTGAGGACATGGCTAACCCAGCACCAGCGTCTGCCAGCTATGATGGTGTGCATGTCCTCTTGCTTTCTCCGAGTAAGCTGATCTTGGTTGGTGATGGTATTTGGCCAAAAGATTCGGAGAATTTTTTTTTAGGCATAGTGAAAGAAAAAAAAGAAAGAAATATATGCATTTAATGGAGCTAATTAAAGTAGATAAAATTTGCAAGTTGTCTGTTGCGCATACACCTTTGATCTCGATTTGATGTGTACATTAGGTTTATCGTCATAATGCAGTGCATGATATCCTGCTATGGCCCATTACTCTTTCTTCTCAGACTTCAAGACATATTGAGACTACATCTGCATTCAGTGGTGAAAAAATAAAACTGGAACTCACTTCATGAGCAATTTATTTGTTAATTATTGTAGTACTTGTTCATTGTAGCACTTGAGAACCATACATTCTTATAATAATAATAGCCCCTTCAGTCATAACTGACTATGGGAATACGCCTCTGAGGTGACAGCCAACAGCTGCTTATTTTCCTGGTGCTCCTTTTGACGTTTTCTCCTCTCTTCTGCTTCTTGTGTGAGCTTCTTTTAATACATTTTTACTGTCATTGAAAATGATGTATTGTACAGTTTGTTTCTCTTTTTCTAACATGATGCTTTGCTAGCCTTGTTCTATGAATTAGCTTATACAAGATGTTAACTCTTAGTATACGAGCGGCCTTCTAGAGAGGCCGATGATCAATCTCCGTCAATAGCGAAAATTTATAGCTGAATGCATGTTTCAAACCACTTATCAATTTAGTTACGTGCATGATGTAGGGGGTTTCATTTCTTCACATTTTGATATATAACACTTATGTTATCTTTACAAATAAATTATTTATTGCAAAATCTGTAATGGTAGTCATGAAAGGCAGCTCATATACTAAGAGTTAATATAGTGCCCTAATGTTTGAATGTTTCTACTTGTTTCAGATTGGTACCATTTATATTTATTTAACATTCTATCTCATACCAGCAAAGAATATATTATCATTATCAGATGTACAAAATATTTCAATTACCAGCAGGCTCCACATGGATGACTGAATTAAAAATAATAGATACATCTTTTTATTTGTAAATGTCAACTACAACGCTCTACAGTTTCTGTATTGTCATTACAAACATTGTGGAAGATTATGGTCTAAGTGAGGTACCTGTTGTTTGAACATAAATGTCATTGATGAGCAGGAGTTATATGTCCTTTATATTTAACGAGAAGCTATAAATGAGTTATGTCCTTTTTAGAATTAGCTCCCCTTGACTGAGACCAGAGACTTGTGGAAGGTTTGATTATTGTTATTGTTGATCAGAATCGACCTCACTGCACTCAGAACAAACCCATAAGAGCTCAGCTCAGCAAATATCGAAGAGTATGAATGCTAATTGTACCTGCAGCATGATGGTTGTACACATGACAGATTCATCCTCTCTCACATCCATCTCTGCTAGTCCCACGTTTGATGCCAAACTCCAACAGTCTCAGCCTTGTTGATTCATCCATTGCAGTGTCACTGTCTAGCAGGTGATCATTAATTGCCCTTAGTATCTCTCTCTTATCCATGTCCAGCGTACCCATTATCGGTGCTTTCGAGGCCAGTCTGTCAACTCATTGCCACTTACCCGTGCATAACCAGGACAATAGATTCACACCAGTTCTCGAAGACTTGAGGATTCTATTGATGTTTTCCATTCCTGCCGCAGCCATCCATTCTGAACTTTCCGAAGCATGGCCTGAGAGTCTGACAATATAACTGCTCTGGTTGATGAAGTTTCAGACAGCCACTTCAATGGTGCAGTAACTGCCTCTACCTCCATTCTCATGTTTCTGAAGGCTGTTGTCATGTAGACTCCACTCTGTTCAACAATTACCCTACCCTTTATTCTCACAGGGAAGCCCCATCCTGATTTCTCACCATGCACTACAGACCCATCCATGTTACACAATGGCGTCATCATCTCCAGCATGATCACTTATCAGCTGATTAATCTCCAGCTCTGCTTTTCCGTTGTCCCTAAGCTCTGCACTCTCTGTCAAGACTAATGATGACATGCTGGTAGTTTATCCAGTTCTCTCCTGACTTACTCCACTCTTCCCCTTTGGATATATTTTAAACCTTAGTCACCTGACCAATTGTAGCCTCTGCCTGTGCCATCCATGACATCCCCCTCTTTATTCTTGCTCCTTTCATGTCAGCTACATTCTCATGTAGGGGGTGTCCTTTGTTGGTGGTTACCCACTTATAGGCTTTTGCCTTGGTCATCGCATATCTGGATCTAATCAACAGCAATCCTAGCATGTATCTCATTGTCACAATTGGGGTATCACGCGTACAGCCCAAACTTAGTCGCATCCCCTCATTTTGAAAGCGTTCCAGTCATTCACATTGTAACTAATAGTGTGAGTACTCCTAGTCCATACTCAATTACTGAAATCACAAGCTGATGATACAGGAGAAATAGTAGTCTCTGTTCCAAGTGCACAGCAGCCATTCCTTTTAAGGCTGCCAGTCCTCGCTTGTGGGCAGAGCAACCTAACCTTTGAGGTGAAGACAGGAGTATGACAGGGATGCCCCTTATCAACCACTCTATTTATAAGAGTCATAGACTGGGTAATGCGCCAGACAACAGAGGGCAGTCCAAGAGGAATAAGATGGACTACATTTTCTACATTGGGAGATCTGGAATATGCAGATGACATTGCACTACTAGCACATTCACATCAACACATCCAGGAAAAAACGAATAGACTTAATAAGTATAGCCAGCAGGTAGGCTTGAACATCAATTTAAAGAAGTCAGAGGTCATGATGCTCAATGTGAGCAACCCTGAGCCCATAGCAGTAAGGAATCAGCAACTGGTACAGACAGACACCTTCACATACCTAGGATGCATAGTAACACCAGTCCGCGGGGCAGGCAAAGACATCAACAACAGAATGAATAAAGCAAGAACAGCCTTTTTTTAGCCTAAACAACATCTGGAAGTCCTCTCAATACAGCACAAGCACAAAATTAAGATTATATCAGAGCTGTGTGCTTTCTGTGCTTCTCTATGGTGCAGAGTGCTGGAGAGTTACAGAGAAGGAAATGTCGAAATTGTCCTCTTTTCACACAACATGCCTAAGAAAAGTTCACTGAATCTTTTGGCCGAATACCATCACCAACCAAGATCTGCTTACTCGGAGCAAGCAAGAGGACATGCACACCATCATAGCTGGCAGACGCTGGAGCTGGGTTGGCCATTTTCTCAGAAGAGACCCCAATGCCATCACAAGAACAGCTATGCTTTGGACCCCTGAAGGAAAACGAAAAAGAGGCCGACCAAAAACAACCTGGCGGAGGACTGTGGAGGCTGAGATGCAAAGAATGAACCAGAGTTGGGGCACTGTACGAAGGATGGCCACCGACCAAGCAAAGTTGAATCAATTTGTTGTTGCCCTACAAGATGCCACTAGGCGTGATGGCCACTGACTGCTTTTGACGGTCGGCAGCTAAGGATCAAAGAAAGAAGAAGTCCTCACTTGCACTTCCGTATGATCAGTCCGATATAATACTTGAATGATAGCCCATGATCAAACATTACTCCCAGGTACTTCAGCGTATCATGCCTTTCAATGTTCTGCCCATTGAAAGTAATGTCTGGAAGGTCTGCTTTTACTATGTGGAGCCTGCTGGTAATTGAAATTCAAAGAACACCACATCACACAGGCATTGTTGGGGTTGGCCTTTGAGAACCCTGTGGTAGTCCCGGACAAATGCGCATTGGTCCTGATATCCATGTCCCCAAGCGAAATGCAACTGATCTCTCCATTAAGGCAACTGCTATCCAACTTGTTAGCCAAGGGTTTACACCACTTGTCATTATAGAGTCAATTAGGGTTGCAAAGTCCACACTGTTATAAGCATCCTCTAAGTCAATTGTGACAGCTACCATTTCTCTTGCCCTGGAATCACATTTGCATTATATCAAGGTAGGTAGACTTCAATAAT
This sequence comes from Oreohelix idahoensis, assembly GCA_024509875.1. Taxonomy (NCBI): domain Eukaryota; kingdom Metazoa; phylum Mollusca; class Gastropoda; order Stylommatophora; family Oreohelicidae; genus Oreohelix; species Oreohelix idahoensis. Next base: position 871,347 of record JAMPIV010009321.1, on the reverse strand, counting down.
CAAGTGAATTGAGAATCATTTCAATTGAGTGTGACAGGTCATAATGGGAGAGAAAATTTGCAAGTGACAAAGACATGCAGAAGAATAAACAAGAAATAGAAAAGTGTTGGGAAACTCTGACACCCTACTGGTTAGGCTAATGAACCATTAACCAAGCAAGACAAGATTAACATTTTATATGAGAACACATTTTTGTGACAGCATGGAAATAGAATGATGCAACTAGAGCTACAAAGAAGAGTTAAAGTGATAAAAGCATCTGTGACCAGTAATCAAGTTCTCTGAGTTGTAATAACAGATAGATTGAATAACTTTGTTGAAGCAAGTGAATGGAAGCTTGGGAAGTTTGCAAATTAGGAGACATTTTTTATATGAGTCTTTCTTCTACATGACCGTAAATAGGTTGGTGTATTAAACAAGGTTGAATGTGATCTGGAAAAGTAACATCAGTTTTCCTGTGAAGATCAAATTATACAAATCACTTGTATTATCTATTCTCTTGTATGGGTGTGAGGGCTGGACACTCACTGCAGATACGGAGCGAAGGATTCAGGCTTTCGAGCATAAATGTTATAGAAGAATTTTGCGCATTTGCTATAAAGAGCACAAAACAAATGTCTATGTTAGAGAGAAGATAAACACCTATGCAGGCCATCAAGAACCACTTTTGTCAATAGTGAAACGTCGAAAGCTTGCCTGGTTTGGGCATGTAACTCGTCATGACTCCCTTTCGAAAACGATCCTCCAGGGAACAGTCGAAGGTAAACGGAGAAGAGGAAGGCAAAGAAAATCCTGGGCTGATAACATCAAAGAATGGGCAGGACACGGTTTCTCCACACTTGTACGCATTGCTGAGAATAGAGAGCAGTGGAGGACCCTGTCTGCTGATGCTTCCACCATGGCACCCCTACGACCCATGACGGGTTATGGGGTGAGATGAGATGATGATGATTAAATATGAGCAGTGTTATGCCACATTTATCATCCTACCTGTTATAATATCGTACTATTGCTGTCATGTTACACATGAAGTTTTTAGAGTACTGAGAGCTAACACTACACAAGGGCAGAGATTGAGGTAACCACTATAGCAGATCATCAACAACATGTTGCTTTGTGGCAGCTATTGAATAGCAATATCCACAAGAACATGACATTGCTATAATGGTTTTGCCACATGCAGTGATCAGTAATTACATCTTACCCAACACAGTGTACAGTGTTATGCACAAGAACCCTGTGACTTTAATAAACATAAAATTTGCATTAAGCTAACAGAGGCACTGAATGTCTTTAAAGTTTTGGAAAACAATTTTTTTTCACATTTACCTGCAATGAATGCATTTGCATTAATGGAGGTGCAGAAATATTCCCTTTTACCAGTACACTTTCACTTCCATGAATAGATTAAAATGAATAAAGAACTTTTTAAAAATGTACCAGGAAAAAAAAAACAGTTTGTTTGAAAGGCAAACATTATCACCACTAAACCACCAAAGCACATTGATAAATATGGTCTTTTTGTGATTTCTCTTTTTTTACACTTTTTAATTATTGCATGTCTCAGTCATCATGATGTTTCTGTTGTTAGGCAGAGACTTGCTAAGTAAATTATACGGGAAGATAGACATAATGTTATTGTGTGCTCATTTCAGTGAGCTCTTCATTTTTAAAGTGTTCTGAAAATCCTAATTAAATATGCCTATTTCTGATTTTATTTTTAAACCTGTGTATGATGCCATAATTCTTTGCTTGTGAGGCTGCTAAGAATGTGAATTAAGGTGTCATATATAAAAGCAATATTTAATACTGCAATGATATCACTTCTACAAATGAAGACATGACTTCAGATTTGTGATAATGAACCAACCACTGCTCTGAGAGTATGACTGCTTGTAACTTGACACCTACTTGTATGTCACTGAATTTTTTGGTAAATGTATCACAGCTTTCACCACATTTTTATGTACCCATATCATTAAATAATTCTTATTTTAATCTTTTCCTGCCAGAACTATGATGGTCCTAACTACACTGAAGACTGTGATACTCATAATCAGATAGGGGGCATCATAGATACAAAAACACCAAGAATTAAGAAAGAAGAACAACCTGACTTATGTAAAGATGAAGGTAATGAAATGGTCATCATATAGATGAAATAATGCTTTTATATTTATTTATTTTTTGTTTAGTATTTTATTGATTTCTGAGAATAAAACTCTGCATTCTAGTGAACAAAAAAAAAAAAACGCTAAGATCAGAACACTGCCTTAGGATACTACATTTAGAGGTAACAGTGAAACTACTCATGAACCTTTAGCAAAAGCTAGTGATGCAAATCCTCCGCTTAAACCCTACAACATATTTAAGTGCAGATATCATGGTGTAGACGAAAACGTCACTTCGTGAATCATAACATAAAAACTTATTTAAAGTAAAAAAAATGAACATTTAAAAAAAAAAGGAATACACTATCCTGCTAAGCCCGCTGTGTATTTTAATTATCATATATAACGTATATAACATTAGTTCTTCTTCTTCTTTCTCGTACACTCTCAGAGGTCCACTTGAATGTTTGCAATGAAAGCAGTAGTTAGTTTGAGGCTGTTTGAATCTCCGTAGAGCTTTTCCGCGAATGGTACTGGTGTCGGCCCTATGTGCTTTCTCTTTTCCGCATATGTTTGGCAACTTTGAAGCAGTTGTTCAGCAGTTATTTTATCAGTGCCACAGTTACACTGATCGGTAATTCCTATCTTTAGCTTGTTGAATAGATGATATCTCAATCTGTTGTGGCCAGTGCGGAGTCTGAAGATTACCACTTGTTCTCTTCTGTTGAGCAGGTAGTATGCATCATTCTGTGTGTGACCTGGATGTTCTACATTCCATTTGTTTCTGTATCTGATTCTGATAAAACTCTTTTGCCTCCTTGAAAGTTATGCTTGCATCAGGCTAAGGTAGATTTCCACCTTCCTTTGCCAATCTCTCAGCCTCTTCATTGCCAATGATGTAACAGTGAGATGGGATCCATTTGATCACAACACTTTTGAATCATTGACATAGTATGTGAAGCACTATTCTGAGGTCATTCAGGTCTGTATTATTTTGGCTTTTCAGCGTTAATACATATACCAAAGAAAGACAAGGATCTGAAAGAACCAAATGGTTACAGTTAAGCTGTGTAGGAAAACTGATGAAGCGCATGATTAATACCAGATTGATGTGGCACTTAAGGAAATTCACAAGTTAACATGGGAATCACCAAATGGTCGGGACAGAAACCAGATAGACCACATCAGGGTTAACGGTAGATGGAGACATGCATTACAAGATGTGAAGGTAAGAAGAGGTGCAGATGTGGGAAGCGATCACCATTTAGTAGTTGCAAAACTGAAAGTGAAACTAAGAAGGGCTGGACCAACTGTAACTACACAGAAAAGGTTTGACATCAGCAAATTGAAGGACCCCCTTACCAGAAAAGCTTTTGCGGCCGACATAAAGAAACGATATCAATTTGCCAAAAGCCAGGAAAAGACATTGACTGATGATATAGACCAGAATTTTAACACCATTTCAACAATATATAAGGAAAGTAGCAAATCATGCTTAGGATTCCAGGAAAGGAAGAAGCAAGACTGGATAACACCAGAAACACTAAACACCATAAAGATGAGAAAGGAAATGAAAAGAAAGAAAACAGAAGCGAAGTCCCCCCCAGGTTAAAGCAACTATATAGCGAACAGTACAGTCAACTGGACAGGGAAGTTAAACGCCAAACCCGAGCCAACAAAAGGAATTTCCTAGACGATCTTGCAAAACAGGCAGAAGAGGCAGCACTGAGAAATGAACAAAGCACAGTATACAAAATAACTAAATTCATCAGCGGAAAAGAAGGTGCAAACAATATTACATTAGTAAGAGATAAGCAAGGAAATCTCATTAAAACAGCAGAGGGACAGGAAACAAGATGGGCAGAGCACTTCAGAGAAACTCTGAACAAGGAAATACCAGAGACACAATTGAATGTTCCTGAGGCTGAAAACGATCTAGATGTAAATACAGACATTCCACGAAAAGAAGAAATCATCACAGCAATCAAAGGGTTAAAGAACAGTAAAGCTCCGGGCCATGATAACTTAAATGCAGAGCTATTTAAGACAGACCCTGAGCTAGCAGCAGAACTATTAGAACCACTATTTGCACAAGTGTGGAAAACGGGACAACACCATCAGAGTGGAACAAAGGAATAATTGTCAAATTGCCCAAGAAGGGAGATCTTTCAGACTGCAATAATTGGAGAGGAATCACTCTTCTCTCAGTTCCCAGCAAAATACTAGGCAGGATAATTATACAGAGAGTTTCAAAGGCAGTAGACTACAAACTGAGGAAAGAACAAGCAGGATTTAGAAAGAACAGAAGATGTGTAGACCATATATTCACTCTCAGGAACATTATAGAGCAGTGCTCAGAATGGCAAAGACAGCTTTACATAAATTTTGTTGATTTTGAAAAGGCTTTTGACAGCATACATAGGGACAGTTTATGGAAAATACTGAGGGCTTATGGAATTCCAAGCTGCATAGTGTCAATCATAAAAAGCCTCTATGCCAACTTTACGTGTAGTGTTGGGCAGAGCAACCTAACCTTCGAGGTGAAGACAGGAGTACGACAGGGATGCCCCTTATCAACCACTCTATTTTTAACAGTCATAGACTGGGTGATGCGCCAGACAACAGAGGGCAGTCCAAGAGGAATAAGATGGACTACATTTTCAACATTGGAAGATCTGGAATATGCAGATGACATTGCACTGCTGGCACATTCACATCAACACATCCAGGAAAAAACGGATAGACTTAATAAATTTAGCCAGCAGGTGGGCTTGAACATCAATTTAAAGAAGTCTGAGGTCATGACGCTCAATGTGAGCAACCCTGAGCCCATATCAGTAAGGAATCAGCAACTGGCACAGACAGATACCTTCACATACCTAGGAAGCATAGTAACACCAGACGGTGGGGCAGGCAAAGACATCAACATCAGAATGAATAAGGCAAGAACAGCCTTCTTTAGCCTAAATAACATCTGGAAGTCCTCCCAATACAGCACAAGCACAAAATTAAGATTATACCAGAGTTGCGTGCTTTCTGTGCTTCTCTATGGTGCGGAATGCTGGAGAGTAACAGAGAAGGAAATGTCAAAATTGTCCTCTTTTCACACAACATGCCTAAGAAAAATTCACCGAATCTTTTGGCCGAATACCATCACCAACCAAGATCTGCTTACTCGTAGCAAGCAAGAGGACATGCATACCATCATAGCTGGCAGACGCTGGAGCTGGGTTGGTCATGTCCTCAGAAGAGACCCCGATGCCATCACAAGAACAGCTATGCTTTGGACCCCTGAAGGAAAGCGAAAGAGAGGCCGACCAAAAACAACCTGGCGGAGGACTGTGGAGGCTGAGATGCAAAGAATGAACCAGAGTTGGGGCACTGTATGAAGGATGGCCACCGACCGTGCAAAGTGGAATCAATTTGTTGTTGCCCTACAAGACGCCACTAGGCGTGATGGCCACTGACTGCTTTGACGGTCGGTGGTTAAGGATCGAAGAAGAAGAAGAAGATGTGGCACTTGGAAAACAAACACCTATTAACCCCTCAACAAGCAGGATTTAGACAACACAGATGCACTGAAGATTAGATCACATATATAGCTCAGGAAATCGAAGATGCCTTCCAAGAGAAAAAAACACATGCTAGTGGTTTGAGTAGATTTAGAAAAAACTTTTGATAAATTTTAAAAAGAGGGTTTGAAAGTCAAACTGCACAAAAGTGATGTGTGTGGGCGAATGTATGTACACATGGATTGTCCACTTCCTTGAGAATAGAACCGCCAGAGTAAAGCTACAAGGACAGACTAGTAAAAAGTTTATATTAGAGCAGGGGGTCCCACAAAGTGGAGTCCTGTCACCTACACTGTTCCTTGCATACATAAATGAAATAGCAGACAATATTCCAAAAATAACACACAGTGCCTCCTTTGTAGATGACTAAGACTTGTGGAGCTCTGAAGAGTATATCACTTCTGCCAACATTTGGATGCAGCAAGCACTAACATCACTAGAAGAGTGGGCCAAAACATGGCTCATGAAGATAAATGAAAGGAAAAAAACGTACACAGTATTTTTCCTCTCAAATAAACCACAGAACTCCAAACTAGTGCTAAATGGAGAAAATCTACATTTAAATGAAAATCCAAACTACCTAGGCATTACTTTTGATCACCGTCTGACTTGGAAAAAAAACAAGTTGACAGAAACCGAATGAGAGCAAGGCAAAGAACGGCAATAATTAAAAGACTTGCTGGAACAACTTGGGGTGCAGATGAGAGAGTGCTAAAAACATTATACACAGGGCAAGTGAGACCAGTCCTATAGTATGGCATTGCAGCTAAGTCAAACTTTGATAAAATCTGCAGACTCCAAAATCAAAAAGTGAGAATTATAATGGGGTGCATAAAGCCAACACCTATAAGAGAACTCAAAAAGATTACATGCCTCCAGCCATGGAGGTTAGAAGAGAAACAGGGCTCGGCAACAAGCTGAAAAATTAAAGAAACTAACAGACCATCCAATGTGCCATAGAATGAATGCTCTTAGAAGGTAATGACTCAAATGAAGAAACTTTGTAGAATCAACCAAATAGAGAGCAGTTTCCAAAAATGCAATATCAACTATTATATATTATCTACACTGCACACAAGCTTTCAGTTTGGAAACAACATCGTTTCCCTGAACTGATAGAAAACATGGCTGGAATTGAAAGAAAAAAGAGCCAGACTGCAATAGAGTGAAAATCCATAGCGACAAAATACAGAGAAACATTACCCACCTAACACCTGGACCCATGCATACACAGATGGATTAGCAACAAATGCAACAGAAAATGGAGGTGGAGGTGTCTATCTGACCTTAAGCACTGGCGCATAGAAAAGGCTGTCAGTGGCAACAGGACAATTCTCAAGTAACTTCAGAGCAGAGGCAGGGGCCTTGAAAACTGCAGCAGAGGTTATAATGACAGAGAAAAGCACAGACAGACAAGTTGCTTTCTTTACCAATGCACAGGCAGTAATATAACAGTACCATTTACCATTACCTACTTCCAGCTTTAGAAAACCTACCTTAAAAAATATTTAAAAAATTAGTTTAGAACTAGTTTTACAATAGAACGATAGAATCACAATATGGGACATTTCGGAGTTTACTGTACCTATCTATCTGTCTGTCTGTCTATCTATGTACATGTCTTTGCATCTGTCTGCCTGATAGGTAGACAGTCAGACAGATGAACATAGAGACAAATAGATTGATTAAAGCAAAGATGGATGGACGAACAGGCTGGTGGATAAATATAAAGAAAGATAAATTAATGAGTAGATTGATGCATAGATAGAAAAATAGTAGGATTGATGCATGATATCCGTACTTAAATGTTGTTTGTTGTTGTTCGTCCATCACGGGTGATGAATACCACTCTGTTCATCCAATTATTAGGAATATGTTAGATTACTCTATGGGTACGAAGGTGACTGATGAGCCCGATGCGGGCCTTGAAAGATCTTGGACAGTGTGGGCAGGGAATGTTTGCTTCATGTGAAGGTTTTATTTCACGGTCCTTTCTAGCTTGTCTCCGCTGTTCCGCTGCTGCTCTTCTGGATGATTTGCATGCCTCTGCACCTTTACAAAGAGATGTGCACCAAGCAGTTTGGTCTTGCGCAGCAGCTTCCCATGTGTCTGGGTTTATGTCAAAGGTTTTCAATGACGTCTTTAACGTGTCTTTGAAGCGCTTCTTTTGGCCACCATGGGAGCGTTTACCCTTCTGCATCTCACCACAAAAGAGTATCTTTGGCAGTCGATGGTCTGGCATATGGACTACATGACCTGCCCAGCGAATCTGTGACTGCATCAGAATAGTATGGATGCTAGGGATACCAGCTCTGTCAAGAACGGCGATATCCGGGATCTTGTCTTGCCATTTGATGTTCATTATCTTCCTGAGACAGACTGTATGGAAGTGGTTTAGCTTCTTTACGTGGCACCTGTATACAGTCCATGTTTCGCATGCATAAAGCAGCACTGGTAGCACCGTAGCTCTGTACACCTTCAGCTTTGTCTGTAGACTAATGCCACTTCGATGCCAAACATTGGTGTATAGTCTGCCAAATGTGCTGCTGGCTTTGGAGATCCTGGTGTTTACCTCAACATCAAGGACGATGTTCTGGGAAAGTGTGCTACCAAGGTATGTGAATCTGTTCACAACATTCAGTTTCTCACCATTTACCTTGATGATTGGCTCAATATAAACTGTGCCAGGAGCTGGTTGGTACATGATTTCTGTTTTCTCCATGTTGATGGTAAGCCCAAAGTTGGCACAGGCTTCGGAGAATCTATCCACGCTGTGCTGCAGATCAGCCTCTGAGACTTAAATACATTGTATGTTTCAAGCAAAAGATCTGCATCATGAGATTTTTTTTTTCAATGATTCTCCAAATGCAGGCTTTTGCCTGACCTGATGAACAGCTGGATCTAATCAGCAGTAGTCCAAGTGTACACCTCACTGTCACAATTGGGGTATCTTCTTCATTCAGAATGCATTCTAGCCATTCACATTGGGATATGGACAGTGTGAGTTTGTATATTACCAGTCCATACTCAATCACTGACATCACAACATATACATTATTCTTCTTCTTGAATCCTTGACAAAGCAGTCAATGGCCACCTCACCTAGTGGCGTCTTGTAGCCCAGCAATAAGCTGTCCCCACTTTGCTCGATTGGTGGCCATCCATTGTGCCATGCCCCAACTCTGGATCATGTTTTGCATCTCAGGCTCCACCATTCTCCATCAGGTTGGCTTTGTTTTGCCTCTCTATCACCTCCTTCTGGGGTCCATAGGAGAGCAGCTCTGCTGATGGTGTCAGGGTCTCTTCTGATGACATGACCAACCCAGTTCTAGCATCTGCCCTTGATGATGGTGTACATTTCTTTTTTGACTGTGCCATGCAAGCAGTTCCTGGTTGGAGATAATATTCAGTAAAAAAAAAATCAAAGAATTTTTATAAGGCAAGTTGTATGGAAAGAGGATAATTTGGACATTTCCTATTCTGTTACTGTCCGGTACTCTGCACCACACATAAGTAAAGAAAGTATGCAACTCTCGTATAATCTAAATTTGATGTTTGTGCTGTACTGAGAAGATTTCCAAATGTTGTTTAGATTTGCAATGGTTGTTCTGGCTTTATTCATGCTCTTACTGATGTCTTTACTTGTTCCGCTTTCTGGTGTTACTTTATATATATATACTAATCAGTTACAGTTTTGAAGATATATCTGGCACCAGAAAACTATTTACAAAATCAAGTGTCTCTAGTCCTTTTGCCTATGTTCATCACTAGACAGTTTTAGGTAGTTTGTTTGTTGTGGTATCTTTGGTTTCTAGCAAATTGATGAGTTGCTCCTGGTCCTTGAAGCAGCAGTACTAAGGTCAGCTAGCAGTGTCAAGGTCCACTGAGACACACAGTTTAACTCTATTCAATTCTTGACTTTTAAGGTTGTTTTTTGTGTGTGGTTTATTGGTGACCTTTTTTTAAAAGCACGTCAAATATTGTTAAATATTAAACCAATCTGTATTATACATCCATGTGTTTGGAAATGAATGGACTGTATGACAGTAGTAGTTATTTTTGGGTGTTTTTGGCCTTGGTTGACTAAAAACAAGTTAATTACTTAATTAGATTCATAAAAAAAATTACATATGCTGAAATATTCAAAGAAGGAAAAAACTAGCAAATGTAAAATGTATAAGACAGTGGCTTTTATTTAAATATATGTCCAAATTTGTATTTGATTTGGGAAAAAAAATTAGACGAATCTGATCATAAATTAATTAATAAAAAAATTAATTAAATTGTTAGGTAGAAAGGGGCAATAACTAAGCATTTGTACATGACTATGGTGACATTACAAAATAACATCTACATTTTCTTTAAATGTATGAAACCAATGTATATTATGCATCAATATGTTAGAAGATGAATAAACTGTGTTTTTGTGATATTTATAGCAATAGTTTATTACAATATAATTATCAAGGTCAGAATAATTGCAGAATTGGTCATAAAAATATACTTAAACTGAGATATTCCAGAATTTAAAAAAAACTAGCTCATTAAAATAATATAACATGTATTTTTATTTAAAATGTTATCCAAGATTGTACATATTTTGAAAAAAATTCTTATTAAAAATAAATTAATTAGAGAATAATTAGAATTGGTACATTGAATTGGGCACTAATGGAAACTGTAACCTGTAAAATTTACATTAGTAAATAAATTGTTTACACTTACTCAAAAATTTTGGAAATACACACTTCTCCTGGCGCAGATTAGAATGGACCCACAGCCCTGTATTTAAATGCTGTTCGAATCACTTAAGTCTGAGAAATTCCTCTTATGACGGGTGAAACACTTGGTCTGGAAATCTATAATTCCTCTTATGACTCCTTGTGATAAAATTCCCAAGTTTCCAGTCTTGTATTAAAATTGCAGTTTACTTGTACTTTCAAAGTTGCCCTATACTTGATCTGGTACGTATAGTTGTGGAATGATAAGTCCTATCTTCTTTCCTCTGGCTTGTAGGAGGTGTTTAGTTGCCACTGCGGTGCAGTCTGTCTGTGTGCTGTGACTCTGAGTTTGTTAGATTATATCTCACAATCCTTAGTTTCAAATCCCAGCTGTGTTTCTGCCAAAAGTTCCAATCAAATCATAGTAGATTCTGGCAAACCAATCCAATCTATCTAGCACTGTTTGGGTGGGGAAGTTTATCATTACTCATCCCACGCGTATTTGAAAATATTAAATTTAATATACACTTGTGGCCTCCTACACAGTGATGTCATATCGTTAAATAAGATATCCGGCGCACCACTGTTTATCACCTTTATCTGCGTGCCTCCACCAGACAGATGTCTGGTCAAACCATATTGATTTCTTTCATATTTATTTTTATGGTTGTTTTTATGGCTTCCTGAACCTCAGCTCATGGGCGAATACTCTCTTGTAATCTATATGACTATTATATATGTCCCAGGCCATAAAAAGCTTTGGTTTCTGTGCAAATAACACACTTCTTTGATATAGGAATGCTCTCTAACTAATATATATGCTTCAATAGAAGGCAGGAAGCCTTACAAAAACTAGACAAATGGACTCAAGAATGGCTTCTAAATATAAATGAGATGAAAACAACATATACAGGTGTTACACTCTCAGACAAGGAGCAGAAAAATCTGCATAGTTGGAGAGCTTCCTTGGATGGTAGTGGCTGAACAGTGCTCACAGCACTTCTTACTCCAAGCTTGGGACCCTCTGCATAATTGGAGAGCTTCCTTGGATGGTAGTGGCTGAACAGTGCTCACAGCACTTCTTACTCCAAGCTTGGGACCCTCTGCATAATTGGAGAGCTTCCTTGGATGGTAGTGACTGAACAGTGTTCACAGCACTTCTAAACCTTTAGCACGCTGCATTAAAATGATGGAAAATTTGCACTGCCGCTGCATTATTTTTCACGACGCCCGTTTTTTATAGTGGGTGACTTGTAACGTCTATAGTTTTTTTTTGTTTCTTGATCAATTGCTATAATTTTTGGAATGTATATAAATAAATGAATGATGAATCTGATGATATAAGTTTTGTTGCTTTCTATGTTAGATGTGATAGGAAGAGAGGAATGGAAAGATGAAAAGAAGATAAAAAAAACAACAAACAAAAAAAACAAAAAAAAAACAACAGCAACAACAAACGAAGAAACTCACCTACTCCTTCAAAACATATACCATCTCCGCCATTAACCAATTTATGAGAACCTGTATCAGTGCTTTTAAAGCAAAGAAACTCCTCATCATCGCAGTCATAATCCGTGAAAATGTAAGAAAAAATGACAGCGTATTCCATGCCGATTGATTTCGATTTGAAAAATGCACACACAAAAAAAATATGTAAACTTCCATCACAAATATAGACCAGAAAAGGAAGTGGACTCTCTTTCACATAAGATTCAATTTTAACATCCGGGGGTGGGATATGTCGTGTAAACATCTTATATAGCAGGAAATGACCGATATCCAAAAGTAGACAAAAGTCACCTGCAGCTGGGAGAACATAGGGTACCTCCGGCGACAATTGTCGCCCATAGCGTGCTAAAGGTTTTAATCCAAGCTTGGGACCCTCAGCATAGTTTGAGAGCTTCCTTGGATGGTAGTGACTGAACCGTGCTCACAGCACTTCTTACTCCAAGCTTGGGACCATGTGATGATCCTTCAAACGCAAGCCAGTCTGGAGAAACTGGAGCTCATGACTTAACACATTTCGGATTGGCAAAAAAGCCAAAAGAAAAGCCTAGATCTACAGTGTAGGTAATACCATGGTGTCTTCAACTTGGTATTGGCTGCAAAGAGTGAGAAGCTCAGCAGCCCTAGTTAAACAATAACAAATCCTCCAGGCTGCTGGACTTATGTCCAGTGCCTTCATGTCTCTCTTTCACGCTTCTTTGTACCTCAGCAGCAGTCGTCTGGCTGTTCTTTTGCCATCTGCTACCTGTCCATAGAAAATATCTTTGAGGGCGCAACACTCTTCCATGCAGTAGACATGACCTAGCCAGCATGGTCTGCACTGTCTAAACAGTGTATACTTACTTTGAAGGCCAGTCTGTGACAACATCTCAACATTTGTCACTCTGTCCTTCCATAAAGTACTGAGAATTTGGTGTAGACATCATAGATGAAAGCCTTCTTTCTTGCTTAGCATAAGTTTTCCACAACTCACTGCCATATAGAAGCATACTTGTGATGCATTCTTCTTCTTCTTCTGCGTTCGGTTTTGTAGTCATGCTAAATCTGCAGGCCTGTCGCCAGGACGAAGTCCACAGTCTTTTCCAGGTCGGCGCGGCAGCCCCATAGCTTCTGCTGGAGCTCATCACCCTTTGGCCAGGTCGCACGTCGTAATTTATCATGGGTTGGACAGTTCTGGAGAATGTGTTCTGGGGTCTGGATACCAGTTCCACATGGGCATTCATTTGTGTGGGATATCCTGAGGCGATATAGATGTCCAAGTAATCTACAGTGACCAGTTCTCAGGTGGAAAATTGTCGTGTGTGTCTGTATCTGTTTAGATGGTGGATTGGGTCATCTCTGCTGTATATATCCCCTTCCTCCTTCCACTGGTTTTTGTACTTGTTGTGGATGATGGTTTTTGCTTCCCGATAGGGCAATGGGTGGCTGTATTGTTCCATTTTACTGCCACTTCTTGATACTTGTGATGCATGAATTATATACCACAGCTTTGGTCTTCATTACGAGTTTGGAGTTTCCCTAAACATGCATTGTGAGGTGGTTAGAGATGGCATTAGGTTTATAAATGTGGCTGTCAATTTCTGTGTCCAGAGAGTTTGTCATTGATGGTAGACCCCAGGTATGTCAACTGATGCAGCACTGCCATTTATTAGTTATCGATAGTTATTATTATTGTTGATCAGAATTGACATCACTGTACTCTGGGCAAACCCACAGGTGCTCAGTCTCCCTCAGCAAATGTTGAAGAGTATGAATGCTAATTGTTCCTGTTGCGCATTAGTTGTATACACGCCAGATGCGTCCTCTCATACGTCCATCCTGCTGGTCTTACGTTTTATGCCAAATTCCAGCAGTCTTAGCCTTGATAATTCATCCATTGCAGCATCATTCTTTAATAGGCAATCATGAATTGCCCTCAGTATTTCTCTTTTATCCAGTTGGAAATTCATAATGTCAATATTTATGTTGCCATCTTGAGGCGTTCGTAATGTGATTTATTAAGTGGAAGACATCATTACCATGTTTGAAGCAAGAATGGCACGTTTGAAGCACACTTTAAGATCTTTGTCAGAAGGCGTGATCCCAAGTCCAAGGTGAACCAGTGTGCCAAGGGACTGCATGGCTGTTGGGTGAACAGTCATAAACACTGGCTGTCTAGAGGGCAAGCGCGGTGGCACCAGGCAGATGGACTCCCTAAGGGACATCCCTTGCCTCTTCCCTGATATTGTGGCACTTCCAGGTTGACCAAATATTTCCACTATCTATTGCAATGCTTACTTACTTACTTAGTCATTCCCCTTCTACCGTGAGGTGTAGAGGTTTGGAAGACAGAGCGCCAGACCATTCTATCAGTATTGCAATGCTACCATGAGTTTTCTGTTAAACAAGAATCATCGTGGGAGCTATGGAGATCGTGCTCTGCTGACGATACCTTTGGGAAATATTGATAGTGATAACTGAAAAAACATCCACTTCCTGACCGAGTATGTTTGTTTTTGTCTTTAAATTAATTGTAAAGCCAAAGTCCTAGCATGCTTGAGAGAAGAGATTCACCAAGCTCTGGAGTTCCTGTTGACTTTGGGTGACAGTTGCAGCATTATTGGCCAACAATAAATCTTACTTTAACCCTTCAGATTTTCAATTTACCCTTCAGCCTTGCGAGGTTAAACAGTTGGCCATCTGAACTAGTGAAAAGTCATATTCCTTAAGTTACAACCCTGAATGTATGTTTCAAGAGCAAGGCAAAGAAGATCCTGAATGGGTTATGAACCAAATATAGCCTTGTTTGACCCCACTGCTTGTGTTAATGGGCTGTGATGTCTTTTCAGCACATTAGACTGTTTCTTTCAGGTCTTTATCGAATGACTTTATCATTGACAGCAGTTTAGTGGGACAGCCTATTTCAACCAGGTCGGATGCCTTTGAGAGGTTGACAGACCTTCAGTCTTAAATGTCCAACAATCCCTGTTATCGGTACTATTTTTTTGTCATAGAGTCTCACCTGTAGCATTTTCCTGTATTATCTGTTTTATTTTCCAACTACTTTACAAACAGCTGAATGATTTCTTATCCACTCAAAAGCAGGATAAACTCTTTATCTCTATCCCACTCCTACTGACATCACTTTCTTCTTCCGGACTTATCTTTTGCAAGCAAAACATGTACACTGGATTAATAGAAACCTTAATTATATGAAAAATTTAAAATAAATCATACAAGAAACATAGATTGTATTATTTATTTGATCATTGTATTCATCCATACTGGTTCAGGTGAAGATTTACATTATATCTCATTATATATTCATATATATATATATTCCGTAGGGCATGGCGCCAGGGGCTACTTCCGACAGTGGGAGAGGTTCTAGGATCTCACTGGACAGCTACCGCCCGCTTCAAGCTGGGCAGCCCCCAGTCAATAAGGTGTTGTCCCGCCACTGTCTGCTTTCCCCATTGGGTGCAAAGTCAATTGACTGGTTTGATGCTTCATCAGATGCGATGGCACCTGTCATTGAAGCTAAGCGCAGTGCTATGAATGAATACAAACGTTCACCGAGTGCCAGAACCCTACAGATCCTGAGGGCTACGAGAAGCAAAGTTCAACAAACTGCTCGACGCTGTGCAAATGACTACTGGCTCCAGCTCAGTGAGAGCATCCAGATCGCAGCGCAAACAGGCAACATTAGACAAATGTATGACGGTATAAAGAAAGCACTTGGCCCCCATAAAAGTAAGACGGCACCGCTAAAAACCATCAGCGGAGAGAAGCTAACCGATAAGGGTAAGCAGATGGAGAGGTGGGTCGAGCACTACTCTGAGCTTTACGCTAGAGACAATACCGTTACGCCTGCAGCCCTTGATGCTGTCAATAGTCTGCCAACTATGGAGGAGCTGGATGCCGAACCAACATTAGAGGAACTCAGTAAGGCCATTGATAGCTTGGCCTCTGGCAAAGCACCAGGCAGTGATGAGATTCCTCCTGATTTAATCAAATGCTGTAAGAGCACGCTATTACATCCCCTGCATAGGATGCTGTGCCAGTGCTGGGAAGAGACAACTATTCCTCAAGACATGCGAGATGCCAAGATTGTAACACTGTATAAAAATAAAGGAGACAGAAGTGATTGCAATAACTACAGAGGCATCTCTCTTCTTAGTATTGTTGGTAAGGTTTTTGCCAAAGTCATCTTAATGCGACTACACAAGTTAGCTGAGCGCATATATCCAGAGTCACAGTGTGGATTCCGAGCTGGCAGATCAACAACAGACATGATCTTCTCTCTCCGCCAGCTTCAGGAAAAATCAAGAGAGCAGAAAAGACCATTATATATCGCCTTTATAGACCTCACAAAAGCATTCGACTTGGTTAGTAGGGATGGACTCTTTAAAATCCTCCTGAAAATAGGCTGCCCTTCTAAAATGCTGGAAATGATAAAGTCATTCCATGACGGCATGAAGGGAACAGTCCAATATGCTGGAAGCACGTCACAGCCCTTTGATATACGAAGTGGCGTTAAACAAGGCTGTGTTCTGGCTCCGACCCTCTTCGGAATCTTCTTTGCCTTACTCTTGAAACATGCATTCAGAGATGCAACTGAAGGAATATGCCTTCACACTAGGTCAGATGGCCGTCTGTTTAATCTTTCAAGGCTGAAGGCAAAAACAAAAATCAGAAGGGTCACTATAAGAGACTTGTTGTTCGCTGATGATGCTGCAGTCGTCACTCAAAGCCAACAGGAGCTTCAGAGCTTGATGAATCGCTTCACTAAAGCATGCAAGGACTTTGGCCTCACAATAAGTCTAAAGAAAATGAATGTGCTGAGTCAGGATGTGGGTGCTGCACCAGTTATCACTATCGATAACTATGAATTGGCAGTGGTGCACCACTTCACATACCTAGGGTCTACCATCAATGACAAACTCTCACTGGATACAGAAATCGACAGCCGCATTGGCAAAGCTGCAGCTACCTTTGCCCGCCTCACATCACGTGTTTGGGGAAACTCTAAACTCACAATGAAGACCAAAGCTGCGGTATATAATGCCTGTGTCACCAGCACACTCCTATATGGCAGCGAGACCTGGACGACCTATGCTAAGCAAGAAAGAAGGCTCAATACCTTCCATTTGCGGTGTCTACGCCGCATCCTCGGCATCTCGTGGAAAGATAAAGTGACAAATGTCGAGGTGTTGTCACGTGCTGGCCTTCAAAGTATGTATACGCTTCTTAGACAGCGCAGACTTCGCTGGCTTGGCCATGTTCGCCGCATGGAAGATGGTCGCATCCCAAAAGATATCTTCTACGGACAATTAGCAGATGGCAAGAGAACAGTTGGGCGACCACAGCTGAGGTTCAAAGATGTGTGCAAGAGAGATATGAGGGCACTGGACATGGATCCAGCAACATGGGAGGATGAAGCTGCCGATCGCACTAAGTGGCGATGCTATTTACGGCGTCACCTCAGATTGGGCAAAGAGAGGCTCACACAAGAAGCAGAGGTGAGGAGAAAACGTCGAAAGGAGCACCAGGAAAATAAGCAGCTGAGGGCTGTCACCTCAGGGGCGCATTCCCATAGTCAGTTATGACTGAAGGGGCTATTATTATTATATATATATATTCACTGACTGTTTTACAAATTTATTACAAGTTAAAATATATATAATAATAGTATTGTTTTCAATCACCTGTGTGTTACCGGGGCCCAAAACGGGAGCAAAGAATAGTAACACTGTTCCCTACCAAGCATGTTGTAGAAAGCGACAGCAGGGTTGGGCATGGGGCTGGTTACCCCATCCTGTAAAAAAAATGTAACACCAGAAAAACTTCAACAAACATGGACAAGTCGGTTAAGGAAAATAAAACTTGGCCATCCAAGACAGGGGAAGGTTCTCTCAGGGAGGCGTTTGGTGCAACACAAAGAAACTGTTTTAAAATCTCCTGTATATTAGTATTTAGTCAGTCTGATTATGAACATTGTTCCTTGGACTTTTTCACATCCATAGGCATATAGGATGCTGTTTAAACCAGGTGTTTCTTACTATCATATAATGGATTCTTGCCCACTCTATCAGTTTGTCATCTCTCTCTCATTTCTTTTTCCCAGGCCATAACCACCAGTCACATTATCAACTTTTTCATTTCCAATTTTTGCATTGAAGTCTCCAAGTATAAAAGTTGTCTCGTGAGTCTTACATCAAGTATTTGCCATATGAAGTTCATTGTAAAATGTGTCAATTTCTTCTTCTGCTGTTGGGGCATATATTTGTATCAAATTGATAACAATTGGTCTGCCACTCAATTGAACTAACAGGACTCAATCTGATATTGCCAAAATCCCTTTCCTGTTTTTGCTCTTTCTGCATCTAATATTATGCCTACTCCTCTTTTATATGTTATTTTGTAGTTGTCAAAATATATTTCACCTGTTCCAGTATATCACATTTCACATAACCCTAATACATTTGCTGGCGTGATGCTGACCACATCACCCCTAGTGTTCAGATGGTCAAGAAAATATGGGCCTAACACCATATTCCCAATATGCCTCAATGGGCATGTAATGAGATCCTTTTCCTTTAATACATTTACATTCATTATGTCCATTTCCATCTTGATGTTACCTAATTTTCCATTTAGCATTAGTGTCCTGACATTCCAAGTTGCTATGATTAATTATCCTTACTTCTAATTTTGCTAACAGTAGCTTGATGATGATTGGGTATCACCTGTAGCACATGACGCTCCCAATTGGACGAGGTGATTCCTCTGGAATCCCCCTTAATGTTGTTGTCTTTTACAAGGAAATTGTTTTGATTCATCGTAATACAAGGGATACTATGACATTAGTTTCCTGTTATCTGTTGGTTTGTGTATGGTTGTCTCCACTAGCTTTTGACTAATAAAATAATTGTTCATTGTAGGATTGTGGTAGCCAAATTACCCATTCTGTACATTGATATTAGTACATGCATTCACTGTTGTGGTACATATACAGTCGTAATGTTGTATTTTCATCAGGCCATGTGTGGTCATGTGTTTAGTTGAATAAACAGGATGTAAGCTGTTTCATGTGCATTAGTCATATGTCACCCACTGTTGTTATGTCATGCTTCTGGCAATATGAGCCAATGCCGGTCCCAAGCCCGGATGAAAAAGGAGGAGGGCGGCCTGCATGGAGGCCGTAAGGAGGCAGCCCCTCCACCATGCAAAGGCACAACAGGCCAATCACCTGTTTGCTTTAAATCATGATTACGCGAACTACAAGAGAGAAAACCGGACTGATTCTAAAGGCGACGAACTGGAACGGACTACGGACTATGACTTATGGAACTTGGAACACTTACTTACTTACTTAGTCGTTCCCCTTCTACCGTGAGGTGTAGAGGTTTGGAAGAGAGAGCGCCAGACCATTCTATCAGCTGTCTTCTTCCTGGCCTCACTAGTCACACAAGAACACAAGAAGTATAAATGGGAAGGAAGAGGAGCTGGTGGAAGAGATGAGGAAAGCAAAACTAGAAATCCTGGCTATAACGGAAACGAAGAAAAAAGGACAAGGAGTCATGGATCTCGATGGCAACACGTTGCTCTACAGTGGTGTACCCATATCTGAAAGGACTAAAGGGGGCGTGGGTTGCATTGTGGCCCAAAATCAAAAAGATAGTATCAAGGGATGGAACTTTGTCTCGGAGCGCATTATGGTTGTAAAACTAAAAGAAGGAGAAACCATAGTCAACCTGGTCATAGTGTATGGGCCAAATGAGGATGAGAGAGCAGAGGTCAAGGAGGAATTCTTCGAGCTGCTTCAAAGGACAGTGGATGACTGCCTAGATGAAGTTATTATGCTCGGAGATTTTAATGCCAGAGTTGGAAATGACCATGCTAGATGGGGTGGAGTTACTCTCAATGACAATGGAAAGCGACTCCTTAGATTCTGCAGTGAGCAGAATCTGATCATTACAAACACAAAGTTCCCCCATAAGCGCATACATGCATACACTAGATGTGAACCAACCAAGAATGAGAAGTCAGTGATCGACTATGCCATTGTTCGGAGAAGCTCATTCAGATATGTCCGAGATGCAAGAGTCTGGAGGGGGCCAGAGATTGGAAGTGATCACTACCTGCTAACAATCAAACGAACAACTGAAAGAGTTGCTCAGCCTAGGAACTGCCCAACATCATGCAAGAAACCAAGTAAACGAGCAGGAGAAATGAGCATTAGGACCTACAAGCTGAGAGAGCCAGAAATTAAGACCAGATATCAGGGGCTTATTGCTACAGCAGTGAGTAACACAGAAGAACGACCTGATGACTTGGAAACCCTCTGGAATAAATTCAAGGATATCATAAAGACAGCTGCTGCAGAAGCATGCGGTGAAGTCCGACTTGGGAACCAGAGAAAGAGGACACCTTGGTGGACAGAGGAAGTCAAAGAGAAAATAAGAGAGAAGAAAATGGCATGGAAACAATACTTAGGAGCTAAAAACACAACAGGACAAATGGAAAAATTTAGAGAATATGTGACACTCAGAACAGAAGCAAAGAACAAAGTGCTAGTAGCAAAACAGAAGTCCTGGGAAGAATTTGGAGAAAAGCTAGAAAAAGATGCACAAGAAAACCAGAAATTGTTCTATAAGACCCTAAAGAACATGAGGAAAGAAAAACAATGCCCTCTCAAATTTATAAAGGACAAGCAAGGCAAATTGCTTACTGCCCCGAAGGAAGTAATGGAAAGATGGAAAGAATATTTCTCAGAACTCCTGGATGGTGAGCATGATGAAGCATCAGAAATGATAACCACTGACACAGAAGAGGAAACCAATGATGGTGAAGATGACATAAAGATGGAAGAACTGAGGGCAGCACTAGAGAAAATCAAGATGGGCAAAGCAGCAGGGCATGATGGTATAACACCAGAAATGGTTAAGTACATGGGAGCATCAGGCGACCTATTACTCTTAAAGGTCCTACAGGCAGCATGGTGCAACAAGACCATACCAAAGGATTGGGAGATTGCCATCATAACACCAATTTTCAAAAAGGGTGACAATCGACAATGTGGAAACCATAGAGGCATATCCCTTCTCAGTGTCCCTGGTAAAATCTACTCTAGAATCCTAGAGCAGAGACTCTGATGCCTAGCTGAGCCACAATTGGATGAGGTCCAGTGCGGATTCCGAGCAAACCGAAATACTCAAGACCTAATCTTCACACTCAGACAGCTGAGTGAAAAGGCCCTTGAGTATAAGAGTGAGATGCATCTTTGTTTCATAGATCTGGAAAAGGCGTTTGACAGGGTCCCCTGGAGCAAACTTTGGGACTGTTTGGCAAGGAAGAATATTCCAGCACCTCTGATTCATGCTATACAGAGCTTCTACAAGTCTTGCAGAAATTATGTGAGGACAGCAAACCATAAGTCAGAAGAGTTCAGGACCACCACTGGTGTAAGACAAGGTGATATCCTATCACCTTACCTCTTCATACTCCTTATGGACGATGTCATCAAGGCATGTAAGGAGAGAACAAGAAAGTATTCAGTGGGGTACTGGAAGATGAGACAGGTCTATATTTCGGAGCTGGCATTTGCTGATGATGTTGCCCTGATTGCTAAATCAGAGGCACATCTCCAATCCAACCTGCAAGTCTGGAAGGAAGAGCTGGAGAAGAGAGGGATGGTCATAAGCAGCTCTAAAACAAAATCCATGGTGATATCACGAGAAGAAAGAAAACATCAGATTAAGTTGGGAGAACAGGTCCTGGAGCAGGTCGACCACTTTAAATATCTCGGAGCTATTATAGACCGAAAGGGAGGCATCAAAGAAGAGTTGGCCACTTGAAAAGCAGCGGCTGGGAGACTTTTTCAGGCCATAAATCGTGGATTCCTCAGCAAGAAAGAGGTTGGTAAGAAAACGAAGATGGCTGTATACCGCTCCACCTATGTCCCAGTCTTGACATATGGATGCGAGTCGTGGGCAATGACTACAACCCACAAAAGCCAGATCCAAACCTCAGAAATGAGGTATCTGAGGAAAGTGGTTGAAGTAACAAGAAGAGACATGGTCCGCAACCAGACGATCCGTCAAGGCCTAAAATCCCATCTGCTGCAGACCCAAATAGAACAGTCCCAACTAAGATGGTTTGGCCATGTCTGCAGAATGGGAGAAGATCGGCTACCACGACAAGCATGGGAAACAAAGAGCCAGGGATCCAGACCTCCAGGACAACCCAGAGTCCGCTGGGAGGACAACATTAGACAATCTTTGAAGGACCGAGGACTAGAATGGAACCAGGCCAGGAAGAAGACAGCTGATAGAATGGTCTGGCGCTCTCTCTTCCAAACCTCTACACCTCACGGTAGAAGGGGAACGACTAAGTAAGTAAGTAAGTAAGTAAGTGTAGTTCTTGATATAAGTTATTTAGGACAACGGTGGTATAGCCTTAGTGGTGAAAGGGAAGGTAGCTAGCACCTTATTTCTCCCTCCACCCTAGCTAGTATATAAAGGCTTGTGTGATGCCCATGCAGCATGTTCCCCCTCTCCATGCAACTGATAGATCCAAAGGAACAGCAGTAGCCAATACAGTTTGGTAGCAGCCACATCACAATGAAATAGATGAGGAGACAGGAAAAATGTTCTCTACATCCCAAATACAAACACATCTAGACTATTGTTCCACAATTTGGGATGGCTGCTCCATGTCCAACACTAAAAGACTATTCATTACAAAAAATTGCAGTGCGCCTAATTTTAGACAAAAATCTCACACAGTGTGTAGACCCATAAACATATCTTAACACTTTGAATAGCATGGGTGCCTATTGGCGACAAGCCTTATTTTATGTAGAGTACCAATGTCGCCTTTTGGCGTAAGTATAGTATCAGCATAAAATGTTATCACGGCAAGTGTTTGAACATAATACATATCAAGGGAAGTAACTCAGTTTTATTGAGAAATGGTCAGTGGTGGCTGGAAAATTTGTTTCATGTGTTTTGTTTAATCTGTAGGTGGAAATTTCTTTAAAATTGAGTTAAACTAGTGAATGTTGCAATGATTTGGATTCTGGCTCTCAGCTGACCTTTGAAAGTGACAACAGTTGGTCTAGTTTTCATGCAGGGCAGCCTGAAATTACCAAAACAGACAGCAACAGCCCTAGTTCCAGCATTCATAAGCTGTCAGAGGTGTTGATAGCGATTTTCAGGGCCATAGTGAGAATCATCGATGTAGAAAAAGACCTGCTACTAGGACAGGGTGTGGCAGAGAAGCAGCTGATTAGTTTCAGTGGTACTTGTATGGTTTTGATGACCCCTATGTGAGCATTATGATTAGGGTTAGACTGTTACAAACAGTAGAAAAGGGTTTCCTGTAATTTTGAGAAACAAAACATAACATGAAGCACGGCCATTCATCTGTTTTTGCTAGGTCGGGAAACATGGTTGCTTGTACGTGGCATTATAGAATTTGTTCAGCACAGTCCATGCAAACAATGTTACTGACAGCAGTATAAAGACAAGATGCATTGTTTGTAATTCTGCTGGACTGAAAGTCCAGAAAAGATTCTTTTGTATTGGATGTGAGAAACCACTCAGTGTTGTGCCCTGCTTTTCAATTTTTTATAAGTGTGAGAACAATGTTGCCATCAGGAAGGAAATAGGCCCCCAAGGCTAGAGAAAAAAAAGCAACAATAATTGCATCTGTGACCATATTTTATGTTAGACTATCACACTCAGCTAAAGCAAATTGATAAGTATGTATTTAAACAAATTCCTTTTGCATGAAATCATATCAGTACCTCATGAATATTTCTATTTTGCCATTACAGACCCTGGAAATTTTGTGTCCATTTCAAATAGCTTTTTAACCCCAATATCATTTTAAGAGTATATTATAGTTGCTTTTTTAGAAAGCACATACAATAATAGTATATCTTGGAAAGTCTTATGACTTTTGAATTGATTATAATATTTTTATACATTTTTCAATAATGCATGCCAATATTTGTCTATTGCCTCATTAATATTCAAAATGGCTGCCATGATCACATGACCTGAACACAAAACTAGGTCACCATGCGACACCTTATCCACTTTCCATATCCTGAAAGTTTCATGCCAATCTGTTGACTCATTCGGTCTCAGTGATTTTTAAAATTTCATCACCTCAAATGGGAAATTTTTCCTAAAAACCCTTGGTACTTGAAGACCATAACAGAAGGGAAAGTTGAAGGCAAACGTGCAAGGGGAAGACAGCGCTATAAGTGGGAAGATAACATCAAGAGATGGCCAGGAAAGAGTCTATCAGAGTGCACCACCAAGACAAGAGACAGAAGACGTTGGAGATCCATTACAGCCAACCTTCGTTGTGGAGATGGCAACTGATGATGATGATGACTTGAAGGTAATTGCTACTGAGAAGCCTTGGTACTCAAAGTGTTAACATACTACCACTAAGATATCGCTGTCTCTTCAACAAAGCCAAATTTATTCACAAAATTCTAGCACAGAATGCTCCAATGGATCTGTGGCCTTTTTTGAAATACAATGGATGATGCAGCCAACACACAATACATCATGAGTTTAGATTAAATGCCACCCTAATTCAGTTATCTTCCTAAATAATTATATATCATATGTAGGTTTTAATGATAATTTTGCCCTGTTAAGTATTAATTATGATATGGTACTGTAAATGTATGTAACTGTTATTGTACTGTTACAATGTTGGGATTTTATTTTATTGTACTTGTATTTTATTTTGTTATTTTATTATAATTATATAAGTAATATTTAAGATACATGTGAGAATAAATGGATGCAGTATGGAAGATGAGAGAAAGGAAGGGCAGAATGTTAGACAGGCCTGCGTGCCCAATTCTAAACCCTTTGAAAATAAAGTTTGTTTGTTTGTTCGTTCAAGTATTTAACCTTTGCCCTTAAACTTTTTTACATTGAGCAGTTAAAGACCTGCCACTAAAAAAAAAAAAAAAAAAAAAAAAAATTTCATTTCAACATTATTTGAATCTTGTAAGAAATGTTTGCTTTCAGAGCTGCTTTGGTTTTTTTATTTTAAAATAATTTCTTGACCAATCAGTTATTAGATGCCTTAAATTGTGTAGCTATATAAAAGACATATAGCTGAATCAAAATTTAAAATTGGGATAGTAAGCCATTATGGCAGTATCACATTTCACTCTATATCTTCAATATCCATTAGTAAAATAAACAGTTAATTTCCTTCATTATGTGCACAATTGTTTTTGAAAAACATGTCTACATTAATGTCTGCACAGACTCACTCTGCCTGTAATGAATGTTGCACAATTTTGCTGCATGTCACGAGTGGACATATATTTCTATCTAAATCCCATATAATTTCAGATGTGCCATCCCAAGCCCAGAGCATCAACACCAAGGAAAGATTGTGCCAGAATGATTATACTAGTTTTGCATTGTTGACAAATGACAAGTATGATGAGTCTGGAACAACTGGAAGTGATGTAGCTGTGCATTCCATTACTAGTCATGACAGATCGACAAACACTGGTGAGACACAGAATGATTTCAAGGTCACAGTTCAAAATGAAAGTGGGTCAGATGACATCAGTAAGACAAGTGGTGAGCTTGATGGGGTTGATATGAGTTTTGAATTTGTAAACAATATACAGATTAAGGAAATACAGAACCTTTATGAACATGATGTTTGTGATGTAATGCGAACACGTTGTTCCAGTCTGAAAAAACTAAATAGACAACATACTGGACAGAAGCGTTACTTGTGCGATGTTTGTGGAGTAGTGTTTTCAAAGTCTTCTAATCTCAAGACACACAAAAGAATACATACTGGAGAAAATCCTTATACGTGTGATATTTGTGGAGTAGGGTTTACTCAGTCATCTAATCTCAAGACACACAAAATAAAACATACTGGAAAGAAGCCTTACAAGTGTGATGTTTGTGGAATTGGGTTTACTCAGTCTTCTGGTTTTAAACAACACAAAAGAATACATACTGGAGAGAAGCCTTACAAGTGTGATGTTTGTGGAGTAGAGTTTACACATAGTTCTAGTCGGACGAAACACAAAAGAATACATACCGGACAGAAGCCTTTCAAGTGTGATTTTTGTGGAGTAGGGTTTAGAGATTGTTCTACTCTGAAGAACCACATAAGAATACATACTGGAGAGAAGCCTTACAAGTGTGACAGTTGTGGAGTAGGGTTTTCACAGTTTTCTACTTTGAAAGAACACAAAAGAATACATACTGGAGAGAAGCCTTACAAATGTGCTGTTTGTGGAGTAGGGTTTACACATCATTCTAGCCTAACAGAACACAAAAGAATACATACTGGAGAGAAGCCATACAAATGTCATGTTTGTGGAGTAGGGTTTATCCATCCTTATAGACTAACAGAACACAAAAGAATACATACTGGAGAGATGCCTTACAAGTGTGCTGTTTGTGGAGAAGGGTTTACATATTCTTCTAAACTCAAACAACACATACAAATAGAAACTGGAGAGCAGCCTTACAAGTGTGGTGTTTGTGGAGTAGGTTTTACACAGTCTTCTATTCTGACACGACACAAAAGAATATGTACTGGAGAGAAGCCTTACATGTGTGATGTTTGTGGACTAAGGTTAACAGAGTCTTCTAGTCTGAAGAAACACATGAGGATACATAATGGAGAGAAGCCTTACAAGTGTGATGTTTGTGGAGTAGTGTTTACACAGTCTTCTAATCTCAAGACACACATAAGAATACATACTGGAGAAATTCCTTATACGTGTGATATTTGTGGAGTAAGGTTTACACATTCATCTAATCTCAAGACACACAAAATAATACATACTAGAAAGAAGCCTTACAAGTGTGATGTTTGTGGAATTGGGTTTACTCAGTCTTCTGGTTTTAAACAACACAAAAGAATACATACTGGAGAGAAGCTTTACAAGTGTGATGTTTGTGGAGTAGGGTTTACACAGTCTTCTAGTCTGACAAAACACAAAAGATTACATACCGGACAGAAGCCTTACAAGTGTGATTTTTGTGGAGTAGGGTTTACAGATTTTTATACTCTGAAGAAACACATAAGAATACATACTGGAGAGAAGCCTTACAAATGTGACAGTTGTGGAGAAGGGTTTACACAGTTTTCTAATCTGACACGACACAAAAGAATACATACTGGAGAGAAGCCTTACATGTGTGATGTTTGTGGACTAAGGTTAACAGAGTCTTCTAGTCTGAAGAAACACATGAGGATACATAATGGAGAGAAGCCTTACAAGTGTGATGTTTGTGGAGTAGCGTTTACACAGTCTTCTACTCTCGAGAAACACAAAAGAATACATACTGGATAAAAACCTTATAAGTGTGATGTTTGTGGAGTAAGGTTTACACATTCATCTAATCTCAAGACACACAAAATAATACATACTAGAAAGAAGCCTTACAAGTGTGATGTTTGTGGAATTGGGTTTACTCAGTCTTCTGGTTTTAAACAACACAAAAGAATACATACTGGAGAGAAGCCTTTGTCACGTAGCGTTTAAAGGATAAGAGAATTATTTAGAGGAAATAATAGATCTGATGTGGAAGATTTGGCTCAAGGAATCCCTGCTGGGTTTTTCCACTTCCGAAGGGTGACGAAGAGGGTAAATTCTCCTAACTCGACAGGTCTGGAAAAGATTGTAAGGAGATATTTGGTCTCTCGCTACCATCGTCCCCTTCTCAGTTATCTATTATTATTATTCTTTAATTTATATTATATTTTACGAGCCCCCCCTCCCTTATAAAGGAAGATAAACATAGACAATATTCAACATCTAATGGAAGGAACAAAGCGTGGGGTACAGTATATACACCCAATTGGTTTATTGCAATAAAATGAATAGATGGTGAATGATAGTATTGTCGATGGAATTAGTGTCTGCTGTATGTATTATGTGTCTCACAATTCAAGTGTGTTTCATCATGGATGACGAAATTTTGTGGCATTGATTAGGTGAGTTTCCTTTTTCGTGGACTTAGCTTTTCAGCCCCTGGCTGATAGTGAAGTGAGGTTAGTTCTCCGGTCTCCTGACGTTGCCCCGGTAGGTCTTGAATGGTTCGGATTTGCCTTCTCTGTGCTCGACTCCGTATTCTGCGCTGAGATTGGACTGTCGTGCAAGGCTCCACCATAGACTACTCAAAGATGGACGCTAACCCGCAATTTAGGCACGTGGCTTCAGTGCTTTTAATGCGAGAATTCGCCGATAATTGGGTTAGACCTAGCTTTCTTGGTTCCCTGGGGCGTAAGTGAAAAAATGGCCGTGTTGGCGCACTTTTAGCGGGACATTTCCGCTTGGACACGTGATCCATAGCGGGCATCATGTGACCTTAGCCTCGTTTTAGACGCTCCAATCAATAATGTTAAAAGTCACGTGATGTTTTCCTAAGTGGTCTAAACTGGTTCTCCCAAGTTCAAGCAGTTCTAAATTAAAACGGATTTCTCGCTACCGAGGTCATTGGTCAACAATGACGTCGTATCTAAAAATAGCATTAAACGCGAGGAGAAAATACCGAACGCTAGGAGAATTTCCGCAAGTGACACTTCCCGGGACTTTGCAATCATGCATTGAGGATGAGAAAAAATGATGTCACGTAAATAATAAAAAAATGAAGAGAAGATTGGGCAAGTTGTCACACAAGCCCCTCCTCAAGTTTGACGTTCCGTCCAACTCCTCTTGTCCTGTCTTCCTCTTCTTTTCCTTGGATGCCTATGTCTGCAGCAATGCTTCCCTAGGTCCTGTAACTGGTCTACCCTATGTGTTGAGGTTACCTGGTTACAATCTGAACAGGACTTCACATATCGAGCTATGTCTTCTGTGATGCCGGGCCAATAATACCGGGTGGCTATCCTTTGATTTGTGGCACCATTACCCAGGTGTTCACTCAAAGTAGCACCGTGCCCCCATTCCATAACTTTATTTCTATATATGGATGGCACCACAATCTGTCCATGACTTTTTAGCCCTATGCCAGCTTTCCTGTGCAAGAGTCCATGTTCCCTATAAAAGTCACCCTTTCTTCGAGGGTTATGTGAGTTTTTCAATTTGCCAAAGCAAGGCCCCAATGTGCTATCAGCTGCTTGAGCCCTTTTCATCTTATTCGGATGAATTTCTAGCTTAGAGTCCCTCTCTATGCGTTTGGAGTCAGACCTGGTCTGGATGGCAGCCATAACCACAGGCTTTACTGGTTCTCCTAAAAAGACATATCTACGCCCTAACATCAGGGGGTAGAAAGGATCCTCTAAAACTGCAGCATTGATCTCCCCTTCCACATAGCGACAACTGACCTGAATCTTCGCTATGGGCAAATTTAAGGGTAATGCTCCCTTGAGTGGCCCCTGGATATCCACTGTTTCTGTGGTGAGTTCGGGGTGCACCAGAGATGAAGAAACGACCGCGTCATAAGACAAACCTGTGTCATACATCCCGATGACTTGGTTGCCATTCACGGTCACTGTCTCCTGTATAGGTGGGTGATGGAGGCTATTCTGACTCACTGTCAGTTCCTTCCTGTCAACAGCCCTCACCTGTAAACATGCAACATGATGTGGAGGGTTTTTCCTTCTGCACTCGGCAGTATTGTGGTTGCTCATTTTGCACGTCTTACACCACTTTTCTCCCCGCCTCTGAAGCTGGAAAGCTGATCTCTGAGTAGTCTTGTAGTCTGGCTTGTCATGCTTTTTGAAGTGGTGGTAAGGTAGATTCATTTGGGGGACCAAGTGTGTCTGAGGTGTCGGCCTTGATATTTCTTCCGGTTGGTTCCACCGGGTTGGGTCATTCTCCGTTAGCGCTGCCTGATAACGTTCCGCCAACTGGACGATGGATTCTAAAGTGCTGGCCCCATTCTCTGTCAGGAATCTTCTCATGTCGGAAGTCATGGTGTCCTTCAGTTGTTCGATCACGACCATTTCCTTCAGGCCTTCCCAATCATGAGTAAAATTCCCTAGGGCACCCCACTTCTCCACGTACGAATCCAGTCTAGCAGCAAATTGAGCAAAGTTCTCTCCGACTTCCCAACTAGAGTTACGGAACCTCTTCCTATAGGCGTCAGCATGTAGCTCATAACGTATCAGGAGTGCCTTTTTCAGAGAGTCGTAGTCATCCTGTAAACCTGGAGGAAGCTTGCTATACACGTCATAAGCGGTTCCCCTAAGCCCTTGCGACAGTTTCAGGTTCCACTTGCTCTTCTCCAAACCAAACGTGGTGGCAAACTTCTCAAATTTGTCCAGATACCTATCGATCGAGTCGGCTTGTTCCGAGAAAGCTTCGAATGGAAACGTCAAGGGTCCCAAAGTTGACATGAGTGAGGATGGCAAAGGTCCTGTGCTCCCTGCGTGCAAGGAAGGCATATCATCTGACCGTGGCGATAGGTTGCCTGCGGAGGTAGATGCTGTCGCACCGGCTACCGGTTCAACTCTTTGAGCTTGTCCCTGCATCTCTAACTGCTTCATCTTCAGTGCATGCTCGCGTTCATCTCTCTCGCTTCTTTCTCTAGCGTCTACAGCTTTTATCCTCTCATCTATTTCTGCTAACTTTATTCGCTCTTCTCTTTCAGCTTTCGCTGTTTCTCGAGCGTAATACTTATCAGTCTCGACACTGACATAATTTGCAAGGTCCACCCCACTATAACCTAGATCTCGACCGGCCTCCCCTAGTGCTGCCTTAAGCTTAACTATTTCAGCCATCTTTTGCAGTTAAAGTCCACACTGAGTAAGCTAGTGCTACCTTCCAATAGTATTTCTAACAACAAGTAAATACTAATTATTTATCCGACTGCTGTAGAATGAAATTACTAGAGTTATGGAGACTTAAGGTCTGTAATTCAATGAAATACAAATCATGAACTAACTTAATTAAATACAACATAAATAAAGGGATTCACCAATCAATGCCTGAAATTCTAGAAAAAATGTTTTCTGTCTTTCTAGAGCTCACTGTGTGAAAATACATGTGTTAAAATGGTATACTGTAATGACTGAATGGATGATACTATCCCAGAGGTATGATAAAATACATAAGTTCAAATCCCGGACCGAGACACCAGTGTCACGTAGCGTTTAAAGGATAAGAGAATTATTTAGAGGAAATAATAGATCTGATGTGGAAGATTTGGCTCAAGGAATCCCTGCTGGGTTTTCCCACTTCCGAAGGGTGACGAAGAGGGTAAATTCTCCTAACTCGACAGGTCTGGAAAAGATTGTAAGGAGATATTTGGTCTCTCGCTACCATCGTCCCCTTCTCAGTTATCTATTATTATTATTCTTTAATTTATATTATATTTTACGAGCCCCCCCTCCCTTATAAAGGAAGATAAACATAGACAATATTCAACATCTAATGGAAGGAACAAAGCGTGGGGTACAGTATATACACCCAATTGGTTTATTGCAATAAAATGAATAGATGGTGAATGATAGTATTGTCGATGGAATTAATGTCTGCTGTATGTATTATGTGTCTCACAATTCAAGTGTGTTTCATCATGGATGACGAAATTTTGTGGCATTGATTAGGTGAGTTTCCTTTTTCGTGGACTTAGCTTTTCAGCCCCTGGCTGATAGTGAAGTGAGGTTAGTTCTCCGGTCTCCTGACGTTGCCCCGGTAGGTCTTGAATGGTTCGGATTTGCCTTCTCTGTGCTCGACTCCGTATTCTGCGCTGAGATTGGACTGTCGTGCAAGGCTCCACCATAGACTACTCAAAGATGGACGCTAACCCGCAATTTAGGCACGTGGCTTCAGTGCTTTTAATGCGAGAATTCGCCGATAATTGGGTTAGACCTAGCTTTCTTGGTTCCCTGGGGCGTAAGTGAAAAAATGGCCGTGTTGGCGCACTTTTAGCGGGACATTTCCGCTTGGACACGTGATCCATAGCGGGCATCATGTGACCTTAGCCTCGTTTTAGACGCTCCAATCAATAATGTTAAAAGTCACGTGATGTTTTCCTAAGTGGTCTAAACTGGTTCTCCCAAGTTCAAGCAGTTCTAAATTAAAACGGATTTCTCGCTACCGAGGTCATTGGTCAACAATGACGTCGTATCTAAAAATAGCATTAAACGCGAGGAGAAAATACCGAACGCTAGGAGAATTTCCGCAAGTGACACTTCCCGGGACTTTGCAATCATGCATTGAGGATGAGAAAAAATGATGTCACGTAAATAATAAAAAAATGAAGAGAAGATTGGGCAAGTTGTCACAGCCTTACAAGTGTGATGTTTGTGGAGTAGGGTTTACACAGTCTTCTAGTCTGACAAAACACAAAAGATTACATACTGGACAGAAGCCTTACAAGTGTGATTTTTGTGGAGTAGGGTTTACAGATTTTTATACTCTGAAGAAACACATAAGAATACATACTGGAGAGAAGCCTTACAAATGTGACAGTTGTGGAGAAGGGTTTACACAGTTTTCTAATCTGACTCGACACAAAAGAATACATACTGGAGAGAAGCCTTACATGTGTGATGTTTGTGGACTAAGGTTAACAGAGTCTTCTAGTCTGAAGAAACACATGAGGATACATAATGGAGAGAAGCCTTACAAGTGTGATGTTTGTGGAGTAGCGTTTACACAGTCTTCTACTCTCGAGAAACACAAAAGAATACATACTGGATAAAAACCTTATAAGTGTGATGTTTGTGGAGTAGATTTTACACAGCCTTCTGAACTCAAGACAAATGAAAGAATACATACTGGAAAGAAGCCTTACATGTGATATGACTGTTCAGTAGGGTTTACTCGGTCTTCTGGTTTTAAACAACACAAAAGAATACATACTGGAGAGAAGCCTTACAAATGTGATGTTTGTGGAGTAGGGTTTACACATCGATCTAGACTAACAGAACACAAAAGAATACATACTGGAGAGAAGCCTTACAAGTGTGATGTTTGTGGAGTAGGGTTTACAAATTCTTCTCATCTCAAACAACACATACGAATACATACTGGAGAGAAGCCTTCCAAGTGTGATGTTTGTGGAGTAGGTTTTACAAATTTTTCTCATCTCAAACAACACATACTAATACATACTGGAGAGCAGCCTTACAAGTGTGATGTTTGTGGAGTAGGGTTTACACAGTCTTCTAGTCTGACACGACACAAAAGAATACATACTAGAGAGAAACCTTACAAGAGTGTTGTTTGTGGAGTAGGATTTACATGTTCTTCTAGTCTGAAGAAACACATGAGGATACATACTGGAGAGAAGCCTTACAAGTGTGATGTTTGTGGAGTAGTGTTTACACAGTCTTCTAATCTCGAGAAACACAAAAGAATACATACTGGATGAAAGCCTTATAAGTGTGATGTTTGTGGAGTAGATTTTACACAGCCTTCTGAGCTCAAGAAATATGAAAGAATACATACTGTAAAGAAGCCTTACAAGTGTAATTTTTGTGGAGTAGGGTTTACACAGACTTCTAATCTCAAGAAATACAAAATAAAACATACTGGAAAGAAGCCTTCTGGTCTGAAACAACACCTTACATGTGATTTGACTGTTCAGTAGGGTTTACTCAGTCTCCTGGTCTGAAACAACATAAAAGAATACATTCTGGATAGAAGCCTTACAAAGGTAATGTTTGTGGAGTAGGTTTTACACATTCTTATAGTCTGAAGAAACACAAAAGAATACATACTGGAGAGAGGCCTTACAAGTGGGATGTTTGTGGATGAGGGTTTACATGGTCTTCTCTTGTGAAACAACACAAAAGAATACATACTGGAGAGAAGCCTTACAAGTGTAATGTTTGTGGAGTAGTGTTTACTCAGTCTTCTAATCTCAAGAAATACAAAAGACTACATACTGGAAAAAATCCTCATTGTGGTGTAGGGTGATTGCTAAATCAGAGGCACATCTCCAATCCAACCTGCAAGTCTGGAAGGAAGAGCTGGAGAAGAGAGGAATGGTCATAAGTAGCTCTTAAAACAAAATCCATGGTGATATCACAAGAAGAAAGAAGACATCAGATTAAGCTGGGAGAACAGGTCCTGAAACAGGTTGACCACTTAAATACCTCGGAGCTATTATAGATCGAAAGGGAGGCATCAAAGAAGAGTTGGCCACTCGAAAAGCAGCAGCTGGGAGACTTTTTCAGGCTATAAATCGAGGATTCCTCAGCAAGAGAGAGGTTGGTAAGAAAATGAAGATGGCTGTATACTGCTCCACCTTTGTCCCAGTCTTGACATATAGTTGCGAGTCATAGGCAATGACTACAACCCACAAAAGCCAGATCCAAACCTCAGAGATGAGGTATCTGAGGAAGGTGGTTGAAGTAACAAGAAGAGACATGATCCACAACCAGACGATATGTCAAGGCCTAAAATCCCACCCCCTGCAGACCCAAGTAGAACAGTCCCAACAAAGATAGTTTGGCCATGTCTGCAGAATGGGAGAAGATCGGCTACCATGACAAGCATGGGAAACAAAGAGCCAGGGATCCAGACCTCCAGGCCAACCCAGAGTTCGTTGCAGGACAACATTAGACAAAATTTGAAGGACCGAGGGCTAGAATAGAACCAGGCCAGGAAGAAGACAGCTGATATATTATCTACATTAATTAAGCTCCATTACAGATTTTTGTAAAACAAGAAGTAGAAAGATGAAATGGTTGTAGGTTTGTTATGACATGAACTGTTACACAAAATGTGAATTTTTATTTCTATTATTGATGTTTAAGAATATGTTTTATGGTGCGAGTGTCATAATAAATGTGAATGTCAGACCAGGCAAAAAGGTTCATAAGTAGATCCACTATAGATTTTCTATATACAGTATCCTAAGTGATATTTCTGATCTTACATATTTTGTTTTACTAACAATGTAAAGTTAGATTCTCATAAATCATTTAAACACTAGAAAAATAAATAAAAAAAAGCATTATTTCATCTATATAACTACTATTTCATTACCTTCATCTTTACTTAAGCCAGCTTGTTCTACTTTCATAATTCTTGGTGTTTGTGTATCCATGGTGTCAACTATCTGATCCTGAGTATCACAGTCTTCAGTGTAATTATGACCATGATTCTGGAAGGAAAACAAAAAATGGGAATTACTTAGTGCAGCGGTTTTCAACCTGGGGCGCAATGACTGACTGTCAGGCATGGATATTTTGTTTGTACTTAGCTGTAAAGAAAACACAGAGCTGTGGGAAATTTAATTTTTGGTGTTTGTCAACCTGCGTAATCTCGGAGAAATTTAACTTTTGATGTTGGCCAGCCTTTGTCCCGCTCCCCCGACCTGCCTTTCAACTTTCCGCGCACGACCATAGTAGGTAACACGGTGATTTTCTGTTTTCAAACATTTTTGATTGTGTTGTGAGTTTGATATAAACTATGGAAAGATTTTTAATTTGGCAAGTGTTAGTAAAAAACTAGAGCTTGTTGAGGATGAAAAGAAAAGTGGTGATAAGGAAAGGAAATGTAAGTATAGAAAATATGACGAAGGTTACTTAGATTTTGGTTTCACATGCACTCTTGTGAACAATGAATAGTGTCCACAGTGTGTTTTGTGTTTCAAAGTACTCAATGTCGAATGTATGCTGCCTAACAAATTGAAGCGCCATTTACAAAGTGTTCATAAGAATGTGGGTAAACCAAGAGAATATTTCTCTAGAAAGCTGAGTCAAATGAAAGAACAAAAATCAGCATTTTCTAAGTAGGTGACAATCTCAAGTCAAGCTCTTCTAACATCCTACAAGCTAGCATACCGGATAGCAAAATGTAAGAAACCCCATACAATTGCAGAAGAACTCGTGTTACCATGTGCTATTGATATGGTGTCAATCGTGGTTGGAGAGTCTGTCAGAAAACAGCATTTGCCCATTACTTTGTCGGACAGTTCATTTTCCTGTATTATCTGTTTTATTTTCCAACTACTTTACAAACAGCTAAATAATTTCTTATCCACTCAAAAGCAGGATAAGCTCTTTATCTCTATCCCACTCCTACTGACATCACTTTCTTCTTCCGGACTTATCTCTTGCAAGCAAAACATGTACACTGGATTAATAGAAACCTTAATTATATGAAAAATTTAAAATAAATCATACAAGAAACATAGATTGTATTATTTATTTGATCATTGTATTCATCCATACTGGTTCAGGTGAAGATGTACATTATATCTCATTATATATATATATATTCACTGACTGTTTTATATATATATATATATATATATTCACTGACTGTTTTACCAAGCATGTTGTAGACAAATTTATTACAAGTTAAAAAATATATATAATAATAATATTGTTTTTTGGATGGCCGTTCATGAAAACTGTTTTAAAATCTCCTGTATATTAGTATTTAACCATATCGATTGGAGGCCGACCTCACCTGTGTGTTACCGGGGCCCAAAAGGGGAGCAAAGAATAGTAACAATGTTCCCTACCAAGCATGTTGTAGAAAGTGACAGCAGGGTTGGGCATGGGGTTGGTTACCCCATCCTGTAAAAAAAATGTTAAACCACAAAAACTTCAACAAACGTGGACAAGTCGGTTAAGGAAAATAAAACTTGGCCATCCAAGACAGGGGAAGGTTCTCTC
Source organism: Oreohelix idahoensis (assembly GCA_024509875.1). Taxonomy (NCBI): domain Eukaryota; kingdom Metazoa; phylum Mollusca; class Gastropoda; order Stylommatophora; family Oreohelicidae; genus Oreohelix; species Oreohelix idahoensis. The sequence continues at coordinate 834,843 of JAMPIV010009321.1, read as the reverse complement.
AGGGAGGCGTTTGGTGCAACACAGAGAAACTGTTTTAAAATCTCCTGTATATTAGTATTTAGTCAGTCTGATTATGAACATTGTTCCTTGGACTTTTTCACATCCAGAGGCATATAGGATGCTGTTTAAACCAGGTGTTTCTTACTATCATATAATGGATTCTTGCCCACTCTATCAGTTTGTCATCCCTCTCTCATTTCTTTTTCCCAGGCCATAACCACCAGTCACATTATCAACTTTTTCATTTCCAACTTTTGCATTAAATCTTCAAGTATAAAAGTTGTCTCGTGAGTCTTACATACATCAAGTATTTGCCATATGAAGTTCATTGTAAAATGTGTCAATTTCTTCTTCTGCTGTTGGGGCATATATTTGTATCAAATTGATAACAATTGGTCTGCCACTCAATTGAACTAACAGGACTCAATCTGATATTGCCAAAATCCCTTTCCTGTTTTTGCTCTTTCTGCATCTAATATTATGCCTTCTCCTCTTTTATATGTTATTTTGTAGTTGTCAAAATATATTTCACCTGTTCCAGTATATCGCATTTCACATAACCCTAATACATTTGCCGGCGTGATGCTGACCACATCACCCCTAGTGTTCAGATGGTCAAGAAAATATGGGCCTAACACCATATTCCCAATATGCCTCAATGGGCGTGTAACGAGATCCTTTTCCTTTAATACATTTACATTCATTATGTCCATTTCCATCTTGATGTTACCTAATTTTCCATTTAGCATTAGTGTCCTGACATTCCAAGTTGCTATGATTAATTATCCTTACTTCTAATTTTGCTAACAGTAGCTTGATGATGATTGGGTATCACCTGTAGCACATGATGCTCCCAACTGGACAAGGTGATTCTTCTGGAATCCCCCTTAATGTTGTTGTCTTTTACAAGGAAATTGTTTTGATTCATCGTAATACAAGGGATACTACGACATTAGTTTCCTGTTATCTGTTGGTTTGTGTATGGTTGTCTCCACTAGCTTTTGACTAATAAAATAATTGTTCATTGTAGGATTGTGGTAGCCAAATTACCCATTCTGTACATTGATATTAGTACATGCATTCACTGTTGTGGCACATATACAGTCGTAATGTTGTATTTTCATCAGGCCATGTTTGGTCATGTGTTTAGTTGAATAAACGGGATGTAAGCTGTTTCATGTGCATTAGTCATATGTCACCCACTGTTGTTATGTCATGCCTCTGGCAACATGAACCTATGTGTAGTTCTTGATATAAGTTATTTAGAACAACAGTGGTATAGCCTTAGTGGTGAAAGGGGAAGGTAGCTAACACCTTATTTCTCCCTCCACCCATGCAACTGATAGATCCAAAGGAACAGCAGTAGCCAATACAGTTTGGTACCAGCCACATCACAATGAAATAAATGAGGAGACAGGAAAGATGTTCTCTATATCCCTAATACAAACACATCTAGACTATTGTTCCACAATTTGGGATGGCTGCTCCATGTCCAACACTAAAAGACTCTATTCATTACAAAAAAGTGCAGTGCGCCTAATTTCAGACAAAAACCTCACACAGTGTGTAGACCCATAAACATATCTTAACACTTTGAGTAGCATGGGTGCCTATTGGCGACAAGCCTTATTTTACGTAGAGTACCAATGTCGCCTTTTGGTGTAAGTATAGTATCAGCATAAAATGTTATCACGGCAAGTGTCTGAAGATAATGCATATCAAGGAAAGTAACTCAGTTTTATTGAGAAATGGTCAGTGGTGGCTGGAAAATTTGTTTCATGTGTTTTGTTTAATCTTTAGGTGGAAATTTCTTTAAAATTGAGTTAAACTAGTGAATGTTGCAATGATTTGGATTCTGGCTCTCAGCTGACCTTTGAAAGTAACAACAGTTGGTCTAGTTTTGATGCAGGGCAGCCTGAAATTACCAAAACAGACAGCAACAGCCCTAGTTCCAGCATTCACTAAGCTGTGAGAGGTGTTGATAGCAATTTTCAGGGCCATAGTGAGAATCAGGGGCGTAGAAAATGACCTGCTACTAGGATGGGGTGTGGCAGAGAAACAGCTGATTAGTTTCAGTGGTACTTTTATGGTTTTGATGACCCCTATGTGAGCATTATGATTAGGGTTAGACTGTTACAGACAGTAGAAAAGGGTTTCCTGTAATTTTGAGAAAAAACAAAACATAACATGAAACATGTCCATTCATCTGTTTTTGCTAGGTCGGGAAACATGGTTGCTTGTACGTGGCATTATAGAATTTGTTCAGCACAGTCCACGCAAAAAATGTTACTGACAGCAGTATGAAGACAAGATGCATTGTTTGTAATTCTGCTGGACTGAAAGTCCATAAAAGATTCTTTTGTATTGGATGTGAGAAACCACTCTGTGTTGTGCCCTGATTTTCAATTTTTTATAAGTGAGAGAAAAATGCTGCCGTCAGGAAGGAAATAGGCCCCCAAGGCCAGAGAAAAAAAGCAACAATAATTGCATCTGTGACCATATTTTATGTTAGACTATCACACTCAGCTAAAGCAAATTGATAAGTATGTATTTAAACAAATTCTTTTTGCATGAAATCATCTCAGTACCTCATGAATATTTCTATTTTGCCATTACAGACACTGGAAATTTTGTGTCCATTTCAAATAGCTTTTTAACCCCAATATCATTTTAAGAGTATATTATACTTGCTTTTTTTAGAAAGCACGTACAATAATAGTATATCTTGGAAAGTCTTATGACTTTTGAATTGATTATAATATTTTTATACATTTTTCAATAGTGCATGCCAATATTTGTCTATTGTCTCATTAATATTCAAAATGGCTGCCATGATCACATGACCTGAACACAAAACTAGGTCACCATGCGACACCTTATCCACTTTCCATATCCTGAAAGTTTCATGCCAATCTGTTGACTCATTCGGTCTCAGTGATTTTTTAAATTTCATCACCTCAAATGGGAAATTTTTCCTAAAAACCCTTGGTACTTGAAGGTAATTGCTACTGAGAAGCCTTGGTACTCAAAGTGTTAACATACTACCACTAAGATATCGCTGTCTCTTCAACAAAGCCAAATTTATTCACAAAATTCTAGCACAGAATGCTTCAATGCATCTGTGGCCTATTTTGAAATACAATGGATGATGCAGCCAACACACAATACATCATGAGTTTAGATTAAATGCCACCCTAATTTAGTAGGAAAAGAAGGCATTTAACAAGGCCTGCGTAATGCCCTTTGAAAATAAATTTTGTTTGTTCATTCGTTCGAGTATTTAACCTTTGCCCGTAAACTTTTTCACATTGAGCAGTTAAAGACCTGCCATTAAAAAAAAAAAAATTTCATTTCACCATTATTTGAATCTTGTAAGAAATGTTTGCTTTCAGAGCTGCTTTGCTCTCCACATGTAAGCCTACCTTGCCGTGGTTGGAGAGCTTGAGCGCCTCAATGATCCCGGGAGCTATGCCGGCGGGAGTTTTACTCCTGGCAGGGTCACCCAAGCCGGACAGGTCCTGGGTGAGGGGCCAGACTAAATGGGCTGAGGAGTGGGTGGAACCCTATAGGTGTAGATGCAGAACCCACCGGCGAGTGGTACATGCTCTGGTCTGCACCAATCCACCCCCACTTCATGGGTTAAATGCTTTCTTGCCTCATTCTTCACTGTTTGTCGTCTATCACGCCCATGGCGACCGTTGCCTCAATTGGCTGTGTGTGGTGTACCCGGAAATGGGGCCTCCCAGTACTGAGGCAAAGTTAAGTCCCCGATGTCACTTATCGGTGCAGAATTGAGAGAGATGGCTGAGCATCACAATCCCTCCTGTGTTGCAGCATGATGAGAACCCAGCATTGCACACTGAGCTTGGGGGGATCACTTGGGCACCAGACTTAATACTGGCTCTTGACTGGATGGCCGCATGCAGGAGATTTCTACAATGGAGGGTTGGCAGGTGGTGGGTATCGGGAAGTGGCTCTGTGCAGGACGTGAGGATTCCTTGGGAGAGCCCAGAACCAGAGCACAGCATTGTGCAAGCTCTGCATAGTTGGAGAGCCCCCTGGATGACGGGGAATGCACAGTGTGCTACCCCACCTATCCCCAACTGCTAACTTAGAACCAGAAGTGGGGTCCTCTGTATGCATGCCAGGCCAGGATAAAATGCCTGGGAAAGAGACTGGAGCTCAGAACTCCCTAACTCAAAGTTGCAGGATGGCAGAAAAGCCACGGGAAAGACAGGGCTATTTTGAAGATAACGCAACCATATTTTCACCATACGAGCTCGGACGCCGCCTCGGTAAACAAGGTCCGCGCAGAGCAGTGACACCCCCAGGCTGCTTGCGAATAGTCTACTACTGGGAACATAAACAGATTAGGGATGAGCCCACTCTCCCGTGAACAGGTGCTAAAGTCGTAGATACTGGGCCAGAAGGCGCACCGGAAACCACAGTATCATGCAACTCGCTTTTTTTTTTCTATGGAGAGTACACCGTCAAATAAATCTCGTTCTGGTGCTCGCCCTGTGGAGCTCCACCAGGCAGGTGCAGTGCCGGGCTCTGAGCCTCGACAGAGCCCACCCTCAGCTACTGGAGGACCCTCTAGACCGTCTTGTGGAGTCAACAGACGGCGGAGGAGAACTACTGACCAAAACAAAACAGAAAAAGAGAAACCCAGAGTGCCACTTGTCATGATGCACTGGAATGCAGAGGGAGTGAACAGCAAGCAGGCTGGATACAGCAAAAAGACAGAGCTGGAAAACATCTTGTATGAGAAGCAAGTCAGTGTTTGCTGTATCCAAGAGACTCACTTGAAAGCAGATCAAACCTTTAAAATAAGGGGATATCAATGCTTCAGATCCGACAGACAAGATAGACGAAAAGGAGGAGTACTTACTCTTGTAAGGAATAACATTCCTGCACACGAAAGGAAAACCTTCATGGATGGAGCAGAATATCAGCTGCTGCAGATAAAGGTAGACAAGATGGAAATAGAACTCCTGAACTATTACTGTCCGAACAACAAACCCCTGAGTCTCAGCTCTATACAGGTACCAGCCACCAACTTTATAGCAGTTGGAGACTTTAATAGCCACTCCCAGAGCTGGGGCTATAACCATCTGGATCACAGAGGTGAAGAGGTTGAAACTTGGCAAGATGATCACTCCCTAATCCTAGTCAATAATGCCACAGATACTTCTACCTTCTACTCCAGAGGATGGCACACAACCTCAACACCAGATCTTGCCTTCTCCACACCAGATATAGCTGGATCTATTAGTAGAGAAGTAGGAGACCAACTAGGGGGAAGCGACCATCGCCCAATCTTTCTTACTGTCCAGAGTGCAACTCTCAGTACAGGCCCAGCCATTACAAGATGGAACTACAAAAAAGCCAACTGGGGTTTATTCAGGCATCAGGTGAACACGCTGCTGTCTACCCTCAAGGTACAGAACAGAGACATTAATGAAGTGGTAAAAGACTTCAACAGATGCATACTACAAGCTGCAAAAGAAACCATTCCCAAAGGATGCCGGCGTAACTACATACCATACTGGTCCAGCACACTCCAAGAACGTCAGGAAGCTATGGACAAGGCTAGAAAGGACGCAGAGTCTCAGCCTTCACTTGAAACTCACAACAAATGGAAAAAGGCTGTAGCAGAGTTTCAGAGAACAAAGCTAGAAGAAAAGCGGAAAAAGCTGGAGAACTAAAACGGCATCGCTGAACCTTGAGAAAGACGGCAGGAAACTTTGGAGATTAGTCAAGTCTCAAAATGAAGAGCATTCCTCACCAAGGCAGACTATCACATTGGATGAAGGTGGCAAACTTTTCAGAGGAAAACAAGCTGCAGACTTGTTTGCTAGAAGATACAGTTCAGAAAGCAACTTACCCATTAACATAGACCATCAGAGAGAGATAAGAAAAGAAATACTGGCAACCATGGGACAGACAGATACTCCTGCCCCAATGAGGGAACCCATCACACTAGGAGAACTACAGAAGGCTATTTCCAAGCTTAAGTTTCAAAAGTCACCCGGCCCAGACAAAATCAGCAACGAAATGCTAGTAAATCTGAGCTCAGCAGCAAAGACAAAACTGCTTGAGATATTCAACCACAGCTGGTTGAAAGGAACGGTACCCCAAGTATGGAGAGAAGCCATCACAATACCCATACTAAAGAAAGGGAAATGTAAGACCGAGGCTGCAAGTTACCGGCCAATCAGTCTCACAAGCTGTGTTGGGAAGACTATGGAGCGAATAGTCAACCACAGATTGAAATGGTATTTAGAGTCTGAGCAGATCCTGGTGCCGGAACAAGCTGGATTTAGAGAATGCTACAGTATAGAAGACCAAGTTTACTTACTTGTCTCAAGCAATAGAAGATGCCTTCCAGGAGAAGAAAAAGGTCCTAACGATCTGGGTCGACTTCAAGCAGGCCTTTGACAAGGTGTGGAAAGATGGCCTCATTGCAAAACTTAGGAGAAGTGGAATCCAAGGCAACATGATGAAATGGATCCAGTCATACTTGCATAACAGGAGAACTAGAGTCACTCTTGACGGTCTGCAGAGCAGAAAAGTGTTGCTCCATCAGGGGGTACCTCAAGGAGGAGTAATTTCCCCAACACTCTTCCTTGTTTACATCAATGACCTGGTGAAAGATCTCCCTGCAGGAGTTAAAGCTGCCTTATATGCAGATGACCTAGTACTCTGGTGCGCTGATGAAAATGTCACCACAGCAAATTATAGAATGCAGCGGGCAGCAGACATGCTAGTGTCATGGGCAGAGAAATGGCTTATCACAATAAACACAGACAAAACCTCCACAACACTGTTCTCCCTCGCCCCCAAGGACAAATCAGCAAACATACACCTAGGGACAACCGTGATCAAGGAAGAAAGCTACCCCACCTATCTTGGGGTGACATTTGACCAAAGGCTTACATGGAATAAGCATATTGAAAATGCAGAAGGAAAAGGCCCGAAGACGACTAGGCATACTCAGAAAATTAGCAGGTACCAACTGGGGAGCAAATGAACGAAATCTAAAGAAGATTTATAATGGAGTAATAAGACCACACTTAGAGTTTAGCTCAGCAGCAACATGGTCATCAGCTGCTAACTCACATCTGCAGTCTTTGGACAAGGTGCAAAATCAAGCTCTCAGGCTCATTACAGGAGCCATGTAAACTACACCAATAACAGAGATGCAGAAGGTTGCTGGATTACAGACATTGTCCCATAGAAGAGACACAAAAACCATGATCCAGATGGAAAAGTACAACAGTATGCCAATGCACCCAATGAAGGCAAGACTAGATGATCTGGCATTGGGACGTCTAAAGCGTAGCAGCTTTGTGCATCGGGGGAAAAGACTTATAAGACAGCATCAAGAAGACCTATCCATGAAGACAACACCACTGAAGCCCACCCTATACCCCCCCCTGTACCATGGGAGCAGGCCAGCAGTGCCCTCCAAATTAATACAACAGTCAGTGGTCTCACAAGTGGATGTGAGTATAATGATCTGCAAAAACGAACTGCTACATTGAGTATGATCCAAGAAAGCTATCCCGATCAATCATGGATACATGCCTATACAGATGGATCAGCAACTAATGCTGTTAGGAATGGAGGTGGCCGGTATCTTTATCTCATATCCTGACAACCACTATGAGACTAGGCACATTCCCACTGGTAAATTCTGTTCCAACTATACAGCTGAGGTTCAAGCTCTAGAGCAAGCTGCAAATATGATTTATAACACCAACTCTGACTGCCACCAGGGAGTCATCCTCACAGATGCACTGTCTGTCCTGCAAGCTCTCAAGGGTGGTAAACTCCCGCATCTGAGAAATGAACTAAACAAGGTAGCTGCCAAAAAGAGAACCATACTTCAGTGGGTACCATCTCATTGTGGTGTACCCGGAAATGAAAAGGCAGATAAACTTGCAAAAAAGGGGAGGAGAATGTGAACAAGAAGATAATGAAGTCACATACTTTGAGAAAAAGAGAGCTATCCAGACTATCAGAAGAGAACAGAACCAACCAAAAGACGACTATCACACTCTCGACCGGCAGGGACAGACAACTATTTTTCGACTCAGGACAGGGCATAACAAACTGAATAAACACATGCACAAGCTACGATTGTCTGCTTCACCACTGTGCACATGTGGATTAAACGAACAAACTGCTGAGCATGTTCTACAGGACTGTCCTCTGTATGACCAGTTAAGAAAGATATACTGGCCCAATGACTCAACACTAACCTCAAAGCTATATGGAGTTAAAGAGGAACTTCAAACAACAGTCGAATTCATCATGAGAACTCGTCTGACGGTGTAATCATCAAAGATGCGATCGCAAGAAGAAGAAGAAGAAGAGCTGCTTTGGTTTTTTATTTTAAAATAATTTCTTGAGCAATCAGTTATTAGATGCCTTAAATTGTGTAGCTCTACAAAAGACATAAAGCTGAATCAAAATTTAAAATTGGGGATATTAAGCCATTATGGCAGTATCACATTTCACTCTATATCTTCAATATCCATTAGTAAAATAAACAGTTAATTTCCTTCATTATGTGCACAATTGTTTTTAAAAAAAACATGTCTACATTAATGTCTGCACAGACTCACTTTGCCTGTAATGAATGTTGCACAATTTTGCTGCATGTCACGAGTGGACATATATTTCTATCTAAATCCCATATAATTTCAGATGTGCCATCCCAAGCCCAGAGCATCAACACCATGGAAAGAGTGTACCAGAATGATTATACTAGTTTTGCATTGTTGACAAGTATGATGAGTCTGGAACAACTGGAAGTGATGTAGCTGTGCATTCCATTACTAGTCATGACAGATCAACAAACACTGGTGAGACACAGAATGATTTCAAGGTCACAGTTCAAAATGAAAGTGGGTCAGATGACATCAGTAAGACAAGTGGTGAGCTTGATGGGGTTGATATGAGTTTTGAATTTGTAAACAATATACAGATTAATGAAATACAGAACCTTTATGAACATGATGTTTGTGATGTAATGCGAACACGTTGTTCCAGTCTGAAAAAACTAAATAGACAACATACTGGACAGAAGCGTTACATGTGCGATGTTTGTGGAGTAGTGTTTTCAAAGTCTTCTAATCTCAAGACACACAAAAGAATACATACTGGAGAAAATCCTTATACGTGTGATATTTGTGGAGTAGGGTTTACACAGTCATCTAATCTCAAGACACACAAAATAAAACATACTGGAAAAAAGCCTTACAAGTGTGATGTTTGTGGAATTGGGTTTACTCAGTCTTCTGGTTTTAAACAACACAAAAGAATGCATACTGGGGAGAAGCCTTACAAATGTGATGTTTGTGGAGTAGGGTTTACACATCCTTCTAGACTAACAGAACACAAAAGAATGCATACTGGAGAGAAGCTTTACAAGTGTGATGTTTGTGGAGTAGGGTTTACACATTCTTCTAGTCTGACGAAACACAAAATAAAACATACCGGACAGAAGCCTTTCAAGTGTGATTTTTGTGGAGTAGGGTTTACAGATTTTTCTACTCTGAAAAAACACATAAGAATACATACTGGAGAGAAGCCTTACAAGTGTGACAGTTGTGGAGTAGGGTTTACACAGTTTTCTAATCTGACACGACACAAAAGAATACATACTGGAGAGAAACCTTACAAGTGTGATTTTTGTGGAGTAGGGTTTACAGATTTTTCTACTCTGAAGAAACACATAAGAATACATACTGGAGAGAAGCCTTACAAGTGTGACAGTTGTGGAGTTGGGTTTACACAGTTTTCTACTTTGAAACAACACATTAGAATACATACTGGGGAGAAGCCTTACAAATGTGATGTTTGTGGAGTAGGGTTTACACATCCTTCTGGACTAACAGAACACAAAAGAATACATACTGGAGAGAAGCCTTACAAGTGTGATGTTTGTGGAGTAGAGTTTACACATTCTTCTAGTCTGAGGAAACACAAAATAATACATACCAGACAGAAGCTTTACAAGTGTGATTTTTGTGGAGTAGGGTTTACAGATTTTTCCACTCTGAAGAAACACATAAGAATACATACAGGAGAGAAGTCTTACAAGTGTGATGTTTGTGGAGTAGGGTTTACAAATTTTTCTCATCTCAAACAACACATTCTAATACATACTGGAGAGCAGCCTTACAAGTGTGATATTTCTGGAGTAGGGTTTACACAATCTCCTAGTCTGACAGAACACAAAAGAATACATACTAGAGAGAAACCTTACAAGTGTGATGTTTGTGGAGTAGGGTTTACACGTTCTTCTAGTCTGAAGAAACACATGAGGATACATACTGGAGAGAAGAGTTACAAGTGTGATGTTTGTGGATTAGTGTTTACACAGTCTTCTAATCTCGAGAAACACAAAAGAATACATACTAGATAAAAGCCTTAGAAGTGTGATGTTTGTTGAGTAGATTTTACACAGCCTTCTGAACTCAAGAAAAATGAAAGAATACATACTGGAAAGAAGCCTTACAAGTGTAATTTTTGTGGAGTAGGGTTTACACAGACTTCTTATCTCAAGAAATACAAAATAAAACATACTTGAAAGAAGCCTTCTGGTCTGAAACAACACATAAGAATACATACTTCCTTGAAGGAACACAAAAGAATACATACTGGAGAGAAGCCTTATATGTGATATGACTTTTTAGTAGGGTTTACTCAGTCTCCTGGTCTGAAACAACACAAAAAAATACATACTGGAGAGAAGCCTTTCAAATGTAATGTTTGTGGAGTAGGTTTTACACATTCTTCTCATCTGAAACAACACAAAAGAATACATACTGGAGAGAAGCCTTACAAGTGTAATGTTTGTGGAGTAGTGTTTACTCAGTCTTCTAATCTCAAGAAATACAAAAGACTACATTCTGGAAAAAATCATTATTGTGGCGTAGGGTGATTGCTAAATCAGAGGCACATCTCCAATCCAACCTGCAAGTCTGGAAAGAAGAGCTGGAGAAGAGATGGATGGTCATAAGTAGCTCTTAAAACAAAATCCATGGTGATATCACAAGAAGAAAGAAGACATCAGATTAAGCTGGGAGAACAGGTCCTGAAGCAGGTTGACCACTTAAATACCTTGGAGCTATTATAGATCGAAAGGGAAGCATCAAAGAAGAGTTGGCCACTCGAAAAGCAGCAGCTGGGAGACTTTTTCGGCCATAAATCAAGGATTCCTCAGCAAGAGAGGGGTTGGTAAGAAAATGAAGATGGCTGTATACCGTTCAACCTATGTCCCAGTCTTGACATATGGTTGCGAGTCATAGGCAATGACTACAACCCACAAAAGCCAGATCCAGACCTCAGAGATGAGATATCTGAGGAAGGTGGTTGAAGTAACAAGAAGAGACATGGTCCGCAACCAGACGATACGTCAAGGCATAAAATCCCACCCCCTGCAGACCCAAGTAGAACAGTCCCAACAAAGATGGTTTGGCCATGTCTGCAGAATGTTAGAAGATCGGCTACCATGACAAGCATGGGAAACAAAGAGCCAGGGATCCAAACCTCCAGGACAACCCAGAGTCCACTGGGAGGACAACATTAGACAATCTTTGAAGGACTGAGGGCTAGAATAGAACCAGGCCAGGAGGAAGACAGCCGATATATTATCTACATTAATTAAGCTCCATTACATCTTTATGTAAAACAAGAAGTAGAAAGATGAAATGGTTGTAGGTTTGTTATGACATGAACTATTACACAAAATGTGAATTTTTATTTCTATTATTGACGTTTAAGAATATGTTTTTTGGTGCGAGTACTGATGAATGATAATAAATGTGAATGTCAGACCAGGCAAGAAGGTTCATATACTATAGATTTTCTATATACAGTATCCTAAGTGATGTTCTGTTCTTACATATTTTGTTTTACTAACAATGTAAAGTTAGATTCTCATAAATCATTTAAACACTAAAAAAATAAATAAAAAAAGCATTATTTCATCTATATAACTACCATTTCATTACCTTCATCTTTACATAAGCCAGCTTGTTCTACTTTCATAATTCTTGGTGTTTGTGTATCCATGGTGTCAACTATCTGATCCTGAGTATCACAGTCTTCAGTGTAATTATGACCATCATGATTCTGGCAGGAAAACAAAAAATGGGAATTACTTAGTGCAGCGGTTTTCAACCTGGGGCGACATGACTGACAGTCAGGGGTGTCGTAGGTGGGCGTGGATATTTTGTTCGTATTTAGCTGTAAAGAAAACACAGAGCTGTGGGAAATTTTATTGTTGGTGTTTGTCAACCTGCATAACCCCGAAGAAATTTAACTTTTGATGTTGGCCAGCCTGTGTCCCATTCCCCCGACCTGCCTTTCAACTTTCCGCACATTCTCCTCGTGCGACCATAGTAGGTAACACGGTGATTTTCTGTTTTCAAACATTTTTGATTTTGTTGTGAGTGTGATATAAACTATGGAAAGATTTTTTTAATTTGGCAAGTGTTAGTAAAAAAACAAGAGCTTGTTGAGGATGAAAAGAAAAGTGGTGATAAGGAAAGGAAATGTAAGTATAGAAAATACGATGAAGGTTACTTAGATTTTGGTTTCACATGCACTCTTGTGAACAATGAAGAGTGTCCACAAATTGAAGCGCCATTTACAAAGTGTTCATAAGAATGTGGGTAAACCAAGAGAATATTTCTCAAGAAAGCTGAGTCAAATGGAAAAAACAAAAATCAGCATTTTCTAAGTAGGCGACAATCTCGAGTAAAGCTCTTCTAACATCCTACAAGGTAGCATACCGGGTAGCAAAATGTAAGAAACCCCATACGATTGCAGAAGAACTCGTTTTACCGTGTGCTGTTGATATGGTGTCCATCATGGTTGGAGAGTCCGTGGGAAAACAGCTTTTGCCCATTCATTTGTCGGACAGTGCAATCAGCCGTCGAATTCAAGATTTAGGAGAGGATCTTAATGAACAGATTATTGAAAAAATGAGGAGGAAGGACTTTGCTGTACAGCTTGATGAGTCTACTGATAGCAATAGAGATGCTCATTTAATCTGTAATGTGCGGTTTGTTGATGACAAAAACGAAATGGTGGAAGATCTTTTTTGTAAGGACATTAATGCAGGTACGACAGGCAAAGATTTATTTGAAATTGTGGACAACTTCATGGCGGAAAATAAAATAGACTGTGCTTATTGTGTTGGTGTGTGTACCGATAGTGCTCGTTCAATGTCGGCTGTTACAGTGACCTACAAGCCATCATCTGCGGCAAAGCTCATGATGCTGTTTGGACCCATTGTATTATTAATAGGGAAGCACTTGCTTCACAGCATTTGAGTGTTGATTTGAATGAAGTCCAGCAAACTGTCATAAATGTGGTAAACTTTATTAAAACTCGACCTCATAGAGCTAGATTTTTCAGTAAAATGTGTCACGATATGGGGGCTGAGCATACGTCTCTCTTATTTTATAGCAGTACTCGATGGTTTTCCATAGGAAATGTATTATTGCGCATTTTTGAACTTAGGCGGGAACTCTATTCTTATCTTGAAGAAGAAAACCATGTCAGTGCTAAGTGCTTTCTGGACACTGACTTCCTGTTAAAAGTTGAATACCTCTGTGATCTTTTTGAAAAGTTGAACTCGTTGAATAAGCTTCTGCAAGGAAGTGAAATTCATTTGATTCAACTTATTGGCAAAGTTTCGGCCTTCAAAAAGAAGCTTCTTCTTTGGAAGAGAAAAATCAATGAAGGATGAAAAATATACTTCCCAGGTTTGCAGCAGTTCATTACAGACAATGAAATAGATTTTAGTGCAGATATTGTTTCTATAATTCAAGGACACTTATCTCAACTCAGTGTTCATTTTAGAAAAAAACTTTCATGAAAACTGTGACAGGTTTCAGTGGGTTTAAAATCTCTTCAGTAGTGATGCTCCTTCAGACTTCAGTACTGCAGAAGAGGAAGAACTGATAGAACTTTCATCAGACTCTTCACTACAAGCGAAGTTTCCATCCATGGCATTGCCAACATTTTGGTATTCAGTAAAACAGGAGTTCCCAAGCTTGAGCAAGAGAGCACTGAAGATATTAATACCTTTTGCAACCTCCTATCTCTGCGAGGCTGGGTTTTCAGCAGTGGCTGTCATAAAAACCAGTTCAGATCAAGACTTGATGTGGAAAAGGAAGTGACGGTAGCTGTATCTCAATTGGTGCCAAGATTTGACAAGCTGTGTAACAACAAGCAAGCTCATGTTTCACACTGAGGTGACTGGTACATCATTTTTTTTTTAGTTTTACTATACAAGTTTTTTGTTATAGAGATTGAATCATGAGTGCAGTATATCAGTGAATGATTTTCTGACAAAAATATTTAAAAAATGTTAGAAATAAACTACTTTATCTGTGCTGTTTTCTTTTTTATAGTAAGAGTTTTCAAAGTGCACTTTGTGTATATTTCTTCTTGTACATGTGATTTTTTTCATAGATTGTCCAATTGCATTTTTTTTTAAATTACATTAAAAAATTACATTGTTTAAAAACCTGTCCAAAGCTCTCCTGTTCAAAAAAAGGTTAGGCTAAATGTCGAAACATTGCTAGAGTTTTTACCAGTTATCCCACAGGGGAGCCACAGAAAGAATGTAGTTGGTCAGGGGAGCCATGGACTCAAAAAGGTTGAAAACTGCTGACTTAGTGAGTTTAATATTGGTACATGAAAAATGTTGTGGGAAAAGTTGTGATCCATCTATGAAATTAAATAATTCAGTACACACAAGTAGTTGTCATGTTACAAGCAGACAGACTCTCAGAGCAGTGGTGGTTTGATAATTACAAATCTGAAGTTTGTCATGCAATGAATGCTTACCTTGTAGAAGTCATATCACTGCTGTATTAACATATTACACCTTAATTTACATTCCTAGCAGCCTCACAGACAAATAATTTTAGCATCATAAACAGGATTTTAAAAAAACTAAAATGGCATATTTAATTAGGATTTTGAGAACGCTGTAAAAATTATGAGGTCACTGAAATGAGTATACAGTGACATTTTGTCTATCTTCCCTTGTAATTTTCATGACATGTCTATGCCTAACAACAGAAACAACATATTGACTGAGACAGGCGGTATTTAAGAATTGTAAAAACAATTAAATTAAATAATGCAAAAAGACCACATATATCAAGGTCATTTAGTTGTGAGAATGTTTGCCTTCCAAACAAACAATCTGTGTTTCATTCCTGGTAGACTTTAAAAAACAAAAAAAATTCTTCATTAAATTTTAATTCAGTCATACAAATGACAGTGTACTGGAAGGTGGGAATATATTTGCACTTCCATTAATGCAAATACATTCATTATTTGCAAAAGTGGAAAAATTTTTATTTCCAAAAAATATGTGCTTAGTGCAAACATTATGTTTATTCAATTTCTGTGCATAACAAATTACACTATGTTGAGTAAGATGTATGTATAGATCAGAAACTGTAGAACTGTGTAGTTGAAACTTAAAAATAAACAAAGTTATCTATTATTTTTAATTCAGTCGTCAACGTCGAGCATGCTGGTATATGAAAATATTTTTATTTACTTCTAATAATGATGATACATTCTGTGCTTGTATGTTGAGACAGAATGTCAAATAAATATAAATAGTACCAATAACATGTAGAAACATTCAAACTTTGAGCACTATATTAACATCATGTATAAGCTAATTCACAGAACAACCTCAGCAAAGCATCATTCTAGAAAATGAGAAACAACCTATAAAATACGTCATTCTCAATGACAGTAAGAATGTGTGGTTCTCTAGTGCTCAGTGAATAAAAACTGTATAAACTACCTTCACAGGATATTATGATTATGATAAGGAAAGGTGTTTGATGCAATGTTGCAAATGTAGATCTGTTCAATAAATTAGTGAGCTAAAACACACTGATAGTTTACTAAAATAATTAACAAATAACTTACTCACTTCATAGCCTGGTTCCAGTTTTACTTTTCCATCACTGAATGCAGGTGTAGTCTCAACATGACTTGAAGTCTGAGAAGAAATAGTGATGGACCATAGCACTAGCAGGATATCTTACACTGCAGTATGGCGGTACACCTAATGTACATATAAAAGAGACATCAATGGAATATGCGTAACAGACAAGTTACAAATATTATCTACATTAATTAAGCTACACTACATGTTTATGTAAAACATAACATTAAATTCTTCTTCTTCCGTCCTTTGCCACCGACCGTCAAAGCAGTCAGTGGCCATTACGCCTAGTGGCGTCTTAGGGCAACAGCAGATAGGTTTTCTTTGCCATTGTTTCGCATCACGCCTATTGGCGTCTTTAGGGCAATGGCAAATCAATCCATTTGCTGTTGTTTCCGTAATTACATTAAATTGTAACCTCATTATTTTGTTCCTTTTTTACCCTGACAGCATGACGAGAGATGCCATTTTTAATTCTCATTTCATCCTGGTGGGGGAAAAAAAAATCACAAGAGGATGTCATATGATAAGAGTTCATTATGTAGCATGTCCTTTGCAGAACGTCGCTCTCATCACAGCCCGCCTAAAAGACTCTCGATCTCTAGCCAGCCCTCCTGCTTCTTCCATTGTCGTATTCAAGGTGTCTTCAATGTCCTGTGTCCACCGTCGTCTTGGTCGGCCCCTGCCTCACCTTCCAGGTACCATACCCTCCATCACTGCTCTCTCTAAGCCACTATGACGTTTAATGTGGCCAAAATATTTAAGTTTCCGGGACATGATATTGTTTATGAGCCAGTTTTCCTCGATGTTCAGGTCATGTAGGATGTCTATATTTTTCTTTTTCTTGGCCCAAGATATTCTGAGAATTTTTCTGTAACACTTTGCTTCGAAAGGTTCGATTTTTTTCTTTAATGTTTGAGTAATGGTCCATGATTCACATCCATATGTTGCTACCGGAAAGATGCACGTTCTCAGAAGTTTTACTTTTATTAATTTGCTGGTGTTATGCCTTAGGTTCTTCATTTTATTTAACCTCTGCATTGCTATGGCCAGTCTCCTTCTGACCTCTTTTGAGCAGTCTCCATTGTTGTTAATTATGGAGCCAAGATATTCAAAATTTGTGACATTTTCAATTTCCTCTTTACTGATGGTAATTTTTGGTTGGCATCTTGTTTTTGTCTGTGGACATTATCTTTGTTTTTTTTTTTTGTGTGTTCAGAAAAAGATTCTGATCCTCACTGTGTCTTTTAACAGACAGGATTAACTGTTCTAGTCCCTTGGCACTGTTTAAAAGAATAACTCTGTCATCTGCGTACCTGAGTTCTGGGATCGCATTTCCACCAATTGTGAACAGATCGCAATGTTCACATTCTTGGTCACTCCGAACATTTCTCATTATATTTTCTGCATAGATGTTAAACAAGTATGGAGCAAGGATGCAACCCTGTCTTACTCCCCTTTTCACCTCAAACCATCCTGATGTTTCCCCCGCTACTCTGACAGCTGCTTGTTGTTTATGGTATAGTGTTTCAATTAGATGGATCAAATGTGCCGGAAACCCCATGTCTCTCATGATGTTCCACAATTTCTGATGTTGTACACAGTCAAAGGCCTTGGTGTAATGTACAAAACAGGCATGAAGATCTACATTGCATTCTCTGCATTTCTCGAGGATGTTTCTCACATTAAAGATGTGATCTCTCGTACCTCTGCCTTATCTAAAACCCGCCTGTACTTCATGTATTTCATGTTGTAACTTTCTTTCTATCCTCTTCATGATAAGCCAGCCGCAAGAGGATTTTGCTGGCATGACTTATTAAAGCAATAGAACGATAGTTAGTACTCAGTTTTAAATTGCCTTTCTTTGGGAGAGGGATATACACATATCTTGTCCATGCTTTGGGCCAGATTGCACTGTTCCAGATCTTCACACATAGTGCATGATAAACGAGGACACTGGCCTCTCCTCCTGCTTGGATTAGTTCAGTTGGTATATCATCACATCCTGGTGATTTCCCTTTCTTCAGGCTATTGACTGCTACACGTACTTCATCTAATATAGGTTCTGGCTCTCTCTCTTCACTTTCAATCGTCATGTCTGGGGTCTTTGTACTATCTTCATACATTTCTCTACAGTACTCCTTCCATCTCTCCAATATATCCTTACTTTCTGTTAATATGTTACCATTTTTATCATTGATTACATATAATGATGGTCTAAAATCATCTGTTAGCGTTCTGATTTCCTTGAACATATCCCCATCTTTTCCTTGAAATTGCAGCTTTTCTATTCTATTGCAGGTGTTCGTTATGTACTGTTTCTTGTCTTTCCTAATCTCTCTCCTGATGTTTCTTGTGCAGTTTTTGTATTTGTCACTGTTCCGTTCTACTCCTGTTTGCTTCAATTTTCTTCTTTTTTCTATGAGCCTCAATGTTTCCTCCGTGATGTATATCTGCTTCTTATGCACTTTTCTAGGGATCATGTTTTCTTCTGATGTGATGAGAATATCTCTCACATGTGTGGCTAGCTCATCCGGTGTCATATCCTCTTGTACAACCATCAGTGCTTTGAATTTGTTTTGTACTTCTAAGTTATATTCAGGTGGTATGGCGCTTACATCGAGACGGAGAGGTCGAGCACCTTTCGTCACTTTTTTCAATTTTAACTTAAAATCTGCATTTAGTAGCTCATGATCTGACTCACAATCTGCCCCTGGGAGTGTCTTTGTAGATGATATACCTGACCTCCATCTTTGTTGTATCAAGATGTAATCTATTTGATTCCTGCTGTTGCCATCTGGTGAGGTCCATGTGTAGAGCCTTCTGGGATGTTGTCTAAATAGGGTATTTGTAATAGAGAGGTTGTTTTCTAAGCAGAATTTGATTAGTTTTTCTCCTCTTTTGTTTCTATGTCCTATACCGAATGGACCTCGCACCTTTTTCTCTTCCTCTGTTCTTTCGATGCCAACTTTCACGTTAAAGTCGCCCATGATTATCATGATATCCCTTTTTTCCACTTTCCCTAAAGTCTCTTGTAAACTGTTGTAAAATTCCTCAATTTCATCATCATCTGCTGCAGATGTGGGTGCATAAACTTGTAAAATTGTGATGTTTCTTTCCTTTCTCTTGAGTCTAATCATGATAAGTCGATCTCTAATTGGATTGTATTCAAGTAGTGCTATAGATGCTTTCTTTGTCAGGAGGAAACCAACCCTGCTCTGACCGCCCTTTTCCTTCCCTGAGTATATGAAGGTCTCTCCTGTTTGAGTTATAAAATGACCTTGTCTGGCCCATCTATGTTCAGAAATGCCCAATATGTCTGTTTTGGTTCTTTCCATTTCTTTCTTCTTCTTCTTCTTCTTCTTCTTCTTTGATCCACTGTCACTGAGCGTTGGCTCTTGGTGACCTTGATGCCATTATATGGTACTGCGCAGTTCGTATAAGCTGTTCTTAGCTGCCATACAGTGTATTGTCTATGGATGGGTTGTGTGGTAGCAGTTGTTGTCTCAGTCCCTGGAGTGCAGGGCACTGTAGCAGGTGGTGTTCTACTGTCTCCAACGGGTTAGGGCAGTGTCTACATTTTGCAAAATTTTTGAACTTAGTCTGTTTCTGTGGCCATTTAGTGTAGAGTGGCCTGTTCTCAATCTGAAGATTTTGGTTTGGTACCTTCGTTCGATATCGTTCATAGCATCTTTCTTATTTGGGGATGTTTGGTGAATGAAGAGTCTTCTTCCTGTTTTAGCCTGTGCCCACGTGTTCAGCCAAACTTCTTTACAGTTGTTTTTGACTATTTGTTTAACTGTTAACATACTCAGTGGTTGATCAATCTGTGGCATTTTTGCTCCCTTCTTTGCCAGTCTATCAGCAACTTCATTTAATGTGATGTTTATGTGGCCAGGTATCCATTGCATGTATATTTCTGTTCCGTACAAGTTCATAATTTTGTGGCATGTTTCTTGGACCTTCTAGATAGTATTGATTGGGTTGGTTTTCCAGTTTCCTATTGCCAAGAGGGCAGCCTGCGAGTCTGAGAATACTACAACATCATTTGGTTCCATTTCGTCTGATTCAAAGAGTTCAAAAATTCTAGTTAGGGTTTTCTGGATGGCGACTACTTCGGCTTCGTAGTTTGTGAACCAGATACCACAGGGACCTGCAATTTTGACGGGTTCTTCAGTACTGGGTGGGATGATTATGGCCCCGTATCCAGCATTTATGACTGCTTTGAAAGCTGACCCGTCTGTATAGGCATGGATAATGTCTTTATCATACTGACAGATGGTTTCCATGGCAAGTGTTTTCAGCAGCGTAGGTATGAGGCTTTTATTTGCGGGTTGTAGAAGGTTTGTACGTATTATTGGTCTTTTTTAGTTCTACGTGAGGTGGTAGGTCAGGCACAGCTTGAGTAGGTAGTCTAGTCTCTGGTATGTAGTGCTTCCCTGAAAGCTCTTGGTACCTTCTAGTGAAAGGTGTCTTTTTAATTCGGTACCTGGAGTTGAGGTCACCGATAACGTTTTTGCAGGGGTCATCTTTGTCAGCTCGCAAGAATCTTTCTGCCGTGATAATGACTGATTTTTCTCTCCTTAGTTCTAGGGGTTCCACATTGGCGGAAATCTCACATGCACTGGTCGGAGTAGTTCGCAAGCCTCCACAGATGAATCTGAGTGCCTGGTTTTGTATGCGATCTAGTTTCAGTCTGAGTGTTGGGCCAGCAGTGGCTTGCAGGGGTAGAGAGTAATCCATAACTGAGCGCACGTATCCCAAGTACAGTTGTCGTAGGATGCTCTGATTGGATCCCAAATCAGTGCTTGCCAAACGCTTTATGAGGTTTAGCCTTCTAGAGGCCTTAGCAGTTAGGGACTCAACATGTGTTTTGTATGTGAGTCGGGTATCTAGCTGTATCCCTAGATAAGTCGGATTGTTCTCTTTAGCTAGCTTTGCATCATCAAGTTTTAAATCCAGTTCTTTCTTTACTGTTTTGTTGCTGAGTGTGAATATAGTGTAGACTGTCTTACTCGTGTTGATCACCATTTTCCAGAAGCTGCAGTAGGTTGTTAGAGCAGCCAGTGCACGGTTTAGTTTCTTTTGCAGTTGCAAGTGGGACTTCCCTTCTGCCCAAAAGACCAGGTCATCAGCAAACAAGGCGCTGGGTAATTCAAGGTAGTCTGCCAGATCGTTTATGTATATGAGGAAGAGGGTGCAGCTTAGGGCCGAGCCTTGTGGGAGGCCTTCTTGGATGGTTCTTTTCCCTGATGTTGCTCCGTTGACCGTTGTGGAGATGGTTCTATTTGTGAGGAAATCTTTTATCCAACGAAACATTCTTCCTTCTATGCCCATCTTCTGCATCTTGAAAAATAGACCGTCTCTCCATACTCTGTCATATGCCTGCTTGAGGTCTACGAAAACTGCGGCCACATGATTTTTATCCTGGAAAGCATCGGCAATGTGTTGTACCAATCGGATTACCTGGTCAACAGTCTGTCTTCCTCTTCTAAATCCCGCTTGTCTGGCCCATCTATGTTCAGAAATGCCAGTATGTCTGTTTTGGTTCTTTCCATTTCTTTACTAATCATACAAAGTTTTCCCTGATGTAGGCTTCTTACATTCCACATACCTATTCTTAATTTTTTCTTTAGTCCGATGTCAGGCCTTTCCGCAGTAACAGTCAGGTTTTTGGCCATCATCACCATTACTTGTACTTGCTCTGGCATCGTTCTCTTCCCCAGTTCGCATAGTCGATCTGCCTGACCTGGGGGCCACACCATCAGATCTTTGTGTTTCGAGATTCATCATTCTTTGCTGTCATGATTTCTTGGCAATATACATTCAGTAGTTTGCCATTGCTTTCTGAACGGTTCTGGCCGCTTACCACCTTTGGTCCCTAGTGCGCCCTGAAGCCCGATACCAGGCCGAGCCAGCTCCTGCCTTCAAAGTCGTTGTTGAATAAATCGATCATCCATCTCTTCCGCCAGCAGCTTTGTGTACTAATGAGGGGGGACTCCCTTCTTTACTTTGCTGAGCATAGTTTAGCCTGCTAGCCAAAGCTGTTGTCCGGGGGGGGGGGGGGTGGCGCTGCCGTACACAAGCAGACTCTGGGAGCCATACGTGAGCTGGGCAGAAGTGGTGGAACCAAATAGGATCCAGGCCATCCCAAAAGGGATGTGGCTGCCTCTCCCCGTAAGGTACTGTCCCGTACACACTCCTGCCCTACCCCCCCCCCCCTCCTGATAAGAGTAATATTCTTAAAAATATACATGATTTTCTTGAGAAATCAATAAAGTCTAAATATTTAATCTATTTCCCACTTTTTAGCAACCTGATCATAGAAAAGGGTAGGGGCTAACATTATGAAGAATTACTTCGTCAATAGTAACAAGTCCAAAAAAAAAAAAGGAAAAAATACTCAACTTTACAATCCCACTCTAATTTAATTGTTTCGTCCATAAATGGGAACTGTGTTTGACTATTTCTTGGAGGCTGGAAAGAAAAATTATGTTTCATATAAATATACAACAAAGTTTGAAATCCTTAAAATAATAAGTAGAAGTCATTGAGATCATATAAGATACTTCAACTTATCCAAAATTCTGCTGATAAATTTTTGTTCAAAATGAACATTTATGTCAAAATAAGAGGTAAAGTATGAAGCAATTATTTTAACTGTTCAGAAACATGAATTTTGATGTTAAATTTTTATTTCTGCATCTTTTAACATTTTCAAAAGCAATTTAATGAAGCCCAAAATGTAGTGTTAAGTTAATTGCTAGTTGGGGTAGGGACCTACATTAGGAAGAATTAGTGTGTCAGTTGTAACAAGGGACAAACAAAAACTCACTTTACAATCCTGCTCTACTTTAATTTTTTTCATCCATAAATGGGAAATGTGTTTGACTATTTCTTGGAGGCTGGAGAATAAAATTATATTTTATATACAACAAAGTTTTAAATTCTAAAATAAGCAAAAAACTCTAGTGGAGTAGAAGATGATGTAGAGATGTAAGTTGTGATACATTATATTAGAGAAAAAAAAAATAGCAGTTTCTATCAATCTGTAGTATTTATCCCAACAAATATTCTTGCTGCACATATGCTTTGATTGCCACTTGAAGGTTATGGCACCATTGTTAGAACAAATCTACACCGATGCATGATTAAAACTTCTGCACACAAATAAAACATTTTATTAAAAATAAAAATAAATTGTTAAGCTTATATACAAATACAATCTGTAAAAATAAAATTATATACTTACTTACTTACTTAGTCGTTCCCCTTCTACCGTGAGCTGTAGAGGTTTGGAAGAGAGAGCGCCAGGCTATCCTATCGGGCTGACTTCCTCCTGGCCTGGTTCCATTCCAGTCCTCGGTCCTTCAAAGATTGTCTAATGTTGTCCTCCCAGCGGACTCTGGGGGTCTGGATCCTTGGCTCTTTGTTTCCAATGCTTGTCGTGGTAGCCGATCTTCTCCCATTCTGCAGACAAGGCCAAACCATCTTAATTGGGACTGTTCTACTTGCGTCATCAGGGGGTGGGATTTAAGGCCTTGACGTATCGTCTGGTTGCGTACCATGTCTCTTCTTGTTACTTCAACCACTTTCCTCAGATACCTCATTTCAGAGCTGACCAAGACCCTACTAAACCTCCACGTAGTGGTCCTGGAAACAGGCTGCATCACTGCAGTCTGGCTGAGAGAGTAGGGATCGAAGGGGGAAGGCTGTGATGAAGTCAGATGTGTCGGCCGAAAGGAGAAAATATCGCAGCTCCGCTGAAAACGGACTCGATGCAACCAACGTCCTTTTCATGACGAACGAGGAAGAAGAAGAAATGAAAAAACGGAAGACAAATTTTTGTTGTCTCTCAAATCCACAATACCTTTCTCCCCCGTACGTACTGGATTTAGCGTGTCAAATCCTGAACACCCCCCCCCTTTTTTGCTACTAAATGCCCACTGTTTACTACTGAACGCCCACCTCTGGCCCCTTTTTTCCATATCGCCCCCTTGGATCCGTCCAAAGCACCCAGGGCGGCGGTACCGCCCACTTTAGGAACCACTGAGTTAGATGAAAGATTTGAAGCCCTTAAGATCTGAATATATAGAAGAATGAGGTTGTGAAAAATCGTCTGTGCATGTACTTTTGAGCCCTTCTTTCTTTCCTTCATCATCCTATTATTTAGGTGCACTTTTTGTAACTGTCGTTCTCTTTGACAGTATCACTTCATTTTCGCATATTTTATGCCCTACATTTTTTGCTCTGAGCCGCTCCCAGACTTGTTTATGTTCCGCTAGGTGAATCGCAATAATACCAGGCTAATTAGACAGGTCAGCGGATAATACTGTTATCACGTAAGTCGCCTAGCCACCTTTGATAGATACCACCCTGCAGAGTACAGAAAGAAAGCCATATTGTTTATCTAAGCTGTCAGATCGGCGGACTCATGAAAACACAGGCGCTGGCCCATCTTTGTATCAATATTCCAGATAATCTGTCTGGGGAGCCAATATGGTGAGAAAGCATCTAGACGGGGAAAAGTTCACAGTTTTATTTGTGAGTTTGCATAAAGACGCAATCGGAAGTATTAGTATTACTGCCTTATTAGAAAGAGGTCACGTGTTGGAATTTTAAAATTTGACATTTTAAAACACGTGTGGGAGATTATGATTTAATACCCCGACTCATATAGTTTTAAAGAGCTTACCATTGGCTTGAGGAGGATTCAACTTATTTCTGTTTCCTGGTGAGTTAAGTAAAACAAAAATGGCTGCTGTACCATGCAATGGAAAGCACGTGGCACCTGGGCCTATTACAATTTCTTTCTTTTCTTTTTTATTTATTACTATTCCTAATTTAAATTATCACTTCTAGCTAGTGTCAAGCAATCAACAAATACTAATTATAATCAACTGCTTAATTTGTGTACAGAATAGAAACAGAAATAAATTCAACTTATCTGGCTTGTATTTCTCGCGATGCTTCGTCTCAAAAATACACCACGTGGACTGGTCACGGTTGTGGCATGTCTGATCTCTCTGGAAGTCAAAAATGGAATCCGAATGTAGAGCCCCTACTAACAGACCAGGACCTGTTTTATAGTAACAACTCTCTGATGCAACTTCGGAACACATGCACGGGAAGACCGACACGATACGTAATAGATCTAGAATTATCTTCCAAAAGATGCAACTACCACCAATTGACGTAATAACCGGGCTACTACCTAAATTAAAATCGAAAACAATCGTAAGAGTTTCCCTTGAAACATGCCACTACAAAGAATAGTCCTAACAGTTTTCCATCTCTTCTACAAACAAACTAATGCCTGCTCACCGTAAAATTAACATAACAAGATTCTAACACCTGCTTCAGAACATCAGCCGACTCGTGAAAGCTTCTTGACAATCATAACATTTTATTCCCGCTATCCCACATCAGACGAATTCCGCTATCCAAGGGACACTACAAATCTCCGAGCGAACGAGCGTGTCTCTCCCCTGAAAATGGAGATCAAAGGAATACATTTGCTCGCCCGTGATCACAAAGCCAGATGCCGCTGTAAGTTTCCTAAAGTTACGTCTAATAACTGACCGTTTTACTGCTCTACCTACGCGAAGGATGAAACCACAATAGACCATGCAACCACGCACGTAGTTGTTACCCCCACTCCGAGAAGAAAGGGGTGATGGGGTTGTTCCTGCAATTATTAGAGCCATAAAGAATAACCAAGAAATGTTTACAAGTCAGGAACCCTGAAAGAATAGAACAAAAAGGAAACAATAATGAAAAAGAATGGGGCGAGTTGAAATTAAAAATAACAGGCAACTCGCCACATTACTCCACCCTTTTGAGGTCGGGACTCCCGGCCTGAAGACTGTAATTTATCGTTTCACATTCGCCCCTGTTTACGTCCGTAGAGATCCGTCTATTCTTACTTACTTAGTCGTTCCCCTTCTACCGTGAGGTGTAGAGGTTTGGAAGAGAGAGCGCCAGACTATCCTATCGGCTGTCTTCCTCCTGGCCTGGTTCCATTCTAGTCCTCGGTCCTTCAAAGAGTGTCTAATGTTGTCCTCCCAGCGGACTCTGCGTCATCCTGGGGGTCTGGATCCCTGGCTCTTTGTTTCCCATGCTTGTCGTGGTAGCCGATCTTCTCCCATTCTGCAGACATGGCCAAACCATCTTAGTTGGGACTGTTCTACTTGGGTATGCAGGGGGTGGAATTTTAAGCCTTGGCGTATCGTCTGGTTGCGTACCATGTCTCTTCTTGTTACTTCAACCACCTTCCTCAGATACCTCATTTCTGAGGTTTGGCTCTGGCTTTTATAAGTTGTAGTCATTGCCCATGACTCGCATCCATATGTCAAGATTGGGACATAGGTGGAGCGGCATACAGCCATCTTCGTTTTCTTACCAACCTCTCTCTTGCTGAGGAATCCTCGATTTATGGCCTGAAAAAGTCTCCCAACTGCTGCTTTTCGAGTGGCCAACTCTTATTTGATGCCTCCCTTTCGGTCTGTAATAGCTCCGAGATATTTAAAGTGGTCGACCTGCTCCAGGACCTGTTCTCCCAGCTTAATCTGATGTCTTCTTTTTTCTCGTGATATCACCATAGATTTTGTTTTAGACCTGCTTATGACCATCCCTCTCTTCTCCAATAAAACGGTATTCAATCAGTTTTACAAATAAAGGTTCACAAGAAACAAGGGACGTTTCGGATTTTACCCTTCATCAGCCACAAACAGGTGACAACGACAAGAATTACATATAGGTACTACAAAACTATACGATGATGATGACGATCTCTGAAATACATATCTGTCTCATCTTCCAGTACCCCACTGAATACTTTCTTGTTCTCTCCTTACATGACTTGATAACATCGTCCATGAGGAGTATGAAAAGATAAGGTGACAGGATATCACCTTGTCTTACACCGGCGGTGATCCTGAACTCTTCTGACTTATGGTTTGCTGTCCTCCCATAATTTCTGCAAGACTTGTAGAAGCTCTGTATAGCATGAATCAGAGGTGCTGGAATGTTCTTCCTTGCTAAACAGTCCCAAAGTTTGCTCCAGGGGACCCTGTCAAATGCCTTTTCCAGATCTATGAAACAAAGATAGATCTCACTCTTATACTTAAGGGCCTTTTCACTCAGCTGTCTGAGTGTGAAGATTAGGTCTTGAGTACTTCGGTTTGCTCGGAATCCGCAATTGTGGCTCAGCTAGGCGTCGAAGTCTCTGCTCTAGGATTCTAGAGTAGATTTTACCAGGAACACTGAGAAGGGATATGCCTCTATGGTTTCCACATTGTCGATTGTCACCCTTTTTGAAAATTGGTTTTATGATGGCAATCTCCCAGTCCTTTGGTATGGTCTTGTTGCACCACGCTTCCTGTAGGACCCTTAAGAGTAATAGGTCGCCTGATGCTCCCATGTACTTAACCATCATGCCCTGCTGCTTTGCCCATCTTGACTTTCTCCAGTGCTGCCTTCAGTTCTTCCATCTTTATATCATCTTCATCACCATTGGTTTCCTCTTCTGTGCTAGTGGTTATCATTTCTGATGTTTGACCTTGCTCACCACCAAGGAGTTCTGAGAAATATTCTTTCCATCTTTCCATTACTTCCTTCGGGGCCATTTGCCTTGCTTGTCCTTTATAAATTTGAGAGGGCATTGTTTTTCCTTCCTCATATTCTTTAGGGTCTTATAGAACATTTTCTGGTTTTCTTGCGCATCTTTTTCTAGCTTTTCTCCAAATTCTTCCCAGGACTTCTGTTTTGCTGCTAGCACCTTGTTCTTTGTTTCTGTTCTGAGTATTACATATTCTCTATATTTTTCTATTTGTCCTGCTGTGTTTTTAGCTCCTAAGTATTATTTCCATGCCATTTTCTTCTCTCTTATTTTCTCTTTGACTTCCTCTGTCCACCAAGGTGTCCTCTTTCTCTTGTTCCCAAGTCGGGCTTCACCAAATGCTTCTGCAGCAGCTGTCTTTATGATGTCCTTGAATTTAAGCCACAGGGTTTCCAAGTCATCAGGTCGTTTCACATTCGCCCTTTGTTTACGTCAGTAGAGATCCGTCTATTCTTCGCCCTGCAAATGTAGGTTTGCTGGGCCACCGGGCCATGACATGCCTCTTTTCCCCACGAACCTGGCCTCGATCAAATAGATCGCGCCGTCTGTTTTTCGTCGTCATAGATATCAGCAACATTTGTGATTTGTGGCGCCCACTTAACTAACCGAACACTGAACAGATAATCAGCCTGTTACTCGCTGTCAGATCATTGGTCGACGCGGGCGTGTATGTTTATGGTTGGCAGGCCTGTATCTAACTGACCTGAGATAACGGCGACCTACCGGAATGTCCCCCGAGCGAGAATCACTGTTTCGCTATTGGAGCAGTTTGTTGGCCGAAGAAACACGCACATATTTCTTCTTCTTTCGAGACTGAGTTATAAACACAACTTGAACATGGAAACTCGATTCAACTCTGCTGAAAGTCTGTAACAACTGGCCAACGGTTCTTCACATTTATTGCGACGATACTGTCATGCTTAGATAGGTTAAAGTTATTTAAGGTACCGCCTGAGTATAGAAGATGGCGATAATACGTGAGAAGTAAAAGTGTAAGAAATAGAGTTTCACGTGAATAGTTTAAGGAGAAGATCTGTCTCTGGACTGAATAGTTCCTCTAGTCCAGCCTATCTATACGACTATAATTTAGTATAAGACAATCTTGCACCCCCTTATATTGAGAAATATAAGTTTACTAAACACCTACACACACAGTTATGTGACAACAAGACACGCAAACGTGAAAAAACTATGGTTAAATGGGTATGGGTCTGACCAACACACACAAAGTTAGTTCCTTTGTTGTTTATTATCACTAAACTTTACAACATTGAATATCTAAAAGAGAAAGATCAAATACATCAGAATTACACGCATAGAAAAATAGCAGTATACCTATGCCCTCCCCTCCTTGAGAAGATAAGAAAAGTTAATAACCCCAAAGGTTAAAGGTTAGCAATAGGTTATAGTATAGACAGTAAAGAAAGAACACAGTTCCCACTAAACGTTATCCAATAACTAAAGAAAAATATTTCTCTCTCTCTCTCTGTCATACGTGGCCACACAATCTCGCTTCTTTCCCTATTCTTGGTGGGACAATCTGTTGGACGTAAAAATCCATGAATGTATTTATAAGGTCCAGAGTAATTATCGTCCGAATTGGGCACCAGTCCCTCATTTTCAATAATTAAATTTAATAAAGGGGAACGCCTGATTTGGTGGTAGATTTCCTGGATACACAATGTCACCAAGAATAGTTAAAGCCGAGAATCTCTGAAGATCTGGTGTTCGTCGTAAACCGTAGGAAAACATCTGATTGCTAAAAACTGTTAATTATTGTTATTTAATGATGATGTTAAATCCTACCGGCTGGCTCTGGTGAGTGCCGATTCGGAAATAGCGTAACTCTTCTGGACAAATATCCTCTGGAAACGACTATCAGTAGTCGAGAGAACAGTTAGATCTTGCACGCCCCAGTAAGCTGATAAAAATGCAAATAAAATATATATATGGGTGTTTGTAAGTCCTGTTAAAATTTACTATTAAATTGTTCGTTTGTCTCTGTGGCCTGTCCTGTTCACAACTAAAACTTGAAGACACGTCAGCTAACAGAAGACAACTTTAATCCAATCAGTAAAAATTGAGACAAGGCCCAAGATATAGCCAAATAAAAAAGCCACTGGTCGCCGTTTGATCAGGTCATGCCTAAAGGATATAGGAAAATTATAACAAAATTACTGCTAATAATATCTACATATATGCACACGGAAGGGGACGAGACAATCTCTCATCCGCTCCGTCAGTCTTGATTAAAGTTAAAAGGCACACGTTATGTCTATCCTTTCCTATCGCGCATCGCTTAGCAGGTGCAAGTTTGGTTGAGGCATGCAGCCTTTTCCCCCTTCTGCTCCGGTCAACGATCAGCGCATAATGTTAGTTATGAATAAATTATCCTTACACGCACTCAAAAAATATCGCCTGTCATTAATAACTATTAGATTTTTCGCGTCAGTTTCTTTAGTCGTATGAGATAGTCAAACATAGTCACTTACTAAATTACACACAATGAAATAAAAGTGAATTGTATTCCGTCAATTATTAGTCGCTTAGAGTATTTAATAGTCAACTAAACCGTCTCTTTCTGTGTGATAGCGGGTGATTAAATTGACATACAGCTGAAACATCTGGAATAAAAATAGCTACGCGTTATTTAATTCGCTAGTCTTAACACCTAGAAAATCACAGTGAATTTAAGATGCTAAAACTTTTAACACTTTAATACACTTAAGCTCAAATTTAAATATTACAAGAAATCCAGAAAGAAAACACCACGAACTATTAACACATCTATTCCCAATGGTTCTAGATAACGTGTTTAGACTCTCCGAAAAAATCTGAGCGACTGATAACTAATTTGAGAAAGACGCAGTTTATATACGATCATGTTGTTATGATCTCTAGAAGATGTGAATTCTCACACTCTGCTTCCCAGCAGAGAGATCTGAAACTACGTTTCCCAGATAAAGGGTTTTACGGTTGCTTCTGTCGGCCGTTGCTAATCGACAACAAAAGCTTAACCCGTGTAGCGGGCTCCCGTCCGAGATTGTTCCTGTTTCTCAATATCAAAGGATTTGCTCCCCTTATGGAGAATCTTTAAAGGCCGTTACACTTCCGCGTGTTTTCCACGTGCAATCTGCTCGTTATCGTAATATTGACAGATAAGCTCGAGTGAGAAACTTGCGTAAACGAACGTGGTTCGCCACCTACTATGAATGACAGGTTGCAAATATTGGTAAACAAGCTCTATTGATATGGTCAAGTAAAAAGAGGCATGGATTAAAAGGTGAGTTAGACAGGCAGAGAAATGCGTGACTTAGCAAATCTTAAAACTACGCTGAGGTCACGAAAGGCTGTCGGATACAGGAGGTTTTATTTCCATAATACGTCACAGTTCGTCCGAGCTTGAAGATGTGGAACCCTTTCATTTCTCATTTATAGAAATATAACTACTGTCATCCTTAGCTATTGTATGATTGCTATCCTCCATTGCATCATCGTCCGCTATGCTCCAATTTCGACTCATAAAATCCGCTCCAACATTCTCATTTCCTGGTATATATATACATATATATATATATATATATATATATATATATATATATATATATATATATATATATATATATATATATATATATATATATATATATATATATATATATATATCACTTTGAACGAGTAAACGCTTAACAGTAGAGCCCAACGCATAATCTTTGCGTTAAATTCCTTATTGGCTCATAGGAATGCCAATGGAGCATGATCAGTTTGTATCGTGAATGAAACGCTATATATAAATTCATGGTGTCTCCTGATTCCATTCACGAGTGCCAAACATTCTCTCTCCACGTTCGAATAATTCCTTTCTGCTGTATTCAGTTTACGGCTGCCATATGCAACTGGAAATAACAAGTTTGGATGCTGGTCATCTGCTTAAAGCAATGTTGATCCGATTCCCTGTCCGCTGGCATCTACACGCAAAGCAAAAGGTTTCTTAAGGTCATTTATAACCGTCCACTCCCAAAGGAGCATAGGCCTTCAACAAACACATGCCAAGTACTCCTGTCACCTGCAATCATCTCAAGTTCTTTCCACGTTCTCCTTATCATTTTCATGTCTGTTTCCAGCTCTCTTCTCCATGTGCTTCTTGGTCTACCTCTGCCTCTCTTGCCCTGGGGGTTCCAGAACAGGGACTGCCTCGTAATGCTATCAACAGGTTTCCTCAGTGTGTGTCCTATCCATTGCCATCGTCTTCTTCTCATCTCTTGTTCCACTGGCACTTGTCTAGTTCTTGTCATCAGTTCCACGTTGGTAACCTTATCATACCATTTTAATCCCTCTATTCTACGCAAGCATCCATTTATGAAAGTCTGTAGCATTTTGGTTGTTGTTTTTGTTGTTCTTCATGTCTCAGAGCCATACAATAGGACTGACTTCACATTTGAGTTGAAGATTCTTATTTTCGTGTTGGATCCGATTTCTCTTGATCTCCATATATTTCCCAGTGCTATAAAAGCTCCTCTTGCTTTTTGTATTCTTAATTGAATATCACTGTCTGTCCCTCCAACTTTGTCTATATTGCTGCAGAGATATGTGTACGATTGTACATCTTGTATTAGTGCTTTTTCAAGTTCAACCCTGTTTTCATTACCTGCATTTATTCTCATTATCTTTGTCTTTTCCCTGTGTATTTTCAGACCAAATTTCTGTGACCTCTCATCGAGTGTTTTCAATTTGTCCTACATCTGTTTACGGTTATGGGATCAGAAGAGCCAAGTCATCAACAAAATACAGATCATTCAATTGCTTAGTCAGAGTCCATTGGATTCCATTTCTGTTGTGTGTTATTGATGTTCTCATAACCCAGTCTGATGCTAATAAGAAAAGAAATGAAGACAAGAGGCATCCCTGTCGCACTCCTGTTCTTATCCCAAATGGTTCTGTTAGCTGTCCTTCATGAAGAACTCTGAATGTCATGTCTTCAAATGTTTTCTTTATTAAATTAATGATCTTCTGGGGAACTCCATAATACCTCATCAATTTCCAAAGTGATTCTCTGTCTACACTGTCAAATGCCTTTTCGTAGTCCCCAAATCCGATGTATAATGGTGAATTCCATTCCAGACTTTGTTCTTCTTCTTCTTCTTCTTCGTTCGCCCTGAAAAGGACGGTGGTTGCGTTGTGTCTGTTTACAACGTAGCTGTGATATCTGCACCTTTCGGTCGACACATCCGACTTCTGCACGGCATTTTTTAGGACCGGGTTTGCCTTCCCATTTCGATCCACACTCGCTCAGCCAGCCTGCACAGCTGCAGACTGTTTCCAGGACAACCACGTGGAGGTGGAGTGCGGTCTTGACCAGCTCTGGTTCGCTGGTCCTGACGCAGGCAGTCAAGCTATGAGTCACTGACTGCGGTCTCTATTGCTGCGTCTTGAGGTCCCAGACTTTGTTCAACTATTATTCTCAAAGCGGCTATCTGGTCTGTACAGGATCTGTTTTGTCGAAAACCCACTTGTTCATCTCTCAGTTTCTTGTCTATGGACTCTTTTAATCTCTCAAGGATAATCCTATTTAATACTTTTCCTGGCACTCATAGTAACATTATTCCTCTATAATTTGTGCACTCTTGTAAATTTCCTTTCTTAGGCAACTTAACCA
Source organism: Oreohelix idahoensis (assembly GCA_024509875.1). NCBI lineage: Eukaryota > Metazoa > Mollusca > Gastropoda > Stylommatophora > Oreohelicidae > Oreohelix > Oreohelix idahoensis. The sequence goes on along the minus strand of JAMPIV010009321.1, from coordinate 801,558 downwards.
GATATCCTTCCTTCCATTCTGCTGGTATCTTTTCTTTTTCCCAGACTTTACTAAGTAATTTATATAAGATCTCTGTTGCCGTGTCGATATCTGCTTTAATGGCCTCTGCTGGAATGCCATCAGGTCCAGACGCTTTTCCATCTCTTAGAAGCTTTTTCTTTACTTCTTCCTGCGTTGGTCTTTCGCTGTTAATTTGTAGCTCTTCTTCTGCTGGCTGGATGTCCGGGTGGTTTTGTGGAGCTGGTCTATTGAGAAGGTCCTCAAAATATTATGACCACCTCTTCATTTGCTCTTGTACATTGCTGAGCAGTTTTCCATTGTATTTTATGAGGCAACTTGTTTGCTTGTATTTCCCTGTCAGCTTCTTTGTGCTGTTATACAGTTCTCTCATATTTCCTTTGGCTGCAGCATCTTCTGCCTCTCTTGCCAACTCCTCAATATACTTCCTCTTGTCTCTTTTGATACTTCTTTTAACTTCTTTGTTTGCTTCTGTGTACACTTCTTGAGCCTTGGCTTTGGAACTTCTGGTTTTGCTTGTGTTTAAATCTGCTTTCTTGTTTTTTCTGTCTTTTATCTTATTGATAGTTTCTGTTGTTATCCATGCTTTTTGTTGTCTTTCCCTTTTCCCCAGTATTTCTTCACATGTCTCCTTCCATACCGTTTTAATTTGCTGCCAATTGTCTTCTGTATTCTCTACATCTTCCAGCTGTTGGAGCACTTGGAATTTGTTGGATATTGTGACCGCAAATGTGTCTCTTGTTTCTTGATTTCTTAGATGTCCTACATTAAATTGTTGTCTATAATTTTGCATTGTTGCATATCTCTTGAGTTTCATTTTTACTTTGGCTATCAGAAGGTGGTGATCTGATGCCACATCTGCTCCTCTATATACCTTTACATCCTGCAATGATCTAAACTTCTTGTTTATGCATATATGATTAATCTGATTTTCTGTTCTATGGTCTGGTGATATCCATGTTGTCTTGTGTATTCTCTTATGTGGAAACATGCTTCCTCATATAGCCAGTTGATTTGAAGCACAGAAGTTTGAGAATAGTTCCCCATTTTCATTCATTATTTCCAGCCCCTGTTTTCCGATGACTTCTTCAAAGCCGGTGTTGACTGTACCTATCTTTGCAATCATGTCACCCATGAAAATTGTAATGTCTCTTCTTTTTACTTTTTCCATAATCTCTTGTAGTCTAGTATAAAATGCTTCTTTCACAGATTCTTCTTTGTCATTAGTTGGTGCATAACATTGAATGACATTTACATTTATTTTCTTTTTAGCTGTTTTAAAAGTAGCTGTTATTATTCTAGGTCCAACGGCTTCCCATTCAATGAGTACATTCTGTGCTTCTTTAGATAACATAAGAGCTACCCCTTCACTGTAGTGTGAACTTTCGTCTTCATGTCCTGAGGACAGCACCAATTCACATGTGATGAGTTTCTTCCTATCTACCCCCTTCCACTTTGTTTCACACATTCCCAGAACCTCGATTTTATATTCCCTCATTTCTGCTGCTACTTGTGCCACTTTCCCTTGTTCGTTTAATGTCCGAACATTCCGAAGTTCCAAATCTGGAAGTTCTCCTAGAAGAAAGAAGGTTAGTCAGTAACACAGACTCCTTTTGGCTTTCTCTGTGTTGCATCATACGCCTCCCTGCGAGAGGACCTTCCCCTGTCTTGGATGGCTGTGTTTTATTTTCTTTAATTGACTTGTCCATGTTTGTTGAAGTATTTTGTGGTTTAAATTTTTTACAGGATGGGGTAACCGGCCCCATGCCCAACCCTCCTTAGTCGCTTTCTACGACATGCTTGGCAGGGAACATTGTTACTATTCTTTGCTCCCCTTTCGGGCTCCGGTAACACACGGGTGTTCTTAAGGTCAGGTAACCTTAAAATGGGGTATTTGGACAGTTGTTCTTTCAGAGTGATGTAAGCGCGTTCACACTCTGCTGTCCAAACAACCTTATCGGGATTTCTCTTTCCTGTGAGGTCGGTGAGAGGCGCCGTAAGACCATTGAAGTTTTTGACGAACTTTTGGTAATATGCACACAGTGAGAGGAAAGAACGAGTGTCTCTCTTTGTTTTAGGCCTCTTTGCTGCACGTATTTCCTCAATATTTTTGGCAATGGGCTACACACAACCTTGAGAAATAGTATGCCCCGGAAGTCAAGTTTTTCAAAGCCGATTAAACATTTGCTAGGTCGGGCGGTAAGGCCAGCTTCCTGTAGTCTCCTGATGAGCATAGCGACTGTAGCAATATGTTCTTCGTAGTTATCAGTTGCAATAAGGATTTCGTCCATGAAATTGTTTATTTTTGGACTTTGCAATGGTTCTTAAAGCTTTCTCATCATCCTGGTGAAGACTCCTGGTGCGTTGTGAAAACCGAAAGGCATAACATTGAAAGTATAATGTCCTTCACTGGTGATAAAGGCTAATAACGGTTTAATTTCCTCCTTGACTGGTATTTGGTAATAACTTTTACTCAGGTCAATCTTTGAGAAAATTTTAGCCTTGCTAAGTTTGGTGAACAGTCCAGAAGCGTTTTGCAATGGCTCAGGCTGGAATTCCGTTACTGTGTAAAGTAAGCGGTAGTCAATGCACAGCCGAACTTCCTTATTAGGTTTCTCCAACAGTACGACGCTCGAGCTATAGGGCGATGTAGACTCACTAATAATCCCAGCTTGACGTAGTTTGTCTATCGCTCCGCGTAACGTGCCTCTTTCGCATACGGGATCGGGTAAACTCTGGTTCGCACAGGTGTCTTGTTTGTCAGCTTCATATCGAACTCTACGAGATGCATTCAACGTGGTATGTCCGTTAAGACTGCCGAGTACTGTTTCCGTAACGCCTTAGCTTCTGTCTGTTGTGCTTCTGAGAGAGTGTCGTCGAATTTAACATCTTTGTAAGATTCCATTTGTTGCAGTGGGTATTCCATGAACCTATCGTCATCTTCGGTTGCAATAGCAACCGCCAGGAGATGTTCGGGGGAAGGTACCAGTCTTTCCAAATATTTATTTAACAGATTTATGTGGTAGACTTTTTCCTTTCCCTTAATAGAGATCCTGTAGTTCGTTCTCGAGATCTTTTTAAGGACGGTATACGGCCCTTGCCATCCGATACTTAGTTTGTTGCTTCCGGTAGGAAGTAGCAACAACACTTTATCTCCTGGTTGTAGTTCTCTCTCTTTCGCTGCTCTGTTGTATCGTTTAGTGTGCTTCATGCGTGCTTGCTTAAGGTTGGTTGTTGCTAGATCCCATCCTGTTGTAACCTTTCCTTTAACTCTGATACATATTTGAATGCTGAGACAACTGTCTCATCAGCCTTCTGGTCTGTCAGTGACTGTAGTAAGGCTTCTAGCGGGCCCTTAATAGGTCTGCTGAATAGAAGTGTAGCTGGTGGTAAACTCGTAGAAGCCTGTGGGACTTCCCTGTAGGCGAATAAGGCTGCGGGAATGAAAAGGTTCCAATCTTCAGGTGTCTCTTGTCCCAGCTTACGTAACATCATGGTGAGGCTTCCGTTGACACGATCTACTAACCCACTTCCAGCCGGATTATAATGGCTAGTGCAGATGTTATGGTCGTTCAAGATCTTAAAGATTTCCTTCATTAACAGACTACGGTATTGGGATCCGTTATCAGTCAAAACTTTTTGATGGAATCCCAACCGTGTAAAAATCTGCACTAGGGCTTCTGCAACATGCTTGGAATGCGTGCATGTTATCGGTATAGCTTCTGCCCATATAGTGCATGTGTCGACTAAGGTCAGGATAAACCTGTTCCTTCTTTTAGTCCTTTCTATGGGTCCTATAATGTAGAATGCTTCCTGTTCAAATGGTGTCCTCACTTTTGGCATTTCTCCCATAGGAACTGGGGGTGTCCAATGTTTGGGTGCCACACGTTGGCACTGGGCGCAGGATTTCACATATCTGATAATATCAGTGTCCATTCCTTGCCACCACTAGTGAGTAGTTATTTGCTGAATAGTTGCGTTTTGTCCCATGTGTCCGCTAAAGGGAAGAGAGTGCCCCATTTCTAAGATTTGTTTTCTGTACTGCGTCGGTACTAGGAGCTGATTATGTCCCTGTTCAGGGTCGCCCGTTCTTCGATACAGCACTCCATCCTTAGAAAATATGTCTCCGTTGTGTCTGGGGTCCTTGGCCATGGGCAGTTTTCTAAAGCAGGGCTCCAATGTAGGGTATATTTGTTGCGCCTCTTTCAGTTCCATAGGTAACATATTAGGTGCAGGCTCCCGTTCCTTTTTGGTTTGCCCTCTTGTAGTTACTGCTGCCACAATTGGCTCTTTCGGACTCCCTATAAACACATATCTACATCCAAGTATGACTGGGTAGATCGGATCATCCATTATAGCCGATTTAATCACACCTCGGATGAAATCAGAGTGTATTTCTACTAGTGCGATGGGAAGTTTTATGGGTGCATCTCCTTTCAAAACTCCACATAATTTGACGGTTTCTTCTGTCTCTTGAGCAGGTTTGAACAAGTGCCTCACGACAATACAATTAAAACTCAAACCTGTATCAAACAAACAATGAGTTGAAGTCCCGTTCATTATAACAGTTCATCGCGTAGAAGGCCTTTCACCCTCAGGTTGAGAATCACTGACATTTCTACTCCTTTGCGAGTCTGTTTGCAAGCAACCGATCGGATTTGTTCCGGTGTGCTTGCCCTGATCAGATGTCCCTTGCACAGGGGTTTTCCCTTTGTCGTGTCCTTTCTGGCCTGGCTGCCATGAGTGACGTTTGGGCTGATCATGGTGGTTGGTGTGGTATCGCTTTCTGTAGAATTTCGATTTTCCTTGGGGGGGGGGGGGGGGGTAACGTTTCTCTTACGTGTTGATGGGGAAATTACTAGGAAGACTGTTCTATGTTATGTTTGCGAAAAGGCTCATCTGTAGGCTTTCATTTTGAGCTTGGAAGCTCGGCTAAGGCATTTGCATAATGTTCCGACTTACTTAAAATGTCTTCCAGCTTTACAGCTCCGTCCCTGTTCACAAGAAACCTACGGGTTTCATTTGACAAGGGGTTTTTGATTTGTTCGGTTAGAATAAACTCTTCCAACCCTTCAAAAGCGCCAGGGAGCTCTGAAAGCTCCAGGCACTTCGTCAAATATCCCTTCAGATGGGAAGAGAACTGGGCAAATGTCGCGGTTCCCTCTTGTCTGCTGTTCCGGAACAATGCAAAAATTTGCGAGCGTTATTTCAAAGCGCTCAAGTAAAGCTTTCTTCAACGTGTCGTAATTGTCTTGATTGTTACTTCCAATTTTCACATACGCATCATATGTATTGCCTTTCAAAGCATGGGAAAGCTTCAAACACCATCGCGAACTTTCTAAACCATACAGTGTTGCCATTCTCTCAAATTTTTCTAGATAAGTGTCAATTTTCTCATTGGGTCTTGGGAAGGATTCTAGGACAAAAGACATTGCTGCTAATTGGAGAGACTGGCTACTAGTGTGATCAGATAAAGGTGACAGAGATGATGACGACTCTCCGTTGCTGGAGCTAGACGCAGCACCATGACTGTCGACCTCTAAAGTCTTAAGCGACAATTCGTGCTGACGTCGTTTGTCGTTTCTCTTTCCTCATGTTGTCTCTCCTTCTCTCGTTCTATGTCTCTGCGAGTTGTCATTTCCTCCTCGATTTTCTTCTGTTCCAATTGACTGTCTTCTTTCTCTTTTTCTCTGGCTTCTGCTTCCTTCTTCTCGGCCTCATATCTGTCGAGTTCCTTGTTCACAAAAGCTAGCACTTCTTCACATTGTAGTCATATTTCCCTTAAATTAATATGAAACAAACATAAAGGTATGTTTTCAGGCACCCGTAAGAAATAAAGAAGTAGAACACTAGATAACAGAAAAACAACAGACATGAGTGGCTTACCCAGGATTTGAACACTGGACCTTCCGTGCGACAACCCCGCCTAGCTATGCAAGCGAATCACACTATCCTCCCTGCCATCCACGCATCACCAAAAAATGATGCTAAGATGACAGGTCAATAGTGCGAACCGAAAGACATAACACCGGAAGCTTGCTTCCTCTTTTAGCATTGTTCTATGTTTTGCACGCTCAGCCATGGCAAATAACTGACTGCAACTCAGCCGAGAAAGAAAGAAGAAAAGGATACAGTGCTCCCTAACAAATTAAGAGAAATACACACAACAAAATTTCCTGGTTTTTACTGTGTTACCTCCCCCGAGTTATCAGTTATCTAATCTATCGCTACAGTTAACTGGCGAAAAGGCTCCTAACGCAGACGACGTAAACCATAAATATGGTAGACCAGGCTAAAAACTGAAAAAAGCTATTACTACTGTGGAAATTTTTTTTTTTTTTAAATTAAGGAGAATAAAAATTCTCCTTTGTTAAAATCCACCACACTCGTCCACACCTGAAGTCAGTTTTGGAGTTAGGGAAGGCTATTTACTTTGCGACTGCCAGAATGCACTTCCTTTGCTATGATCACACTCCACTGCTCCAATACAAATGTGGGACTGATAAACAATCACGCGTACCAGCGGTCTTTTTATACAAAGTTATTATATATCATATCTCCAACAAAGATCACCATCAAAATCAAACTGTAAGTAAATTATAAAATGCTGTGGAAAGAAACAATTTCTACTTTGTGTGTTCAGAACCCAGTAAATAAGAACGTTGTCTAGGGAATAATTAATTTTAATATTCCTTAACTCACAACACAAAACGCACACCACACTCTATCTAGAGTTAGACTAAGATACAATATCAGACGTTAGTCATTTATCTAGACTCAGACTTAGATCAAATACTGGAGCGAGCCAACGATTCTAACGTGCATAGATAGGTTTTAAAGTTATTTAAGGTCCCGCCTGATATAGGAGATGGCGATAATACGTGAGAAGTAAAAGTGTAAGAAATAGAGTTTCACGAGTTAATAGTTACTGTTACTTTCTGTCAGATCATTGCTCGACGCGGGGCGTGTATATTTATGGTTGGCAGGCCTGTATCTAACTGACCTGAGATAACGGCGACCTACCGGAATGTCCCCCGAGCGAGAATCACTGTTTCGCTATTGGAGCAGTTTGTTGGCCGAAGAAACGCTCGCATATTTCTTCTTTCGAGACTGAGTTATAAACACAACTTGAACATGGAAACTCGATTCAACTCTGCTGGAAGTCTAACAACTGGCCAACGGTTCTTCACATTTATTGCGCCGATACTGTCATGCTTAGATAGGTTAAAGTTATTTAAGGTACCGCCTGAGTATAGAAGATGGCGATAATACGTGAGAAGTAAAAGTGTAAGAAATAGAGTTTCACAAGTGAATAGTTTAAGGAGAAGATCTGTCTCTGGACTGAATAGTTCCTCTAGTCCAGCCTATCTATACGACTATAATTTATTATAAGACAATTTTGCACCCCCTTATATTGAGAAATATAAGTTTACTAAACACCTACACACACAGCTATGTGACAACAAGACACACAAACGTGAAAAAACTATGGTTAAATAGGTATGGGTCTGACCAACACACACAAAGTTAGTTCTTTTGTTGTTTATTATCACTAAACTTTACAACATCGAATATCTAAAAGAGAAAGATCAAATACATCAGAATTACATGCATTGAAAAATAACAGAATACCTATGCCCTCTCCTCATTGAGAAGATAAGAAAAGTTAATAACCCCAAAGATTAAAGGTTAGCAATAGGTTACAGTATAGACAGTAAAGAAAGAACACAGTTCCCACTAAACGTTATCCAATAAAATTAAACAATAGTTGAACACAGTACATATGATACAGTGTTTAATGTACTAAAGAAACATATTTCTTTCTCTGTCATACGTGGCCACACAATCTCGCTTCTTACCCTTTTCTTGGTGAGACAGTCTGTTGGACGTAAAAATCCATGAATGTATTTATAAGGTCCAAATTATTAGTCGTCCGAATAGGGCCACAGTCCCTCCTTTCAATAATTACATTTTATAAAGGGAACACCTAATTTGGTGGTTGATTTCCTGGATACACATTGTCACCTATGATAGTTAAAGCTGAGAATCTCTGAAGATCTAGTGTTCACATTAAACAGTAGGAAAACATCTGATTGCTGAATACTGTTAATTATTGTTACTTATTAATCCTATGGACTGGCTCTGGTGTGTGCCAATTCTGAAATAGCGTAAACTCTTCTAGATAAATATCCTATTGGAAATGACTATCAGAAGTCGGGAGAACAGTTAGATCTTGCACACCCCAGTGAGCAGATAAAAATGCAAAAAAATTTATTTCTGGGTGTTTGTAAGTCCTGTTAAAATTTACTGTTAAAATGTTCGTTAGTCTCTGTGGCCCGTCCTGTTCACAACTGAAACTTGGAGATGCGTCAGCCAAAAGAAGACAACTTTAATCCAATCAGTAAAAATGGAGACAAGGCCCAAGATATGGCCAAATTATAAAAAAAATTCGCTGGTCGCCGTTTGATCAGGTCATGCAAAAATGATATAGGACCATTATAACAAAATTACTGCTAATAACATCTACAAATATGCACACGGAAGGGGACGAGACAATATCTCATCCTCTCCGTCAGTCCTGATTAAAGTTAAAAGGCACACGTTATGTCTATCCTTTCCTATCGCGCGTCGCTTATCGGGTGCAAGTTTGGTTGAGGCATGCAGCCTTTTCCCCCTCCTGCTGCGGTCAACGATTAGCGCATAATGTCAATTATGATTAAATTATCCCTACGCAGACTCAACAAATATCACCTGTCATTAACAGCTATTAGATTTTCGGCGTCTGTTTGTTTAGTCGTATGAGATATTCAAACACAGTCACTTACTAAATTACACACAATGAAATAAAAGTGAATTGTATTCCGTCAATTATCAGTCGACTAGTGTATTTATTAGTCAACTAAACCGTCTCTTTCTGTGTGATAGCGGGTGATTAAATTGACATACAGCTGAAACATCTGGAATAAAAATAGCTGCGCGTTATTTAATGTAATTTGCTAGTCTTAACATCCAGAAAATCACAGTGAATTTAAGATGCTAAAACTTTTAACACTTTAAAACGCTTAAGCACAAATTTATATATTACCAGAAATCCAGAAAGAAAACACCACGAACTATTAACACATCTATTCCCAATGAATCTAGATAACATGTTTAGACTATCCGAAAAAATCTGAGCGACTCTGATAACTGAGTTGAGAAAGACGCAGTTAATACACGATCATGTTGTAATGATCTCTAGAAGATGTGAATTCTCACACTCTGCTTCCCAGCAGAGAAATCTGAAACTACGTTTCCCAGATGAAGGGTTTCACGGTCGCTTCTGTCGGTTGTTTGTAATCGACAACAAAAAGCTTAACCCGTGTAGCTTGCTCCCGTCCGAGATTTTCCCTGCTTCTCGAGATCAAAGGATTTTCTCCCCTTATAGAGAATCTTTAAAGGCCGTTACACTTGCATGTGTTTTTCACGTGCGATCTACTCGTTATCGTAATATTGACAGATCAGCTCGCGTAAGAAACTTGCGTAAACGAACGTGGTTTGCCCCCTGCAATGAATGACAGGTTGCGAAAGTTGGTAAACAAGCTCTATTGATATGGTCAAGTAAAAAAGGCGTGGATTAAAAGGTGAGTCAGACAGGCAGAGAAATGCGTTACTTAGTTAGCGAAACTTAAAACTACGCTGAGGTCACGAAAGGCTGTCAGATACAGAAGGCTTTATTTCCATTATACGTCACAGATACTCAGGATTATTTTGACGGATCAATGGAAACATACGATCAGATGCAGGCACGGAGTTCTCAGTCAAGATTCATATACTATAATATTCTTGCTGCTTCCACCTTATCTACAAATACAGTCTGTCCATCCATATTGGAACACTTAAACAACATGGTTTCATATTTTCCCCAGACAATAAGTGTGAATTAAGAATTGGTATGTCGCTCTTACCTTGTCTGAAGCTAGTGGTATTCGGACAATCAATGTGGGAACTTCACTTTGCACAAACACAAGTCAATATGGCTTCAAAACTTAGTCATGCGATGAAGGTAACTCGTAAGGAGTAAAGAAATAGGACAAAACATGATGAGAAAATGTTGAAATATAAAAGCGAAACTAATGATTACTGAAATAATTAGCACGTAAGACGAGTGTAGAGAAGACCAGAAAAAAAGTACGAACGTATTGTGTGACACTCTTTTACACCACCATTAATGTGCCGATAGTCAAGAAAATATGGGCCCAACACCATATTGCCAATATACCTCAGTGGGCATGAGAACGGAATCCTTTACCTCCTTATTTGGTTATCAACAATAGGAGCAAGCTGTTGTCGCGCAATGCCTAGATGTCTCTAAGGAGACAAAGTCAGCAGAGGACGATAAGATGAAACAAGAAATAATTTTGAGTTTTACTGTGCCCCACAAGTGTCAGTGAAATAAGAATTCAGAAATAGACGCTGGCGATGAATAGGACGCACATTCAGAAAACCATTCGATACCATTCCACTAGAAAGCAGTCCTTTTTCTGAAATACATATCGTAAAAGAAGAAAGTGATAAACTAAAAAAAAAAATAAATAAATAATAAGCAGAGAAGAGAAATTGAGTTAGAAATAAAATTGTAAAGAAATCACAGAAAGACCTGAGTTACAGCGTGGGATAGGAAGACTAAACTTGAGTTTATTTTTAAGGTCTATGATACACGAGGAGTTGAAGGCAGATTATAATGATGATGTTTCCTGAGTTAGATTTCCCCCACTAAACAGCATAGTATTAACAAAAGTGAGATATTTTTATTTGCCAAAGACAGGGAAAGCAAAGTACAAGTAATGTTATGTTCACTGATGTAAACATTGTGAGCTCAAGTTGAAACATGTAAATGAAAAATACTCTATTGAACTTTGATGATTCTTGTCAAACATGGAGGTCTACACCATTTATAAATACCTCAGTCCAGTAGTTGTATCTAAGGCACAATTTTAAAATTTATAGATAAAGAAGTGTTAGAAGATAAATGTAGTTTATGACTATATTGATGCTGTTCATTTGAGCGATGGTCACATATAATTAAGCCACAAGCGAGTTTCACGTAAAATAAGATATGATAGTGTTCGTGAGAGAACCAGCTGTTAATAGGACACACGCATAAGCAGAGAAACGACCTGATTTGATGCTGCCCTCTCCTGATGTCACAGAACGTCTGAACATGCTCTTTTGTTTGATCTCTCGCACCTTGAGCCCTCTGGCAGTATCTTTTTTTTCATTTGTCTCTCCGATCGCTTATTATATGGCATTTGTTTGCCCTGTCATTCATTATTTTGCTCTATGCTAAATCTTGTAGGATGAAGTCTCTAACACTCAACTCCTCTACGGAAGTATCTGCTATGGGACTATCTTTATCTCTTACATTTTTGCTTTACCACTCCTCAGACTTATTTACGTTCCGCCCGGTGAACTGTGGTAATTTCGTAACAATACCCGTTCATTTTCACCGGTCAGCGGTAATACGTTTATCTATTCTCTCAGTCTGACCACCCTTTAAAACGTGTCAGTCCAACATTTGACCCCAGGTGAAAATCTGATGATGTTGTTTACCCAAGACGGTATAGCGCACGAACACGCAAAGAAAGGATGAGTGATAATTAGATTATCGCATTCGCTGCCCCTATCGGTATCATTATCACAGATAATTTGTCTGGGTAAACAATCTTGACGGAAGGCACTTAGATAATCAGTTTACACATTTGTTTGTGAGAGTGCATAAGATGTCACCGGAAATATTACGTCTTATTATAAAGAGGTCACGCGTTTGAATATTAAATGCAATATTTAAAACACGAGAGGGATATTTTTATTTTAAACACCCCAACCCAAGTAGTGCGAAAAGAGCTTACGATTGGATTGAAGTGAGATCCGGAATATACAATGAATCTCATTGGCAAGAATGCCGAGAGTACAATATGTGATGTTAACTGGAAACTGAAAATAAAATCTAGCAAACTCAGAGACACAGAACAGACAGCGTCGCAACTTCAAACGAGTAACTCCCAAAAAACCAGAAAGAGAAGGATCGGACCTAGAAATTCATACTTATAAGTGACAGATCGAAGTATTTGGGAAACATAAAACCTTAATAAGTAAGCACGGCTTTATAAATACACAGACTGGAAACCTAGGAATTGGATCATCAGTCACATGAGAAAAAATATCCCAGACTAAGTGATTCATAGAACACCCTCATAAGAGGAGTTTCTCAGACGAAATTGATTCGAGAGGATATGCACCGACATTGCTCGTGTCCATTCGAAACCTGTGCAAAAAGATTGTGTATAACCCAAAAATTTTGTGTAATGTGTGAACATTTCTGTTACAAATGTGAATTAACATGTCTTATTTCTAAGTGGTTATATATAAGGCTGGCAACCTCAACATACGAAAATAGTATATTCATAAACCGCAACAGCAAGCGCTGGAGATTGTTTCAGGCTAGTCGTGTGGAAAACGCGACAACAGAGTTAACCTAAACTTCGACTGGAGCAATGATATGTGATGATTACATCACAGTGCCTCAAGTGTATCATATCATTGTGTGAGATATATGCAATTTGTTAATGTTAGTTCAGACACAAATCATTATTCGCGCTGTCCAGACACATTTTCCCAGTTAATACCCAGAGAAATATTGGTGAATTTTAATCATCTTTCTTGACCTACGCTGTGTACTCAAGAATTTAGATCTTCTAAGAGATTAACATTGGTGGGTGAACAGCGAGAGGATGCACTTGTTAAGGTTCCAACTCAGTGTACTTAGCAGAAGCATTTGTCTTTCTATTTTTTTCTAAAAGTACGTGGTTACCAGTTATCAGACAGTTGGAAGTACTGAAGTTACTACGCCACTCGTGTGAGAGAAGTACACTGTGACTCGTATATGTAAATAGACTACATAAATCCGTCCACCTTTGCTCCTCATTAGCGTTACGTTTTGCTACGAAGAAAACCCACGCAATGCGCTGTCTGTGGACTGACATTTTAGCCACGCCTATTTATCCCGTCTTTCGTGCGCTAACGGTTTGTTTACCTATTATTCGCATCATGCCCGATGATGAGATGGGGGGGGGGGGCCAGACTGGTCTGTTTAACAGAATTCTCGCGCGAGCTGACATGTCAATCATCGGGAAGTGACAGAAAGCACGTGATGAAACTGATCAGACTTAGTAGCAACTTCAAAGGCGATTATAATATTTCCCGGTCATCTTTGATGTCCGACATTTTTATGGGAATTAAGCATTTGATCTAAAATAAAGGGGAGATATCAAGACGGTCCGCTCGCATAAGACGGTTCTATGATGCCGTTCAGCATAAGCGGGGGAGCGAACAGTAGAATCTTTTATCTCGTGAAGCCAAGCTTGCGATTTCTCCTGAAAACGTCCTAGGTGTGACTTTTACCATCTTTCAGAGATATCACACTAAACTCTGTATAAATTCTGCCGTCTCTCCTGAGTCAGTTCAGTCTATCAGAATATTTGGAGGAATCTAAACACGCCAGACTAGGAACCATTTTATTCGCTAAATGTGTTAAATTGTCCCGTGGGGATTTACATTTCTGATTGTGGTAATATTTTAGTTGTGCTTAAGAATTAAATGAGTTAAAAGTTTTACCATTTTATTCACTGCTATTCCCGAGCATTAAGACTGGCGAAATAGCAAAACGCGCAGATATTCTCTTACCAGTGGTTCAGTAAAGTAAAATCTATCAACCATTTTTCGAGGACTTAAGTATAATGTTAAACGTGACAGAGTATTACGTGCATTATATTTCATTGTGTGTAAATTTTTTAAATGACTAGTGTATATATCACGTGTTAAAACGATAGACGCCAACCATCAAATAGCTAGTAATGACCAGCAATATGTGTTAAAGGAGTATTAATTAAATTAATCCTGGTATTGTGCGCTGAGTGTTTTACTGGGCGAGAGGGGAAAGGTGCATACCTAAAACCCAACCGGACCCGCTGAAGCGAAGCGCGATAGGTTAGACTAAGATACCGTGTGCCTTTTAAGTTAATTAGAGGACGGAGAGGAACAGAGATCACACTACGCGTGATAGCATAGTATTGTCATTTTGGGTTAAATGTTTTGTTTCTTCCTAATTTAGGCTCGATCAAAAAAACCATCAAACCAGCGGTCTTATAGGCTATCAGTGACATTATTGTTATTATTGGGTCTTCGATTTTGACCTTTGCGGTCCACTTTCTTCATTCATGTGAGAGGCCAAACTATAAACAATAAGAATAATATTAAACTGGACTTGCAAGATGCCAGATTTTTTTCTATCCAATTTTATCAGCCCGCTGTGGTAAAATATATAACAGTTTACTCGACCTGTGACAGACGTCTTCCCAAGTGGATTTTACCCAGGGGAATTCGCTGTTTTTTTCATAACCAGCACTCAACTGAGAGAAAAGAAGATATGATGTATCATTACCAGTGTGCATAACGTAACAGTTGTCTCAGCAACCAGAGGTTAGACAATAAAGGAACTATTTTTCGTTCTATGACTGCGATTTCCGAATACGCCTTACTTCAACCACTATATGCGGTGATACAGGACTCATCTGGGAAACCAATTAACGCACAAATTTTGGCGATTACCTTGACATTCTTATTAAGTACCAAGGCTAGTCTGGGGCCAGATTTTGCAACCAACCTGACACGATAGGTCATACTATTGTTAGTGGTTTTTGTTTCAAGAGATACCTGCGCCAAGTACTGGGTAAGCGAGTATGTTTGTGGCCACAGAATGACAGAGTGAAAAACAGAAAGAGAGAGAACAATTTTTCCTTTGTTACAATCATTATGCTAACTTCATTATTTTTTTTATCTCACTGAACTGAGTATTTACGGGATAGCTTAACTAGGAACTTGTTCTTTTCTTTACTGACTATTCTATACCCTAATGCTAATCTTTGACCTTTGGATTTGTTAACTTCATTTGGGGATCTTTATTTCTTCACAAGAGGGGAGAGCATTGATGGAGTTATTTTCCCATGTCTGTAATATGATTTGTTGATACATATGTTCGATGTTGTAAAGTTTAATTGATAATAAACTAAACAAAAACTTAATTTAATGTGTTGGTCAAACCCATACCCATATCTATTACCCATAGTTTTTCACGTCTGTACATATTCGTCACATAATTATGTGTGTATGTGGGTGCAGTGAAACTTATATTTGATATAAGGAGAAAAAGTTCGTCTGATTAAAACATAGTCGTATAGATAGGCTGGATTAGAGAAACTACTCACTCCAGAGACTGACCTTCCTCTTACACTATCACCTCGTGAAAATCTATTTTCTTACACCTTTATTCTCACATATTTACCACTATCAAATCTGCTCAGACCGGACCATCAATATTTTCAGACCGTTCTTTAAAAATTTACGACATACACTCATCACCAAGAAGTGACGAAAACCACGGCGACAGGACTCACCAAGAATTAAAATTTCTTGTACAAAAGGCGAAAGTACCGGTTTGATAATACTTGACCTACGTGTCAGAGACGAAAACTTGTATTTACAGCAAAATTTCAAAAATCTTGTCATTTTTATTTTAACTGTTAAAGACTAATTCATTATTAAAATGGTTATATGTTGTTTTAAAACTAAACAATCATAGTCGCTTCAGTGTTATATGTATGAAAGCAAACGTATGAGCCAGAATATTTTATATATATATATATATATATATATATATATATATATATATATATATATATATATATATATATATATATATATATATATATATATATATATATATATACGAGGGAAGGTCAAAAAGTAATATCTCCTATTTTTTATGTATGTAAATACTGCATCGGTGTGCAATTTGTAAATTTAGCAGGATTCCTCAAACACTCTTCTGCACTGTATAGCATTACCAACCTGTTTCAGTAACAGGTGGCACCACTGTAACAGTTTAAAAATGGCTGCCAAAGACGTTCGATTAAAACAACGTTATGTCATAGAATTCCTCAATGATGAAGTCGAGACCCCAATTCGCATCCACGAACGTTTGAAGAATGTTTATGGGGATTCAACAGTAGATGTTAGCACTGTCCGACGTTGGGTACATCGTTGTGATGAAGCTGAAGTAGGTCAATCCTCAATGGCTGACGCAAAGCGGACTGGCCGTCCGTCTACCGCAGTGACTCAACACAACATTCATCGAGTTGATGGCATCATTCGTGGTGACCGTCGGGTAACACTGGATGAACTTTCTTCCATGTTGTCTATTAGTAAAGGCAGTGTCCAGAACATCATTAAAGACCTGGGTTATTCAAAAGTTTGTGCACGGTGGGTACCCAGAATGTTGACAGACAGACATAAAGAAACAAGGAAAACCATAGCCATCAACCTCCTGCACAATTACGAAACTGAAGGAGAAGAGTTTTTATCGAATATTGTGACAGGTGATGAGACTTGGGTTCATTTTTTTGGAACCAGAATCTAAGAGGCAGTCAATGAAATGGCATCACACAACATCGCCGACAAGAAAGAAGTTCAAAAGTTCACCATCTGTAGGGAAAGTTATGGCCTCCGTGTTTTGGGATGAGAAGGGTGTGATTCTTCTCAACTTCTTGGAACAAGGAAACACAGTGAATGCAGACCGTTACATTGAAACTTTGAAGAAGCTTAGAGGTCGTCTTCGGCGACTTTACCCATTAAAAGATCAGAGAACTGCACTACTGTTGCACGATAATGCCACGCCACACACCGCTAACCGCACCATTGATGCGATTGCAGAATTTGGCTGGACATTATTACCACATCCCTCTTACAGTCCCGATCTTGCACCTTCTGACTTCAATCTGTTTGGACCACTGAAAGAAGATCTTCGTGGACATCACTTTGAGGACACCGAGACCCTTAAATGCACCGTACGCCAGTGGTTTAGGAAAAAGGACACAAATTTTTACCGTGCGGAGATACATGCCCTTGTGAGAAGATGGACAAAAACTGTAACAAATAACGGAGACTACATTGAGAAATAAATGTTTGAAGTTCAGACCTGAGGCTACATTTCAATATGAATTTTATCTTTTTTCTTACCTATTGAATGAAGTTAAAAATTACGAGGCATTACTTTTTGACCGTCCCTCGTATATACCTAGACATATATTTACCTCTAAACAGAGCTATACCATTATAAGAGGAAATTCGCTGAATTAACTCAGCTGGGGGCTTAAACGGGCCAAAAACCATTGTTAAATCATTCACGGCGATGGACAGATATAAGTTAACCATTGTTCAGCGCTATGTCGCGTGCTTCTTGACTTCTGAATTATCTTGTGAATACTCCCTTAGGATATAAGCGCCATTACACTTCTATCTACATCTCTGCCAAGAGTAATCTTGTGCGCAGGTAAACACCTTTGACGACCATTTAGATACTTTTGAGTTTTGGCCATTGTTGGACCACTACTGCAAAGCAGGGGAGGCAATCCGTGACACCTGCAGCGTACAGGGAGACCACCACCTCTGCCACTCCCTTCGCTGCGCCACTGCATACCGGACCGAGACATTTTTGAACCGATTATAAGTCAGTCTTTAAATAGAATCACAGTGTTACAGATAATAACATACAGTTAGCGGAAGATTTTCTACAGACGTTTTTTTATTTAAAAATCATATTGGTATTTACCACCTTAATCTTAATTGGCAGCCACTGTTTTACATTTCTTTCATTTTCTCTAGCTCAATTATAAAATGTTTCCTTTTTGTATATCATATTTTTAACAAGTAAAAAATAGGAAGCAGAAGAAAAAAAAAACAGAGTTTTAATGAAACAATAGATGGTACACCAAAATAAAAAAATAGAGTTTTAATGAAACAATAGGTGGTACAACCAAAATAAAAAAAATAGAGTTTCAATGAAACAATAGATGGTACACCAAAATAAAAAAAATAGAGTTTTAATGAAACAATAGGTGGTACAACCAAAATAAAAAAACAGAGTTTTAATGAAACAATAGATGGTACAACCAAAATTAAAAAACAGAGTTTTAATGAAACAATAGATGGTACAACCAAAATAAAAAACAGAGTTTTAATGAAACAATAGATAGTACGACCAAAATAAAAAAAATAGAGTTTTAATGAAACAATAGATGGTACCAAAATAAAAAAAACTCTAAGTAGAAAACACTGAAGAGGCAGCTGTGGATCCATTGCAATAAATTTGTGATGTTGAAATGATGACGCCAAATCGTGTCCTAGACAAATACTCCGAACTTAACAACGAATGCTCCCAGTGGGAGGTCACTCTATACTTTAATATTACCAGGCAGTTAAATGGGATTTGTTATCTTGTTCGGTGGCTGTCAACTTTAGTTTAAGTGAGGTGTGAGGACTACACATGTAATAATAATAATAGTTGGATAAACTTAAGGGTGGCAATATCTGGTTTGTACTTCGGTAACTCTGCCATGAGAAGAAAGTGATGTAACCATTTTGCCAGCTCGACTGTTTCCACCTAAAGGCGAAAGATACGCACCTCATTTTTTATCTTGCCTTTATTAAGTTTGAGAAAGACGCCATTTAGGCCTATAACCTACACCCTACATAAACTATGCTCCACAGCTGTACGAAGATGAAGAAATGTGAAGAAACAACACAAATAAAACAGGAACTAGATAATGAGGTATGGTAGAGTTTCAGAAAAGTAGACAAAGACCGGCATATTTACTAAGTGTAGGCCTACTTCAATACATCCGATATTTTTTCAAATTGCCTTCAACCTTTCCTTTTATTATGGTTTTCAGGAAAGTGGCAGGCCTATGTATTTTTATATGATCACAATATTTTGATCTCATTCATTATTTCTTTTTTTAAATTCCTAGCTGCTCTAGGATTTCACCCCCCCCCCCCCCTTTTTTCACACACACACACACACACATATCTTGTAATGAGAATCTTCTCTATATCCAGATCTCAAACGCCATAATTCTTGTTTTCCAACTTCTTGATCATTATCCCAGTTTCTACACCATACAGTAATAAAAGTAATAGGCTAATACTTGATGACTGTCATTTTTAATTTGTGAGTGTGCCCCATTCCTCTCTATCCCATGTCAAGGGCCTCAATTCTTTTTTCCAATTGCTTGTTCATTGTCCATGTTTCCACATCCTACAGTAGTGAGAATATATGTAACATTTCATAACTCTCAGTATTAATTTGTGAGTTATTTATTTAGATGTCAGTATTTATCTCAAGTTGTTGAATGTATCTTTAGCCATTCTTTTCTTGATTTCCATTTTATATCTGTCATCTTCACTGATTATGTGTCCAAGACATGGGAGACTCTTGACTTTTCCTGTATGCATCATTTAGTCACACTTCTTTTTATGTTTATACAAGCACAACATGTCAGAGTATTGCAGTAAATAATTATTTCGGTCTCTTTCTGCTGTATGTTCTTTGATTTGCGGTCACTTCATTCATTTCTATTTTTCTTGTGAAGTAAATCAACGACAAACAAAGAGTGGTTTGACAGCATAGAAGCTTCATCTGTGATGAGTAGTGATGCTTCTCTAGCTAAATATATCAATATAAGATGGTGATGCATATTTATTCAACCATGAAATGCTTAATACAAATGGGGAAAATTCCAAACATTGTGTAAAAAAATAAAAATACAGGCATATGTATGTTTGAAAAAACACTTATGCTTTGAAGAGATTGGGAAGAAATACATGGTTGTACAAATTAGTTTCCAGGTCATAATGTACAGCTTTTCCATCTCTTCTTCTTTTTTGATCCTTAGCTGCCAACTTTTGTAGCTATCAGTGGCCATTATGTCTGGTGGTGTCTTGTAGGGCAGCAACAAACTGCTTTCACTTTGCTCGGCAGTGGCCATCTTTCGTGCAGTGCCCCAACTCTGGTTCATTCTTTGTATCTCTGCCTCCACAGTTCTCCACCAAGATGTTCTTGGTCACCTCTCTTTAGCTTACCTTCAGAGGGTCATAGCATTGCTGTTCTTGTGATGGCATTGATGTCTCTTCTGAGGAGCTTTTCCATACTTTCCCAAAAATGTGCTATGAAAAGTTGGTAAAAATTTGTTACAAATGGTTGGGACACTTTAGGAAAATAGGAAGTGATATATTATAAGTAATACTGTTGTAGTTTGTTCCTAGTTGTAGTTGCTGAGTGTTCTTATGTCTTTTCTATCAGTACCTATTTCTTCAAGGCATTAGTTTATCATTATGATCTTCATCAAACCTTCTTATAGTCAAAAAGCACATGTAAATACTTTTGGGACCTCTTTATACTTTTCTGCTAGTTTTCTAACACACAACATTGCCTCTATAGTTCTGCTAGTTTTCTATTCTGCTAGTTTTCTAACACACAACATTGCCTCTATAGTTCTGCTAGTTTTCTAACACACAACATTGCCTCTATAGTTCTGCTAGTTTTCTAACACACAACATTGCCTCTATAGTTCTGCTAGTTTTCTAACACACAACATTGCCTCTATAGTTCTGCTAGTTTTCTAACACACAACATTGCCTCTATAGTTCTGCTGCATCAAATAAGAATGTTGTTGAAATTACCTTTTTTTTTTTCTCTCTTTGTCTTATGGCTTTTGTGAAGTCTAAGTATAAAAATATTGTCTTTCAAGAGGTGATGATAGGGATCATTTTGTGAAGTCTAAGTTAGTGACCCAAAAATTGCTAGAAAAGGACCTACACAAAATGCACTATGACCCTAAAAAGAAAAGCTCAAAAGTACCCTTTAACACATTAACTACCGAATTGAAAAACACACTGTGGCCGAATTAATTTTTTTCCCATTTTCATCCTGTAGGTGTTTGCACAAAGTAAGCTGTAGTTTTCGTAATTGTTTACAGATTTTTATGAATTACACGTCATTTTAAAGATAAATGAATGTACTATTACAATAAACACCATTTGTAACTCTAATAGAGGTTGTTGCTATTTAACGGCCCTCCGATGGCCGAGGACTTGCAATATTTTCACAATTATAACTGCTTGCGCCCCATCTCTATCAAAATCACAATTTCAATGAATGTGCACACCGTTTTCACTCTTGTCCTCGTCGCTAGATCTATCAGTCAATTGTTGAAACATGTTTCTATCCTATTCAGCCGTTAGACGAGATGTACACGCATTTTTTGTAGTCCTATCACTAGTTGCCACGGTAAACAGTTTTACACGATTTGGTAACTAACCCAAAACGCTGAAAAATATGAACATAACATCAATTTTCCAGTGTTCTACAACAACCATGCTTTGGGAATTTGTTTTCCGGTGGCAACTTAAAATCTCGAACCAGATCAGAAAGTGTTTCAGTACATTTTTCATTCGTTTTATTACTAAAATTCGATTGGCGCTCTGAGCGGCTTGCGGTCCAAATGTGATTATTTTGTGAGCCGCTGACAGCGGCTTGCGGTAGTTAATGTGTTAACTTAAAGAAAATGACCTAAAACATACAGCTGTCTCTTTTAGTTGTCATGTTAAACTAAACTTTTTTTTGCATTATTAAAAGGAGAAAATTAGCCACATAAAACATAACTAAAAGAACCTACAAAAAAAAACTTTTATTTAATTAGTTTTTTTTTTTTCTGTTACTCTGCCAAACAGAAATGCTTCTGTTTACTAACCAAATAATGACCAATACAACAAAACAAGAACAAAATCATACAAAAATACAGCTTAATTTTTTTTACACATTCTGTTGCAAACTGAGAGTTTATTTTATTAACCAAAACATGCCATGTAAGAAAAACAAAACAAAACAACCTTACAAATGCAATTTAAATTTTCACTTTTGCTGTGCCAAACTGAACATTTTAATTTTATTAACAAATTAGTTCATTATTAAAAAGCACGTAATACATACAAATGCAGCTGACTGCTTTTACAGTTTTTATCTTGTTCTTCAGTCCTTATCCACAGACTGTCAAAACAGTCAGTGGCCAACACGCCTGGTGGCATCTTGTAGGGCAGCGACAGTGTCCACTTTGTTCAGTCGGTGGCCATCCTTTGTACAGTGCCCCAGCTCTGGTTCATTCTTTGCATCTCTGCCTCCACAGTTCTCCGCCAAGTTGTTTTTGGTCTGCCTCTCTTTAGCTTTCCTTCGAGCGTCCATAGCTGTTCTTATAATGGCATTGGGGTCCCTTCTAAGGATGTGGCCAACCCAACTCCAGCATCTGCCAGCTATGATGGTGTGCACATCCTCCTGGTTACTCCGAATAAGTAGTTCTTGGTTGGTGATGGTATTCAGCCAAAAGATTTGGTGGATTTTCCTTAGGCACATTGTGTGGAAGAACAGTTTTGACATTTCTTCTCTGTTACTCTCCAGCATTCCGCACCATAGAGAAACACAGAAAGCACACAGCTCTCATGTAAGCTTAATTTTGTGTTTGTACTGTACTAGGAAGACTTCCAGATGTTGTTGAGTCTAGCAAAGGCTGTTCTTGCTTTATTCATTCTGTTAATAATGTCCTTGCTTGTTTTGCCATCTGGTGTTACTATGCATCCTAGGTGTGTAAATGTGCCTGTCTGTTCTAGCTTCTGGTTCCTTATTGTGATTGGCTCAGGATTGCCCACATTAAGTGTCATGACCTCTGTCTTCTTTAGAATGATGTTCAGACTCACCTGCTGGCTATACTTATTCAGTCTATCTGTTTTTTCTTGACTGTGTTGATGTGAATGTGAGTGCAATATCGTCTGCATATTCCAGGTATTCCAGTGTAGAAAACGTTGTCCATCTAATTCCTCTTGGACTACCCTTTGCTGCCTGGTGCATCACCCAGTCTATGACTGTCAAAAATAAAGTTGTTTATAAGGTGTATCGCATTCATACTCATGTCTTCACCTCAAAAGTTAGGTTGCTCAACCGAGCACTGCATGTAAAGTTAGAACAGAGGCTTTTTATTATGGAAACAATGCAGCTAGGAATTCCATAAACCCTTAGTATTTTCCATAGGCTATCCCATGTATGCTGTCAAAAGCCTTTTCAAAATCAACAAAGTTAATGTATAGCAGTCTCTGCCATTCTGAGCACTGCTCTGTAATGTTGCTGAGTGTGAATATATGATCAGAACATCTGTTATTTCTGAATCCTGCTTGTTCTGTCCTCTGTTTATGGTCTACTGCTTTTGAAATTCTCTGGATAATTATCCTGCCTAGTATTTTACTGGAACTGAAAGAAGAGTAATTCCTCTCCTCAAGCAGTAATTCACCCTTCTTGGGCAATTTGACAATTATTCCTTACAGTGGTGATGAGATTTCCTTACTTATCTCTTACTAATGTTATATTGTTTGCACCCCGTTTTCAACTGATAGTTTTAGTTAATTTTATAAACTGTGCTTTGTTCATTTCTCAGTGCTGCCTCTTCAGCCTGTCTTGCAAGATGACAGTGGCATACATACATTTTCCTGAATGTTAAAATCTTGCACAGTTTACTTTAGTTAACTTTATTCAAGGAAATGTCAGCACAAGTGAAAGCTTCTGTCTATCAGTAGATAATATGTTGTTGCCATTTTCAGAAATTAAGTGTTTTTATTTCTGCAAGGCACTTTCTTTCAATTTAGAATGTTGGATGTTAAAATTCATAACTGCAACCAAACACTTTTGTTTTCAGGGATTTAGGGAAATGTATTAAACAGCTTGGGGAAAACAGTGACGTAACAAAAAAAGTATAAAACTTACTTACTTAGTCGTTCCCCTTCTACCGTGAGGTGTAGAGGTTTGGAAGAGAGAGCGCCAGACTATCCTATCGGCTGTCTTCCTCCTGGCTTGGTTCCATTCTAGTCCTTGGTCCTTCAAAGATTGTCTAATGTTGTCCTCCCAGCGGACTCTGGGTCATCCTGGGGTCTGGATTCTTGGCTCTTTGTTTCCCATGCTTGTTGTGGTAGCCGATCTTCTCCCATTCTGCAGACATGGCCAAACCATCTTAGTTGGGACTGTTCTACTTGGGTCTAAGAAAAAAGTATAAAACACTAAGTAAAAATATTATATACAATTCATAAATGTGAGTTTCACTTTAAAAAGAAATACATTCTATTTTTAGCAATTCTATTGGTATATAATGATTTTTCTTTTTTAATAAAATGTATTATTTGTGTGCACAAATTTTAATCAAGCATCTGTAGATTTTTTCGAACAATGAAGCCATAGCCTTTACAGGACAGTTAAAGCCCATCTGCAACAAGAAATCGGATGGCAAGAATATTTGATGAGATAAATACTGCGGCTTGCTAGAAAGTGGTATTTGTTCTCTAACATAATGTTTGAAATTATCACCACTTACATCACTACATCATCTTCTAACCCAATGCTTCACAACATTTTTATTTTACGGCACACTATGTGTTCTTCAAACAGTGCTGTTGATATCTTGAAGTTGGTGGAGAGGTCAGTTATGAAAAAGAGTTTGCAACTTAATGCTGACCCTTGTGGTAATCCCCCTCCAGCTTTGTTTTGTTGTTGTGTGAATGATTTAGTGCCTTCTACTCTTGTTTGTATAGTTCTATTACTTTGTATAGTTCTATTACTTTGTTTGTTATTACTTTGTTTGTATAGTTCTATTACTTTGTTTTGTATAGTTCTATTACTTTGTAAAGCAGTATGTGGCCAGTACGCCTAGTGGCGTCTTAGGGCAACATCAAATTGATCTTATCGCTGTTTCCTCCAATAGTTCTTTTTGGAAGGCTTAAATCCTGAGGTACATTTTTTTCCATGTATGGCCATGTGTTGCTGTCTATTTTGCATATATATTTAAAGACATCAACATGTTAATTATTTTGACAGGCTAAGAAAAGGGAACTGGGGATTTACGTTAGTGACAGGTTTGATTCCTGGTTATCTTCCCTTGTCTTATGCTGACTGTTCGTCTTGTCTTAAGTTTCGCTCAGGTCTGTGCCATTCTGGGCATGCGCAGGTTTTGGGCGCGAGACCGGGAAACTTCCATCTTGTTCAGTGTACCCTGGGCGTTGTGATCGGAGAGAGGTCCGATAAGTTTTCCTAGCCATCTTTTCGGGGATCTGGAAGTTGTTTGTATGACTGGGATGTCATCTTTCCTTCCCCAAGTGAATTCTATATGCCAGGAATGGCAGTGTAGTGTTTTTGTGTGATAAAGGATTCTGAATAAGGTAATGAAGACATTTTAGTACATTTCGATTACCTTGAGAAGCCATGGTGAGCAGAGCTCACGGCTGACTTATGATATAGAGCCCCATCTTGGGTTCTTGAGAACAGGAACCAAGACCAAGTAGTCTTTTGTACCTTGGAAGCCCAGAGGAGAGTATTTACTGGAATACCCGCTATTCAGATGGTGGGAGTGGCAGGAATTGATACTCACAATTATATATATATAACACTATAAGGTACTTGATATGTGAGGCCCGCTGCCTGCGGCCTGATGATGATGATGTCATTAAAGGTCCGTTGTCACGGCCTTTGTTCTTCAGGAGAGGAAGTGTCTGGCATGAGACGCCAGCAGGAGTCTTAGCCTTTTGGTTAGCCCATTAAACCGCCTTGTCCCGTGCGGTATTTTGTACAAGGGGTACCTGACAGGGGTTCTGTCAGGGTGCCAGAACTTTTCTAGTATATAGCAGCAGAAAGTGGTTTGAGGCCATCATTATTGGCTCCATGCATCTGTGATTATGCAAGTGCTTACCATCATAACATGTTCCATGATTATTGTGCCATTGACTGTGTCGTCCATAATACTATCGTATGTCGTGCAATAAATGTAATGAAACGTCAACAGCAGTTACTTCCTTCACTGACCTCTGCATGTGGATGAGAGTGGGTTCAGTGTAAAGCTGTACAGAACCCAACAACGCATTCGTCTACACACACACCCACCACATCATCCCACAGCAATATTCTAGTACTACACGTCAGAATACATGTATGCTGTTTTCTGTGAGTGACTATAGTACCCCTGGCAGTGCCCCACGTTGGTAAACAAATCTTCACTACAACTCGGGTCTGTCCAGGATAACACGACATGCTCATTCTACTAACATTCACATCACACCAAAACAGTACTTTACATCTGGTGGACCAGATTCGTGGGTTTTTTTCAGCGAAAACTATTTTCATGCCCACATCTGGCGTTACATCGAAACATACAGGACAGTGCTAAATAGGTCATCAACTGTTGACCCAAATAAACATTGACGTTAGAATCATTACAATTCTGCTACATAAATATTGCTACATGGACCACAGCTGCTGCAGGAAAATCGCTACATGGACCACGGCAGTTACAGAAATGTTGCTACATGGACCACTGCGCTACAAATAAGCTGCTACTAGAGTTCTTCGGACGATGTCTGCTTACTTTGTGTAAACAAGTCACGTCGTTTGCTGTCAAGCTCTGTTTGTAAACAACTCAGCTGTTTGTTTACAGTTTGCAGTCTACAAACTCGTCAACGTTAGAGCATCCAGTTTCAACTGGTTTTCAAGACTATTTTTGTAGCTGTACGTTTGAAGACCACTGCATTTGTTGTCGTTCGGTACCCGTCGACGGTGGATCTTCTAAAGTTTGCAGTTCTATCATTGTACTGCTGTGTTGACAAAGGGCCAGGAAATTACTTTAAGATAAGTGGCGAGTTATTTTGGTAACTGTGCCATTATATTGTGTAACTGAGCCTTCTTTGTAACACATTATATGCTATTATATGCTGTTTGTTATTGTCATCTGTGTTATTAGTGTGTTATTTTTGTTTATTTCAGCGGGCATGGTTGGGTTGTTGGCTTCAATGGAATATCCCACAGAAACGAGGGTCTATTGGAGTGTTCTATAAGGAACTTATCGTTAATTTCCCCATTTGTGGAAATTTGTGCGACTTATGGTTGCTTACACGATATTTTTTGTTAGTTGTGATGAGATGTGTTAGTGTTGTTTTCGTTATTTTTTCACATTCTTTAGTTGTGTTCTAATTTGTTGGTATTTGTCTGCCTTCCCTTTTCTATTGTTTATTTCTATACACCCTTATGTTTATACACTGTGTTGTCATTGTATTATTGTATAATTTTGCAGTTATCACTACAATTCTTTGTAACATTTTCTTTAGTTCTGCTTTTCAGTTTATTTGACCTCTGCGAATGTTTTCATTTGTCAAGATGTTTGTCTCTGTTTAATTGGTGTGAGATAGTGTTGTCACATACAGTCTACATATTCATTTAATCATGAACAGTTATTAATATGATGCACATAAGATACTGAAGTGATTTGGGGATATTATAAACCGGGTAACGGTATAAAGTCTTTGACAAAAGACTTGTCTCCCACTGAGATTGGGATAAGTGTATTATTATTTCAGGTACTAATAGGTAAATATAAGACAGAATGTCTACATTGGATTTTTTCATCCAGCAAGGGTTGGCCCTTGGCAAAACTGGTGAGAAATTGGAAGAGTTTGCATTGGCTCAACATGCAAAAGCACAGAAGGCTGAAGAGAAGAAGATGCAAATGCAACTGGATAGAGAAGCTGAAGATAGAAGAATTCAGCAACAAGAGAAGCTACAAACAGAACTTGAAGAGAAAAAGCTACAGGCTGAAGAGAGGAAAATTCAGCATGAAAGAGAACTTGAAGAGAAAAAGCTTCAAAGGGAGGCTGAAGAGAGAAAGCTACAGGCTGAAGAGAGGAGAATTCAGCAGGACAGAGAATTTGAGGACAGAAAGCTACAAAGAGAACATGAAGAAAAACTCTTAGCTTCGGAGATAGAGAAAACAAAAGTGATGAATATGAGTAGTTCTCAAGCAACTTCTAGTAAGACAGATAACACTAGTCAACAAATTTTCAAAAGTTATTTGTACCAGAAATTAAATATACCATTTCTTATTGATTTTGACATGCTGATTTCAAATATCAGAATGAAATTCACCAATTGGCTCTGGTTTTTAAAAAAATGATGAATTTACATTACAGTAATACAAATAGAAGAGACATGGTACGCAACCAGACGATACGTCAAGGCCTTAAATCCTACCCCCTGCAGACCCAAGTAGAACAGTCCCAATTAAGATGGTTTGGCCATGTCTGCAGAATGGGAGAAGATCGGATACCACGACAAGCATGGGAAACAAAGAGCCAAGGATCCAGACCCCGAGGACGACCCAGAGTCCGCTGGGAGGACAACATTAGACAATCTTTGAAGGACCGAGGACTAGAATGGAACCAGGCCAGGAGGAAGACAGCCGATAGGATAGTCTGGCGCTCTCTCTTCCAAACCTCTACACCTCACGGTAGAAGGGGAACGACTAAGTAAGTAAGTAATACAAATAATGTATGCTTGTTTAATTCTCTGGGGTGAACAGCTAGTCTTTCTACTTTAGCATTATAAAAATTGTGGTTACATATTCAATTAATTTATATTTCAACATAAAATGATAGAAAAAATAAAAACATTATTTAAAGTTCACATATGTTTTAAAAAGGCACAATTTAACCCATTCCATCATTATTCAGTCGCTGTTCGAGCTCTCTTTGCTTGCTTCTTGTAGTCAATCGAAGGTGTCTCTTGTCACTGTCCAACAGTAATCAGCAAGCATTGAAGGGCTCCAATTGCCTTGATACCATGTCTCCATAGCAGCAATGTCCTGGTGAAATTGTTCACCATGCTCATCACTGACTGCTCCACAGTTTGACGTAAAGAAATCCAGATGAGAAACCAGAAAATGAATTTTCAAAGACATGTTGCAGCCAAGACTCTTATACTTCAGAAGGAGATTTTCTACAATTTCATTGTAATTATCAGATCTGTTGTTTCCAAGAAAATTGTCCACCACTGACTTAAATGCTAGCCATGCTGCTTTTTCCTTGCCATGGAACACATAAAGAAACTCGTCATCATGAAGAAGTTTTCGAATTTGCGGACCAACAAATACTCCCTCTTATTTTAGCTTCACTCAGTCTTGGAAATTTTCTGATGAGGTATTTGAAAGCCTCATCTGTTTTCTACATTGCTTTGACAAAGTTTTTCATGAGACCCAGCTTAATGTGCAAGGGTGGCAACAAAATCTTGCTGGTGTCGACAAGTGCTGGGTTCTCAACGTTCTTACTGCTAGGCTGCAATGACTGCCTGATTGGCCAATATCTTCTGATGTAATGGTCACTTCGTGCACGGCTATCCCACTCACAGAGAAAGCAACAGTACTTGGTGTATCCACCATGTAGTCCAAGCAAAAGAGTGACCACTTTTAATTCACCGCAAAGTGACCAATGATGATGATCGTAGTTTATACACTTCAAAAGCTGCTTAATGTTTTCATAAGTTTCTTTCATATGAACTGCATGACCAACTGGAATTGATGCTAACACATTAACATTATTCAACAAAACAGCTTTAAGACTTGTCTTGGATGAATCAATGAAAAGCCTCCACTCTTCCGGTATGTAATTGATTTTGAGGGCTGCCATTAAACCAGAAATGTTGTGGCACGTAGAAAGGTCACCCTCTTTGAAAAGGAATGTAATAAGCGGCTTCTGGCGGTTCCTATACACAGAAATTGTAACATCTTCTGCCAGGAGATTCCACCGTTGCAATCTGGAACCCAAAAGCTCCGCCTTGTTCAGTAAATTCAGATCTCTTACAAGATCATTCAGTTCACCTTGGGTTATTAAGTGTGGTTTAGTGGATGTAGTTTGCTCAAAATCTGGGTCGCTTGAGGTTGATGGTTCAGGACCACCAATGTCCTCTTCTTCATCAGTGGAAGCAGCTGAAAATGATTCTGGCACTTTGGGAACTGGTAGGTCATCGACATGTGGTACCGGACGTATTGCAGAGGGGATGTTTGGATATTCCAGAGTCAATTTTTTCTTCTTTGATATGCCTTACCCAATTGGAGGGACCATGCACTAACTAATGGCACAATTTTATCAGAGATAAGATATTTATACACAAAGGTGATGTAATCATAGGTAGGATTGCATCATCAACTTCTAATTACATTTTTATTGGTCATTAGAAAAAAATTATGCAATCGCCCACAACAGTTGCGTCATATATATAAATTGACCGTAATTAAATAAACTAGTAGCATATATCTTGAAAACTAGAGCCAATCAACATTTTTTAATGTCATTTTCGTTTTCAGCACACCAAAATTAGTTAAGATCAGCTATTTTCATTTCTGGTACATTTTGGTTGTTGACTAGTGTAATTATACATATAAAGTCAAACTACCCCCTTTCAATGCTGCAAAGGACGACATAACGTTTTATCTGGATAGGTTCCAACTGTCATGCGAGGCGCATAAGGTAGATAAGGAGAAGTATGTCGGTCAACTATTGGATATACTTACAGGTGAACCATTGAATACTATTATGGCAATAGAGGAGCCTAACAAAACTAACTATGAAGTGGTTAGAGAAACTTTATTAAAGAGGTATCAGCTCAAAGAAGATGATTATCGTCTTCGTTTTAAGACTATGTTACCAGAAACTGGGGTGGAGTTCTCAGACTTTATCACAAAGATACATCTTACTTTCAATTGATGGATTGAGTTGTCTAAGACTGAACACACATATGAAGCACTTATGGACTTGTTACTTAGGGACAAAGTAATGTCATCTATTAATGAGTCCTTTCTCGCCTTTATTCATGAACGTAAACCTAAAGACATAAAAGAGATGGAACAATACTGTTGCCAGTATGTCACTGCACACCCACAACATACAATTGGTAATTCTAAGATTAAAGAGGGTTTGCCAGTGGCTTCTGCGATGCCATATGGGCCTAATTTTCAGGCTAAGTTTCAAGGTAATAAACGTAACTTTGAGAAGATATGTAATCGTAATTACGGACAGGATCAGGGTGATCCATCCTACAGGGGTTTGGCTTCAAATAATTGGAGGCGATCTGACAGCCCTTGTAACTTCTGTTCCGCCAATTTTGGGAACTTTCGTAGGGGTAGCCACAATAAAAACTATTCTAGCTATCATAATTTTGCAGGGAAACAGCAAAAACAGTCAGGTAGATATGATAATCAAAGAGGAAACCACAGTTGCAATTGTGAAAACTGTGGGACAAATCAAAGCAATAGTTGCAAAAAGTCACATAACAATAATTTCAGGGGACATAATAATCGGGGTAGAGGACAACACAACAATAATAGATCATGTCATCATGCTAACTGTGCTCAACAGGAGTCACAAGGAGTTAGTAGTGAATCAAATGATAAGAAAGCTAACCTTAGTGCTGTCGGTTGTTCTGCCTTCGATTATGAAAGAGCATCTCTATGCCCTCAGTGCACTACTTTGTTTGAACCTACTACTATATCTACATTGAGTTGTGGCCATCCTCTGCCCGCTCTTCATGCCGCAGCGGCGCATGACGGGAGAGGATCTCTTCTCCTACATAGAGGTCTAGTGGACGACAATCCAGTCTCAGTTCTTTTTGATTCTGGATGTACTACTATTGGGATTAGGCAATCTCTGGTAGATCCTTCCTGTACTACTGGGAAAGAGATCAAATGTGTGACATTTGGTGGCACAGTAGAAAAATATTCTACTGCTATCATACACATAGCTACTCCTTTCTTTACGGGAGATGTCCACGCGAGTCTTCTACCGAACCCTGTTGCGGATCTTATCATCGGGCATATACACGGGGTTAAGCAGTGTACCCCGCAGCAAATTGTTGCCTGGGAGGAGCGAAATATGCAAACTGCTAATGCAGTTGTCACTAGAGCACAGGCTCAGAACATGTCTCCGTCTTCACCCACCGAAGGTGATGAAGTACAGGAGCAAGATAATCAGGCAGTAATTTCGCGTGACTCTTTTATAAAAAGTCAACAGAAGACATTTTTTTAAAAAAATTCTTCCTTCTTGTTAAAGATGGTGACCCAAATCAGTACACAAATCGCAAATCATGGATCACTATGAGGAATGGTGTGCTAGTACGTATGGTACAGCACTCAGACACATCGATGCATTCCCAAATTCTTGTACCCAAAAATATGAGAGTTCGTATACTGCAACATGCTCATGACTCCCAATGCACTGGTCATATGGGATTTTCAAGTACTAAGTGGAGAGTTCTTGCGGCTTTCTTTTGGCCATTCGTAAATAGAGACATACGTCTTTATTGCCGATCGTGCAAAGTATGTCAAGAAGTCAAGTCGAAGGGTCCTCGCCATGCAGCACCTATTCAGGCTGCGGACATTTCTATCCGTCCGTTTCAAAAAATGGCGATAGATATAATTGGTCCTTTTAAAATCAAATCAGCCAGAGGACACCAATATATTCTTACATGCGTAGACATGTGTACTCGCTGGCCAGAGGCAATACCTCTTAAGAGCATTTCTACTGCCGACATTGCAGACGCTCTTTGGATGGTATTTTCACGTCTGGGATTTCCTGGGGAAATCTTATCAGACCATGGCATCCAACTGATATCGGACACTATGTCACAAGTGATGTCTACTCTTAAAATTGATAGGTCTTTGAGTAGCATCTATCATCCGATGTCCAATGGGTTAGTCGAACGTCTCAATAGAACCCTCAAAAATTTACTTGGGAAGATAACTGATGATCATCCCAAGGATTGGGACAGAGTCTTATCCGCGGCTCTCTTCGCATACAGAGAGGTTCCTAATGAACACACCGGGTTTTCTCCATTTGAGCTTGTCTTTGGCGTGCGTTCGCGTGGCCCTATGTCTTTGCTTCACGATTTGATAGCTGCCGATGATATTAGTGATGACACACAATCTTCGTATGAATATGTCATTGCACTAAGGCAGAAAATCATTGAAGCATGCAAATTAGCAACTTCTGCATCGGAATTTGCTAAGGAAAAGGCAAGGCAATTTGTGAATAAGAATGGACGCCTACGACAACTTTGTCCAGGTGATAAAGCGTTTGTATTACTCCCTACCAGGGAAAATAGACTTCTCATTGGATGGAAGGGTCCTTTTATGATTGTCTCTAAAATTTCTGATGTCGACTATGTTGTCGATATAGAGGGAAAACATAAAACCTTCCATGTAAATATGCTTACGGAATTTTTTGGACGTCCAGAGTTCTTGCAACCTATCTTTCGAGTGACGAATGACACTCCAGTCCCTCAGGGTTGTTACTCATCGCTGTCAGTGATACAGGATGAAGAATCTACTTTCTCAGATGTTAATCTTCCTGTTCCGATGATCCCACTGCATTCTACGGAATCATGGAAAAACGTTTCTATTTCTCCTGAATTGTCTACTGGGGAACGACTACAAGTCTATTCTACTTTACGAGAATTTCAGGATGTTCTCACGGACATTCCTGGACATACATCGGTCACTGAGCATGACATAATACTAACTGACCATACTCCTATCAGGGTCAGACCTTACCCTATCCCGATTCATTTCCAAACACAGGTCGAGAAAGAATTGGATGAAATGATACAGTTAGGGATAATTGAACCATCCAATTCGGCATACTCGTCGTCTATGGTTATTGTTCAAAAGAAGGACAATAACATACGCTTTTGCGTCAATTACCGTAAGCTAAATCAGGTAACGAAGTTCGATGCAGAGCCTATGCCGCTATTGGATGAGCTACTTACTAGACTTTCCAACTCTCGTTTCTTCACCAAACTAGACTTGAGTAAAGGGTATTGGCAAGTTCCGCTGACTGAACGTGCCAAACATCTCACTGCTTTCTCTACACCCAGGGGTTTGTTCCAATGGAACTTCATCCCTTTCAGCCTAATGAATGCCCCTGCTACATTCATACGCATGATGTGTCGTAATCTTTCACATCGTTTAGATGTTATAGCATACTTGGACGATATCTATCTCTTTAGTGATTCTTGGGAAGATCACTATTTGGGGTTATGTGAACTGCTGTCTACTCTGCGTGAGCATAACTTGACAGTTAAACCATCTAAAGCCTATGTTGGATTTGGTGAAATTTCTTTTCTTGGACACCGTGTTGGACATGGTCTCTTGAAGACAGAGGACCACAACACGTCTAAGATACTTAACATCACTATTCCTAAGACTAAGAAACAGATCCGTAGTCTCTTAGGTCTAATACAGTTCTACGGAAGATTCATTCCAAATCTTTCTTCTATTACGGCACCACTCTCAACCCTATTGAAGAAAGGGTCTCCTAATGTGGTGCGCTGGTCACAAGAATGCCAATCTTCATTGGATCAGATTAAGTCTTTATTTTCATCTCCTCCTATCTTAAGACTATCTATAGCTGAGAAGACATTTGTACTTCGTAGTGACGCCTCATCAACAGGGATAGGGGCGGCACTGATGCAAGAGTATTCAGACACTCTGCATCCAGTAATGTACGTCTCTAGGAAACTGAATGCGGCCGAGAGGAATTATTCTGTTCTAGACCGAGAATGGTTGGCTATGGTCTGGGCGATTCTTAAACTGCAAAAATTCCTTCTCGGCGCGCATTTCATAGTAGAAACGGACCAAAAAGCTCTCACAGCTATGCAGAGTAAGGATTTGAAGAGCTCAAGATCCACGCGATATGCTATTGCTCTTCAACCTTTTCATTTTACGGTACGAGCTATCCGTGGTTCGGATAATGTGATGGCAGACATATTGTCGCAATGCCCACATGAATCTACTTAACTCTATTGTCTAGATCTCATGATATAGAACTAGATTTAAGTCTGTGTCTTACTATAACATACTACTAGAACAGTGGTTGACACTTTACTTAAATTCAGTGTTATGAATTTATTGTTCTTTCTCTGTTGCCGTTCTTGGTATAACAGAGAAGGCTTGGTAGACACGATATAAAGGTCGAAAATTAATAAAGCCACATTTAATTATTGTGTATGGTAATGGTGACTATGGTACATTATAACATTCTAAGAATTGTGTTATTTGGATTGTTCTCAGCAAACCACTATATTGTCCGAGAGTGCCATTGCAGACTATCCTGGATACAGTGTGACTTTCAGGCTATTCATTGGATCAAACAAGCGTCCTCCGGACAAGGCTTCTGAGATCAACACCTGTTAGTTAGAATGTATACTATGTTGTAAAACCTTGTAAATTGTGTAATGTTACCCCATTAGATAATAATGATTTTGTTACATTAATCTAGGAGAGATTTCTATGCTAAATTTGATTTCTCTATATTCATATTGTAATTCATCGTTGCTACACATATTTATGAATATTGTATGTACATATTATTGTCATTGCAACATTGCCAGCACCTTAAGGTTCTTTGGTGGCACCTCCCGGATATATTTTATTTGGAGAATATATATTTTCTCTTGTCTTGTGAGATAACTGTTGTTCTCACCAGACGCGCTATTGTGCGTTGTTTTTGTCTGACATTATGTCATAACATTTATGTTGATCCTTTCATCGGCGCATTATTCATGCATTATGAGCTTGTTGTATCTTGCTCAGTGATGTATTTCAACAACAAAAAAAGGTTTCATTTTTTTTTTACCCGGGGGGGGGGGGGGGGGGGGGGTGTGCAGTAACCTGTTGCTGTGTATTTTGCATATATATTTAAAGACATCAACATGTTAATTATTTTGACAGGCTAAGAAAAGGGAACTGGGGATTTACGTTAGTGACAGGTTTGATTCCTGGTTATCTTCCCTTGTCTTATGCTGACTGTTCGTCTTGTCTTAAGTTTTGCTCAGGTCTGTGCCATTTTGGGCATGCGCAGGTTTTGGGCGCGAGACCGGGAAACTTCCGTCTTGTTCAGTGTACCCTGGGCGTTGTGATCGAAGAGAGGTCCGATAAGTTTTCCTAGCCATCTTTTCGGGGATCTGGAAGTTGTTTGTATGACTGGGATGTCATCTTTCCTTTCCCAAGTGAATTCTATATGCCAGGAATGGCAGTGTAGTGTTTTTGTGTAATAAAGGATTCTGAATAAGGTAATGAAGACATTTTAGTACATTTCGATTACCTTGAGAAGCCATGGTGAGCAGAGCTCACGGCTGACTTATGATATAGAGCCCCATCTTGGGTTCTTGAGAACGGGAACCAAGACCAAGTGGTCTTTTGTACCTTGGAAGCCCAGAGGAGAGTATTTACTGGAATACCCGCTATTCAGATGGTGGGAGTGGCAGGAATTGATACTCGCAATTATATATATATAACACTATAAGGTACTTGATATGTGAGGCCCGCTACCTGCGGCCTGATGATGATGATGTCATTAAAGGTCCGTTGTCACGGCCTTTGTTCTTCAGGAGAAGCAGTGTCTGGCATGAGACGCCAGCAGGAGTCTTAGCTTTTTGGTTAGGCCATTAAACCGCCTTGTCCCATGCGTTATTTTGTACAAGGGGTACCTGACAGGGGTTCTGTCAGGGTGCCAGAACTTTTCTAGTATATAGCAGCAGAAAGTGGATTGAGGCCATCATTATTGGCTCCATGCATCTGTGATTATGCAAGTGCTTACCATCATAACATGTTCCATGATTATTGTGCCATTGACTGTGTCATCCATAATACTATCATATGTCGTGCAATAAATGTAATGAAACGTCAGCAGCAGTTACTTCCTTCGCTGACCTCTGCATGTGGATGAGAGTGGGTTCAGTGTAAAGCTGTACAGAACCCAACAACGCATTCGTCTACACACACACCCACCACATCATCCCACAGCAATATTCTAGTACTACACGTCAGAATACATGTATGCTGTTTTCTGTGAGTGACTATAGTACCCCTGGCAGTGCCCCACGTTGGTAAACAAATCTTCACTACAACTCGGGTCTGTCCAGGATAACACGACACGCTCATTCTACTAACATTCACATCACACCAAAACAGTACTTTACATCATGTTTGTCATTTTTGTGAACAGCCCTTGTATCTGCACTGTGTCATATGCTTGCTGCAGGTCAGTGATACAGCTGTGGTGTCTTTACCCTCTTGGAATGCATCTACGATTTGTGTGTGTGCACAGAATGAAAGTTTTTCTCTGTTCTGCGGCTTTGTCTTAAGCCATCCTGATTTTTACCGATGACTTTGTTGCTTTCCAGCCACCAGTAAAGCCTGTGATTCACGATTTTCTCAGCGAGTTTTCCTATAGCTGAGGTAAGTGAGACTGGTCGGTAGACATCAGGTCCTTCAGCTGGCTTCTTTTTCTTTAGAATTGGCTTGATATTTGCAGTCAGCTCTGCTTTTGACATTGTTGATCGTCTCATCTATAGATTGGTGGGCAATGATAACTCAATATTTGTAAAATTTAATATGTGAAATTTGTTCGTACTATTTTACTATAGCATATAATTTTGCAAATCCTTTTATGGTACATTCAACTGGTGCCACGGCACACCAGGCAGGCACTCTCAACACACCAGTGTGCTGCGGCACACCGGTTGCTGAGCACTGTTCTAACCCACTACAGTTTTTTTTTTATTCTTAGGATTTGAAATTTTTACAAATATTTATATGAAACATAATTTATTTTTTCAGCCTCCAAGAAATAGTCAGACACAGCTTCCATTTATGGATGAAAAAAATAAACTAGAGCAGGATTGTAAAGTGAGTTTGTTTCTTTGTTCCCTTGTTACAACTGACATACTAATTCTTCCTAATGTTGGCCCATACCCTTACTAGCACTAACTTAACACTACATTTTATGTTTCACTAAATTGCTTTTGAAAATTAAAAAGATGCAAAAATGTCAATTTAAAACCAAAATTCATGTTTCTGAATGGTGAAAATAATTGCTTAATGATTTATCTCTTCCAGTGTCTTCTAGGATTATGTAGGTGCAAATATCTGCAATAACAGCTGATACCATGGTAACAACAACAATATGGTCTTAGTAACTTCTACTTATCCTGACTGAACTGTGTAATATTTGCAGTTATCCCCACTCATCTTCTACCCAAGTAGAGTTTTTTTTTTTTTTTTTCAGGATTTCAAACTTTGTTGTATATTTATATAAACCATAATTTGTTTCTTTCCAGCCTTCAAGAAATAGTCAAACACAGTTCCCTTTTGTGGATGAAAAATTTAAACTGGAGTGGGATTGTAAAGTGAGTTTTTTTTTTTTTTTTTACTCATTTTACTACTGACATAGTAAATCTTCCTACTGTTGACCCTTGCCTGTTTTTTGTGATCAGGTTGTTAAAAATGTGGAATAGATCAAATGTTTTTAGTGATTCTCAGATAAATCTTATATATTTTCTTAGAATGTAACTCTATCTTCTGACGTCCTCTTCTGATTTTTTTTCCCCACCAGGATGAAAGGAATATTGAAAATGGCATCTCTGGTGTCAGGGTGAAACAGGAACAAGATAATGAGGTTACAATTTAATTTTAATGTTTTATATATACATTTAATGGAGCTTAATTAAAGTAGATAGTATTTGCAAGTTGTCTGTTGCGCATACACCTTTGATCTCAATTTGATGTGTACATTAGGTTTACTGTCATAATGCAGTGCATGATATCCTGCTATGGCCCATTACTCTTTATTCTCAGACTTCAAGACATATTGAGACTACAGCTGCATTCAATGGTGAAAAAATAAAACTGGAACTCACTTTATGGGCAATTTATTTGTTAATTATTGTAGTACTTGTTCATTGTAGCACTTAAGAACCATACATTCTTATAAAAATATTAACCCCTTCAGTCATAACTGACTATGGGAATGCGCCCCTGAGGTGACAGCCATCAGCTGCTTATTTTCCTGGTGCTCCTTTTGACGTTTTCTCCTCTCTTCTGCTTGTTGTGTGAGCTTCTTTTAATACATTCTTACTGTCATTGAAAATGATGTATACTACTCGTCAAAAGTCAAGGGCCACCCTATTATTTTCAATACACTTTTATATAAGCGCATAGAATGATTAAATGAAGGAAGTTTTTAGTAAAAATGGGTGCAATATCTTCCTCTGACAGTCCTCTATGCACGATAAGCATAAAAACAACTCACCGACAACCATGGTGATCACGTGCAATTTGGTTTGCTGACCATAAATTCACATGTTTAATCTGTTTTTTTCAAACTTCCGTACAACCAAACAAGTGAAGGAATCGTGCTGATTGACATTCCACGTGCAATGGCGACTTTTCGTGAACAGAGTTCACTCTTAATTTGTTTTACAATCAGCAGACTTAGGGTAGTTTCATCACTTGCAAAAACCATGCCACCGAGAAGAAGTCTTGACACCTTACAAAGAATGAGGGCTATAGCGTGGGTTGAAAGTGGTTTATCTGTCCTCGAGGTTGCTAGACGGCTTGCAGTGTCACACTCTACTATCCAAAGAATTTTGGAGAGATTTCAGGCCACAGGAAGTGTGGAGGGTCGCCACCGGCCAGGTCGCCCTAGATGCACCAATAGACATGATGACCGGTACCTCTTGTTGTCAGCCCTGCGCCATCGAACAGTGACTTGTTCCACTCTGAGATGTCAGCTGAGACAAACTGTAAACGTTAATGTCCGTCAAAGCACCATTCGCAGACGTTTACATGAATTTGGACTGGCTGCTCGACGTCCTGCAGTCAGAGTCCCTCTTACTCCTGCTCATCGCAGAGCCCGTGTTGCTTGTTGTTGCGAGCACATCCGATGGGCAAGGCAACAATGGAGTTAAGTTCTCTTCATTGATGAATCTCGCTTCACTGTGTCATTCAATGATGGCAGGATTCGAGTTTGGAGACGACCAGGAGAGCGATTTACTGATGACACAATTTGAGAGGTGGATCGTTATGGTAGAGGTTCTGTCATGGTCTGGGGAGGCTTCTACAGACACGGCAGGACCCCACTCTACATCATCCAAGGCAACTTGACCGGCCCAAGATACCAGAATGAAATCTTGAGACCAATAGTTCAGCCTGCTCTGGAGGCCATAGGTGGTAATGCCATCCTCCAAGATGATAAAGCTCGACCCCATCGAGCTCGTGTGGTGAATGAGTTTATTCAGCAACATGGGATCATCAGGATGGCGTGGCCAGCTCATTCACCTGACCTTTCTCCGATTGAGCACCTCTGGGATGTCCTTGGTCGAAGATTGGCAACAAATCACCCCCTGCCAATGGATGTTGCACAGCTGACTGCATTTCTGCTTCAGGAATGGCAAGCTGTTCCTCAGGATACTCTTCGGACCCTTGTGGACTCGATGCGTCTACGCTATCTTGAATGCCTTGCTGCAAACGGTGGTCATACCCGATTTTGAAATGTCTATTTGTCCAATATCTATTGTGTGACTTTTGAAAAGGGGGGTGACACACTTCACAGCTTCATTGTGTTTGAATGTGTGTTTCCATTTCTTTACGTGACATGTCAATTTGGTACTCAATAAATGCCGTTTTGACTGATACCAATTACATTTATATCAGATTTGTTTTATGGTTTCAACCAAGGTTTTTCTAAGTGACCCTTGACTTTTGACGAGTAGTATATTGTACAGTTTGTTTCTCTTTTTCTAAAATGATGCTTTGCTGGCCTTGTTCTATGAATTAGCTTATACAAGATGTTAATTTTGTGCCCTAATGTTTGAATGTTTCTACTTGTTTCAGATTGGTACCATTTATATTTATTTAACATTCTATCTCACACCAGCAAAGAATATATTATCATTATCAGATGTACAAAATATTTCAATTACCAGCAGGCTCCACATGGATGACTGAATTAAAAATAATAGATACATCTTTTTATTTTTAAATTTCAACTACAACGCTCTACAGTTTCTGTATTGTCATTACAAACATTGTGGAAGATTATGGTCTAAGTGAGGTACCTGTTGTTTGAACATAAATGTCATTGATGAGCAGGAGTTATATGTCCTTTATATTTAACGAGAAGCAATAAATGAGTTATGTCCTTCTTAGAATTAGCTCCCCTTGACTGAGACCAGAGAATTGTGGAAGGTTTGATTATTGTTATTGATGATCAGAATCGACCTCACTGCACTCAGGACAAACCCATAGGAGCTCAGTCTTCCTCAGCAAATGTCGAAGAGTATGAATGCTAATTGTACCTGCAGCATGATAGTTGTACACATGACAGATTCATCCTCTCTCACATCTATCTCTGCTAGTCCCACGTTTGATGCCAAACTCCAACAGTCTCAGCCTTGTTGATTC
This sequence comes from Oreohelix idahoensis, assembly GCA_024509875.1. Lineage (NCBI taxonomy): Eukaryota > Metazoa > Mollusca > Gastropoda > Stylommatophora > Oreohelicidae > Oreohelix > Oreohelix idahoensis. The sequence goes on along the minus strand of JAMPIV010009321.1, from coordinate 760,465 downwards.
ATCCATTGCAGTGTCACTGTCTAGCAGGTGATCATTAATTGCCCTCTCTTATCTTTTCTCTCTCTTATCCATGTCCAGCATTTGTGCTTTTGAGGCCAGTCTGTCAACTCATTGCCACATACCTCTGTGTTACGGTGTATTTTCTGGTGGCAGAAAAACTAGGTTGGTGACATTGTTATCAGCAAGTTTTGGCAACCCTGATAACTTTTAGGAAACGACTGAGTCACGTGAAGAGGACGGAAGTCGAAGATAGATTAAGCGGGAAAGGTAGAGTGAGAGTTTCTGGCTTGTCTGAGAGGGATGTGTTTTGGTTTCCCTTTTCATTGAGTATGGATTATGGCCGAGAGTTTGCTATAGTGATTTATTCTGTTGGACATAATTATAATTCTGAAGTAATTTAGTGTCCAGTGATATTATTGTCAGGCCATCTGGTATAATTTGCCAGTGGATTAAGTTTTCCATTGTTGTAGTTCTGGTTCGCCATAGTGAGCGATTTTCAGTACCAAGTTTTATAGTACTGTTATACTGTCATGTGTGAGAGTAATTTGTCATATTAATTCGAGAAGTGTCTCAGGCAGTGTTGTATGTATTCCATACTGTTTGCAGCCGTGTGTGGCTATACTGTGTGCAGTGTTCTATTAAAAATGGAATCCTGTAGAAAGTGTTATCTTTCTGTGTCCACCATTTCATGTTGTGGTTGTCTCCTAGCAGAGCGAGCGAAGTATTAAATTAGTATCATTATAAAATCTACAGCATAAATTGGTATTTGACACCCTGCATGACCAGGACAATAGATCCACACCAGTTCTAGAAGACTTGAGGATTCTATTGATGTTTTCCTTTCCTGCCGCAGCCATCCATTCTGAACTTTCCGAAGCATGGCCTGAGAGTCTGACAATATCACTGCTCTAGTTGATGAAGTTTCAGACAGCCACCTCAGTGGTGCAGTAACTGCCTCTACCTCCATTCTCATGTTGGAGGTTGTTGTCATGTAGACTCCACTCTGTTCAACAATGACCCTACCCTTTATTCTCACAGAGAAGCCCCATCCTGATTTCTCACCATGCACTACAGACCCATCCATGTTGCACAATGGCATCATCATCTCCAGCATGCCCACTTATCAGCTGATTAATCTCCAGCTCTGCTTTTCCGTTGCCCCAAGCTCTGCACTCTCTGCCAAGACTAATGATGACATGCTGGTATTTTATCCAGTTCTCCCCTGACTTACTCTACTCTTCCCCTTTGGAAATATTTTAAACCTTGGTGACCTGACCAATTGTAGCCTCTGCCTGTGCCATCCATGATATCCCCCTCTTTATTCTTGCTCCTTTCATGTCAGCTACATTCTCATGTAGGGGGTGTCTTTTGTCGGTGGTTACCCACATATAGGCTTTTGTCTGGGTCATCGCATATCTGGATCTAATCTACAGCAATCTTAGCATGTATTTCATTGTCACAATTGGGGTATCACGCGTACAGCCCAAAATTAGTCGCATCCTCTCATTTTGAAAGCATTCCAGTCATTCACATTGTGACTAATAGTGTGAGTATTCCTAGTCCATACTCAATTACTGAAATCACAAGCTGATGATACAGGAGAAACAGTAGCCTCTGTTCCAAGTGCACAGCAGCCATTCCTTTTAAGGCTGCCAGTCCTCGCTTGCACTTCTGTATGATCAGTCCGATTTGATACTTGAACGATAGCCAACGATCAAACATTACTCTCAGGTACTTCAACTTATCTTGCCTGTCAATGTTCTGCCCATTGAAAGTGATGTCTGGAAGGTCTGCTTTTACTATGTCGAGCCTGCTGGTAATTGAGATTCAAAGAACACCACATCACACAGGCCTTGTTGTGGTTGGCCTTTGAGAACCCTGTGGTAGTCCCGGACAAATGCACATTGGTCCTGATATCCATGTCCCCAAGCAAAATGCAACTGATCTCTCCATTAAGGCAACTGCCATCCAACTTGTTAGCCAAGGGTTTACACCACTTGTCATTATAGAGTCTATTAGGGTTGCAAAGTCCACATTGTTATAATCATCCTATAAGTCAATTGTGACAGCTACCATTTCTCTTTTGCCCTGAAATCACATTTGCATTATATCAAGGTAGGTAGACTTCAATAATCAAGTGAATCGAGAATCATTTCAATTGAGTGTGACAGGTCATAACGACTGGTTAGGCTAATGAACCATTAACCAAGCAAGACAAGATTAACATTTTATATGAGAACACATTTTTGTGACAGCATGGAAATAGAATGATGCAACTAGAGCTACAAAGAAGAGTTAAAGTGATAAAAGCATGTGTGACCAGTAATCAAGTTCTCTGAGTTGTAATAACAGATAGATTGAATAACTTTGTTGAAGCAAGTGAATGGAAGCTTGGGAAGTTTGCAAATTAGGAGAACTTTTTTATATGAGTCTTTCTTCTACATGACCGTAAATAGGTTGGTGTATTAAATATGAGCAGCGTTATGCCACATTTATCATCCTACCTGTTATAATATCGTACTATTGCTGTCATGTTACACATGAAGTTTTTAGAGTACTGAGAGCTAACACTACACAAGGGCAGAGATTGAGGTAACCACTATAGCAGATCATCAACAACATGTTGCTTTGTGGCAGCTATTGAATAGCAATATCCACAAGAACATGACCTTGCTATAATGGTTTTGCCACATGCAGTGATCAGTAATTACATCTTACCCAACATAGTGTACAGTGTTATGCACAAGAACCCTGTGACTTTAATAAACATAAAATTTGCATTAAGCTAACAGAGGCACTGAATGTCTTTAAAGTTTTGGAAAACAATTTTTTTTCACATTTACCTGCAATGAATGCATTTGCATTAATGGAGGTGCAGAAATATTCCCTTTTACCAGTACACTTTCACTTCCATGAATAGATTAAAATGAATAAAGAACTTTTTAAAAATGTACCAGGAAAAAAAAAACAGTTTGTTTGAAAGGCAAACATTATCACCACTAAACCACCAAAGCACATTGATAAATATGGTCTTTTTGTGATTTCTCTTTTTTTACACTTTTTAATTATTGCATGTCTCAGTCATCATGATGTTTCTGTTGTTAGGCAGAGACTTGCTAAGTAAATTATACGGGAAGATAGACATAATGTTATTGTGTGCTCATTTCAGTGAGCTCTTCATTTTTAAAGTGTTCTGAAAATCCTAATTAAATAGGCCTATTTCTGATTTTATTTTTAAACCTGTGTATGACGCCATAATTCTTTGCTTGTGAAGCTGCTAAGAATGTGAATTAAGGTGTCATATAGAAGCAATATTTAATACTGCAATGATATCACTTCTACAAATAGATTTGTGATAATGAACCCACCACTGCTCTGAGAGTATGACTGCTTGTAACTTGACACCTACTTGTATGTCACTGAATTTTTTGGTAAATGTATCACAGCTTTCACCACATTTTTATGTACCCATATCATTAAATAATTCTTATTTTAATCTTTCCTGCCAGAATTAAGAAAGAAGAACAACCTGACTTATGTAAAGATGAAGGTAATGAAATGGTCATCATATAGATGAAATAATGCTTTTATATTTATTTATTTTTTGTTTAGTATTTTATTGATTTCTGAGAATAAAACTCTGCATTCTAGTGAACAAAAAAAAAAAAACGCTAAGATCAGAACACTGCCTTAGGATACTACATTTAGAGGTAACAGTGAAACTACTCATGAACCTTTAGCAAAAGCTAGTGATGCAAATCCTCCGCTTAAACCCTACAACATATTTAAGTGCAGATATCATGGTGTAGACGAAAACGTCACTTCGTGAATCATAACATAAAAACTTATTTAAAGTAAAAAAAATGAACATTTAAAAAAAAAAGGAATACACTATCCTGCTAAGCCCGCTGTGTATTTTAATTATCATATATAACGTATATAACATTAGTTCTTCTTCTTCTTTCTCGTACACTCTCAGAGGTCCACTTGAATGTTTGCAATGAAAGCAGTAGTCAGTTTGAGGCTGTTTGAATCTCCGTAGAGCTTTTCCGCGAATGGTACTGGTGTCGGCCCTATGCGCTTTCTCTTTTCCGCATATGTTTGGCAACTTTGAAGCAGTTGTTCAGCAGTTATTTTATCAGTGCCACAGTTACACTGATCGGTAATTCCTATCTTTAGCTTGTTGAATAGATGATATCTCAATCTGTTGTGGCCAGTGCGGAGTCTGAAGATTACCACTTGTTCTCTTCTGTTGAGCAGGTAGTATGCATCATTCTGTGTGTGACCTGGATGTTCTACATTCCATTTGTTTCTGTATCTGATTCTGATAAAACTCTTTTGCCTCCTTGAAAGTTATGCTTGCATCAGGCTAAGGTAGATTTCCACCTTCCTTTGCCAATCTCTCAGCCTCTTCATTGCCAATGATGTAACAGTGAGATGGGATCCATTTGATCACAACACTTTTGAATCATTGACATAGTATGTGAAGCACTATTCTGAGGTCATTCAGGTCTGTATTATTTTGGCTTTTCAGCGTTAATACATATACCAAAGAAAGACAAGGATCTGAAAGAACCAAATGGTTACAGTTAAGCTGTGTAGGAAAACTGATGAAGCGCATGATTAATACCAGATTGATGTGGCACTTAAGGAAATTCACAAGTTAACATGGGAATCACCAAATGGTCGGGACAGAAACCAGATAGACCACATCAGGGTTAACGGTAGATGGAGACATGCATTACAAGATGTGAAGGTAAGAAGAGGTGCAGATGTGGGAAGCGATCACCATTTAGTAGTTGCAAAACTGAAAGTGAAACTAAGAAGGGCTGGACCAACTGTAACTACACAGAAAAGGTTTGACATCAGCAAATTGAAGGACCCCCTTACCAGAAAAGCTTTTGCGGCCGACATAAAGAAACGATATCAATTTGCCAAAAGCCAGGAAAAGACATTGACTGATGATATAGACCAGAATTTTAACACCATTTCAACAATATATAAGGAAAGTAGCAAATCATGCTTAGGATTCCAGGAAAGGAAGAAGCAAGACTGGATAACACCAGAAACACTAAACACCATAAAGATGAGAAAGGAAATGAAAAGAAAGAAAACAGAAGCGAAGTCCCCCAGGTTAAAGCAACTATATAGCGAACAGTACAGTCAACTGGACAGGGAAGTTAAACGCCAAACCCGAGCCAACAAAAGGAATTTCCTAGACGATCTTGCAAAACAGGCAGAAGAGGCAGCACTGAGAAATGAACAAAGCACAGTATACAAAATAACTAAATTCATCAGCGGAAAAGAAGGTGCAAACAATATTACATTAGTAAGAGATAAGCAAGGAAATCTCATTAAAACAGCAGAGGGACAGGAAACAAGATGGGCAGAGCACTTCAGAGAAACTCTGAACAAGGAAATACCAGAGACACAATTGAATGTTCCTGAGGCTGAAAACGATCTAGATGTAAATACAGACATTCCACGAAAAGAAGAAATCATCACAGCAATCAAAGGGTTAAAGAACAGTAAAGCTCCGGGCCATGATAACTTAAATGCAGAGCTATTTAAGACAGACCCTGAGCTAGCAGCAGAACTATTAGAACCACTATTTGCACAAGTGTGGAAAACGGGGACAACACCATCAGAGTGGAACAAAGGAATAATTGTCAAATTGCCCAAGAAGGGAGATCTTTCAGACTGCAATAATTGGAGAGGAATCACTCTTCTCTCAGTTCCCAGCAAAATACTAGGCAGGATAATTATACAGAGAGTTTCAAAGGCAGTAGACTACAAACTGAGGAAAGAACAAGCAGGATTTAGAAAGAACAGAAGATGTGTAGACCATATATTCACTCTCAGGAACATTATAGAGCAGTGCTCAGAATGGCAAAGACAGCTTTACATAAATTTTGTTGATTTTGAAAAGGCTTTTGACAGCATACATAGGGACAGTTTATGGAAAATACTGAGGGCTTATGGAATTCCAAGCTGCATAGTGTCAATCATAAAAAGCCTCTATGCCAACTTTACGTGTAGTGTTGGGCAGAGCAACCTAACCTTCGAGGTGAAGACAGGAGTACGACAGGGATGCCCCTTATCAACCACTCTATTTTTAACAGTCATAGACTGGGTGATGCGCCAGACAACAGAGGGCAGTCCAAGAGGAATAAGATGGACTACATTTTCAACATTGGAAGATCTGGAATATGCAGATGACATTGCACTGCTGGCACATTCACATCAACACATCCAGGAAAAAACGGATAGACTTAATAAATTTAGCCAGCAGGTGGGCTTGAACATCAATTTAAAGAAGTCTGAGGTCATGACGCTCAATGTGAGCAACCCTGAGCCCATATCAGTAAGGAATCAGCAACTGGCACAGACAGATACCTTCACATACCTAGGAAGCATAGTAACACCAGACGGTGGGGCAGGCAAAGACATCAACATCAGAATGAATAAGGCAAGAACAGCCTTCTTTAGCCTAAATAACATCTGGAAGTCCTCCCAATACAGCACAAGCACAAAATTAAGATTATACCAGAGTTGCGTGCTTTCTGTGCTTCTCTATGGTGCGGAATGCTGGAGAGTCACAGAGAAGGAAATGTCAAAATTGTCCTCTTTTCACACAACATGCCTAAGAAAAATTCACCGAATCTTTTGGCCGAATACCATCACCAACCAAGATCTGCTTACTCGTAGCAAGCAAGAGGACATGCATACCATCATAGCTGGCAGACGCTGGAGCTGGGTTGGTCATGTCCTCAGAAGAGACCCCGATGCCATCACAAGAACAGCTATGCTTTGGACCCCTGAAGGAAAGCGAAAGAGAGGCCGACCAAAAACAACTTGGCGGAGGACTGTGGAGGCTGAGATGCAAAGAATGAACCAGAGTTGGGGCACTGTACGAAGGATGGCCACCGACCGTGCAAAGTGGAATCAATTTGTTGTTGCCCTACAAGATGCCACTAGGCGTGATGGCCACTGACTGCTTTGACGGTCGGTGGTTAAGGATCGAAGAAGAAGAAGAAGATGTGGCACTTGGAAAACAAACACCTATTAACCCCTCAACAAGCAGGATTTAGACAACACAGATGCACTGAAGATTAGATCACATATATAGCTCAGGAAATTGAAGATGCCTTCCAAGAGAAAAAACACATGCTAGTGGTTTGAGTAGATTTAGAAAAAACTTTTGATAAATTTTAAAAAGAGGGTTTGAAAGTCAAACTGCACAAAAGTGATGTGTGTGGCCGAATGTATGTACACATGGATTGTCCACTTCCTTGAGAATAGAACCGCCAGAGTAAAGCTACAAGGACAGACTAGTAAAAAGTTTATATTAGAGCAGGGGTTCCCACAAGGTGGAGTCCTGTCACCTACACTGTTCCTTGCATACATAAATGAAATAGCAGACAATATTCCAAAAATAACACACAGTGCCTCCTTTGTAGATGACTAAGACTTGTGGAGATCCGAAGAGTATATCACTTCTGCCAACATTTGGATGCAGCAAGCACTAACATCACTAGAAGAGTGGGCCAAAACATGGCTCATGAAGATAAATGAAAGGAAAAAAACGTACACAGTATTTTTCCTCTCAAATAAACCACAGAACTCCAAACTAGTGCTAAATGGAGAAAATCTACATTTAAATGAAAATCCAAACTACCTAGGCATTACTTTTGATCACCGTCTGACTTGGAAAAAAAAACAAGTTGACAGAAACCGAATGAGAGCAAGGCAAAGAACGGCAATAATTAAAAGACTTGCTGGAACAACTTGGGGTGCAGATGAGAGAGTGCTAAAAACATTATACACAGGGCAAGTGAGACCAGTCCTATAGTATGGCATTGCAGCTAAGTCAAACTTTGATAAAATCTGCAGACTCCAAAATCAAAAAGTGAGAATTATAATGGGGTGCATAAAGCCAACACCTATAAGAGAACTCAAAAAGATTACATGCCTCCAGCCATGGAGGTTAGAAGAGAAACAGGGCTCGGCAACAAGCTGAAAAATTAAAGAAACTAACAGACCATCCAATGTGCCATAGAATGAATGCTCTTAGAAGGTAATGACTCAAATGAAGAAACTTTGTAGAATCAACCAAATAGAGAGCAGTTTCCAAAAATGCAATATCAACTATTATATATTATCTACACTGCACACAAGCTTTCAGTTTGGAAACAACATCGTTTCCCTGAACTGATAGAAAACATGGCTGGAATTGAAAGAAAAAAGAGCCAGACTGCAATAGAGTGAAAATCCATAGCGACAAAATACAGAGAAACATTACCCACCTAACACCTGGACCCATGCATACACAGATGGATTAGCAACAAATGCAACAGAAAATGGAGGTGGAGGTGTCTATCTGACCTTAAGCACTGGCGCATAGAAAAGGCTGTCAGTGGCAACAGGACAATTCTCAAGTAACTTCAGAGCAGAGGCAGGGGCCTTGAAAACTGCAGCAGAGGTTATAATGACAGAGAAAAGCACAGACAGACAAGTTGCTTTCTTTACCAATGCACAGGCAGTAATATAACAGTACCATTTACCATTACCTACTTCCAGCTTTAGAAAACCTACCTTAAAAAATATTTAAAAAATTAGTTTAGAACTAGTTTTACAATAGAACGATAGAATCACAATATGGGACATTTCGGAGTTTACTGTACCTATCTATCTGTCTGTCTGTCTATCTATGTACATGTCTTTGCATCTGTCTGCCTGATAGGTAGACAGTCAGACAGATGAACATAGAGACAAATAGATTGATTAAAGCAAAGATGGATGGACGAACAGGCTGGTGGATAAATATAAAGAAAGATAAATTAATGAGTAGATTGATGCATAGATAGAAAAATAGTAGGATTGATGCATGATATCCGTACTTAAATGTTGTTTGTTGTTGTTCGTCCATCACGGGTGATGAATACCACTCTGTTCATCCAATTATTAGGAATATGTTAGATTACTCTATGGGTACGAAGGTGACTGATGAGCCCGATGCGGGCCTTGAAAGATCTTGGACAGTGTGGGCAGGGAATGTTTGCTTCATGTGAAGGTTTTATTTCACGGTCCTTTCTAGCTTGTCTCCGCTGTTCCACTGCTGCTCTTCTGGATGATTTGCATGCCTCTGCACCTTTACAAAGAGATGTGCACCAAGCAGTTTGGTCTTGCGCAGCAGCTTCCCATGTGTCTGGGTTTATGTCAAAGGTTTTCAATGACGTCTTTAACGTGTCTTTGAAGCGCTTCTTTTGGCCACCATGGGAGCGTTTACCCTTCTGCATCTCACCACAAAAGAGTATCTTTGGCAGTCGATGGTCTGGCATATGGACTACATGACCTGCCCAGCGAATCTGTGACTGCATCAGAATAGTATGGATGCTAGGGATACCAGCTCTGTCAAGAACGGCGATATCCGGGATCTTGTCTTGCCATTTGATGTTCATTATCTTCCTGAGACAGACTGTATGGAAGTGGTTTAGCTTCTTTACGTGGCACCTGTATACAGTCCATGTTTCGCATGCATAAAGCAGCACTGGTAGCACCGTAGCTCTGTACACCTTCAGCTTTGTCTGTAGACTAATGCCACTTCGATGCCAAACATTGGTGTATAGTCTGCCAAATGTGCTGCTGGCTTTGGAGATCCTGGTGTTTACCTCAACATCAATGACGATGTTCTGGGAAAGTGTGCTACCAAGGTATGTGAATCTGTTCACAACATTCAGTTTCTCACCATTTACCTTGATGATTGGCTCAATATAAACTGTGCCAGGAGCTGGTTGGTACATGATTTCTGTTTTCTCCATGTTGATGGTAAGCCCAAAGTTGGCACAGGCTTCGGAGAATCTATCCACGCTGTGCTGCAGATCAGCCTCTGAGACTTAAATACATTGTATGTTTCAAGCAAAAGATCTGCATCATGAGATTTTTTTTTTCCAATGATTCTCCAAATGCAGGCTTTTGCCTGACCTGATGAACAGCTGGATCTAATCAGCAGTAGTCCAAGTGTACACCTCACTGTCACAATTGGGGTATCTTCTTCATTCAGAATGCATTCTAGCCATTCACATTGGGATATGGACAGTGTGAGTTTGTATATTACCAGTCCATACTCAATCACTGACATCACAACATATACATTATTCTTCTTCTTGAATCCTTGACAAAGCAGTCAATGGCCACCTCACCTAATGGTTTTTTGTAGCCCAGCAATAAGCTGTCCCCACTTTGCTCCATTAGTGGCAATCCATTGTGCCATGCCCCAAACTCTGGATCATGTTTTGCATCTCAGGCTCCACCGTTCTCCATCAGGTTGGCTTTGTTTTGCCTCTGTATCACCTCCTTCTGGGGTCCATAGGAGAGCAATTCTGTTACTGATGGTGTCAGGGTCTCTTCTGATGACATGACCAACCCAGTTCTAGCATCTGCCCTTGATGATGGTGTACATGCAAGCAGTTCCTGGTTGGAGATAATATTCAGTAAAAAAAAAATCAAAGAATTTTTATAAGGCAAGTTGTATGGAAAGAGGATAATTTGGACATTTCCTATTCTGTTACTGTCCGGTACTCTGCACCACACATAAGTAAAGAAAGTATGCAACTCTCGTATAATCTAAATTTGATGTTTGTGCTGTACTGAGAAGATTTCCAAATGTTGTTTAGATTTGCAATGGTTGTTCTGGCTTTATTCATGCTCTTACTGATGTCTTTACTTGTTCCGCTTTCTGGTGTTACTTTATATATATATACTAATCAGTTACAGTTTTGAAGATATATCTGGCACCAGAAAACTATTTACAAAATCAAGTGTCTCTAGTCCTTTTGCCTATGTTCATCACTAGACAGTTTTAGGTAGTTTGTTTGTTGTGGTATCTTTGGTTTCTAGCAAATTGATGAGTTGCTCCTGGTCCTTGAAGCAGCAGTACTAAGGCCAGCTAGCAGTGTCAAGGTCCACTGAGACACACTGAATGGACTTTATGACAGTAGTAGTTATTTTTGGGTGTTTTTGGCCTTGGTTGACTAAAAACAAGTTAATTACTTAATTAGATTCATAAAAAAAATTACATATGCTGAAATATTCAAAGAAGGAAAAAACTAGCAAATGTAAAATGTATAAGACAGTGGCTTTTATTTAAATATATGTCCAAATTTGTATTTGATTTGAAAAAAAAAATTAGACGAATCTGATCATAAATTAATTAATAAAAAAATTAATTAAATTTTTAGGTAGAAAGGGGCAATAACTAAGCATTTGTACATGACTATGGTGACATTACAAAATAACATCTACATTTTCTTTAAATGTATGAAACCAATGTATATTATGCATCAATATGTTAGAAGATGAATAAAATGTGTTTTTGTGATATTTATAGCAATAGTTTATTACAATATAATTATCAAGGTCAGAATAATTGCAGAATTGGTCATAAAAATATACTTAAACTGAGATATTCCAGAATTTTAAAAAAAACTAGCTCATTAAAATAATATAACAAATGTATTTTTATTTAAAATATTATCCAAGATTGTACATATTTTGAAAAAAATTCTGATTAAAAATAAATTAATTATAGAATAATTAGAATTGGTACGTTGAATTGGGCACTAATGGAAACTGTAACCTGTAAAATTTACATTAGTAAATAAATTGTTTACACTTACTCAAAAATTTTGGGAATACACACTTCTCCTGGCGCAGATTAGAATGGACCCACAGCCCTGTATTTAAATGCTGTTCGAATCACTTAAGTCTGAGAAATTTCTCTTATGATGGGTGAAACACTTGGTCTGGAAATCTATAATTCCTCTTATGACTCCTTGTGATAAAATTCCCATGTTTCCAGTCTTGTATTAAAATTGCAGGTTTACTTGTACTTTCAAAGTTGCTCAATGCTCGATCTGGTACGTATAGTTGTGGAATGATAAGTCCTATCTTCTTTCCTCTGCCTTGTAGGAGGTGTTTAGTTGCCACTACGGTGCAGTCTGTCTGTGTGCTGTGACTCTGAGTTTGTTAGATTATATCTCACAATCCTTAGTTTCAAATCCCAGCTGTGTTTCTGCCGAAAGTTCCAATCAAATCATAGTAGATTCTGGCAAACCAATCCAATCTATCTAGCACTGTTTGGGTGGGGAAGTTTATCATTACTCATCCCACACGTATTTGAAAATATTAAATTTAATATACACTTGTGGCCTCCTACACAGTGATGTCATATCGTTAAATAAGATATCCGGCGCACCACTGTTTGTCACCTTTATCTGCGTGCCTCCACCAGACAGATGTCTGGTCAAACCATATTGATTTCTTTCATATTTATTTTTATGGTTTTTTTTATGGCTACCCAAACCTCAGTTCATGGGCGAATACTCTCTTGTAATCTATACGACTATTATGATACATGTCCCAGGCCATAAAAAGCTGTGGTTTCTGTGCAGATAACACACTTCTTTGATATAGGAATGGTCTCTAACTAACATATATGCTTCAATAGGAGGCAGGAAGCCTTACAGAAACTAGACAAATGGACTCAAGAATGGCTTCTAAATATAAATGAGATGAAAACAACATATACAGGTGTTACACTCTCAGACAAGGAGCAGAAAATCATACTGAAACTAAATCAGCATGCGCTGCCAGAAGAAAAGAATCCCACATTTCTTGGAATCACAGTGAGCTATCTTGATGGTGAATGCACAGTGTTCAATGCACTTCTTGCTCCTAGCTTGGGACCCTCTGCATAGTTGGAGAGCTTCCTTGGATGGTAGTGACTGAACAGTGCTCACAGCACTTCTTACTCCAAGCTTGGGACCCTCTGCATAGTTGGAGAGCTTCCTTGGATGGTAGTGACTGAACAGTGTTCACAGCACTTCTAAACCTTTAGCACGCTGCATTAAAATGATGGAAAATTTGCACTGCCGCTGCATTCTTTTTCATGACGCCCGTTTTTTATAGTGGGTGACTTGTAATGTCTATAGTTTTATTTGTTTCTTGATCAAATGCTATAATTTGTGGAATGTTTATAAATAAATGAATGATGAATCTGATGATATAAGTTTTGTTGCTTTCTATGTTAGATGTGATAGGAAGAGAGGAATGGAAAGATGAAAAGAAGATAAAAAAAAACAACAACAAACCAAAAAAAAAAACAACAACAAACGAAGAAACTCACCTACTCCTTCAAAACATATACCATCTCCGCCATTAACCAATTTATGAGAACCTGTATCAGCACTTTTAAAGCAAAGAAACTCCTCATCATGGCAGTCATAATCCATGAAAATGTAAGTGAAAATGGCAGCTTATTCCATGCTGATTGATTTCGATTTGAAAACTGCACACACAAAAGTAGACAAAAGTCGCCTACAGCTGGGAGAACATAGGGTACCTCCGGCGACAATTGTCGCCCGTAGCGTGCTAAAGGTTTTAATCCAAGCTTGGGACCCTCAGCATAGTTGGAGATCTTCCTTGGATGGTAGTGACTGAACAGTGCTCACAGCACTTCTTACTCCAAGCTTGGGACCATGTGATGATCCTTCAAACGCCAGCCAGTCTGGAGAAACTGGAGCTCATGACTTAACACATTTTGGATTGGCAAAAAAAGCCAAAAGAAAAGCCTAGATCTACAGTGTAGGTAATACCAAGGTGTCTTCAACTTGGTATTGGCTGCAAAGAGAGAGAAAGGAAGGGCAGAATGTTAGACAGGCCTGCGTGCCCATATTTAAACCCTTTGAAAATAAAGTTTGTTTGTTCGTTTGTTCGAGTATTTAACCTTTGCCCTTAAACTTTTTTACATTGAGCAGTTAAAGACCTGCCACTAAAAAAAAAAAAAAATTCATTTCACCATTATTTGAATCTTGTAAAAAATGTTTGCTTTCAGAGCTGCTTTGGTTTTTTATTTTAAAATAATTTCTTAAGCAATCAGTTATTAGATGCCTTAAATTGTGTAGCTCTATAAAAGACATATAGCTGAATCAAAATTTAAAATTGGGGATAGTAAGCCATTATGGCAGTATCACATTTCACTCTATATCTTCAATATCCATTAGTAAAATAAGTAGTTAATTTCCTTCATTATGTGCACAATTTTTTAAAAAACGTGTATACATTATTGTCTGCACAGATTCACTTTGCCTGTAATGAATGTTGCACAATTTTGCTGCAAGTCACGAGTGGACATATATTTCTATCTAAATCCCACATAATTTCAGATGTGCCATCCCAAGCCCAGAGCATCAACACCAAGGAAAGATTGTGCCAGAATGATTATACCAGTTTTGCATTGTTGACAAATGACAAGTATGATGAGTCTGTAACAACTGGAAGTGATGTAGCTGTGTATTCCATTACTAGTCATGACAGATCGACAAACATTGGTGAGACACAGAATGATTTCAAGGTCACAGTTCAAAATGAAAGTGGGTCAGATGACATCAGTAAGACAAGTGGTGAGCTTGATGGGGTTGATATGAGTTTTGAATTTGTAAACAATATACAGAGTAAGGAAATACAGAACCTTTATGAACATGATGTTTGTGATGTAATGCTAACACATTGTTCTAGTCTGAAAAAACTAAATAGACAACATACTGGACAGAAGCGTAACATGTGCGATGTTTGTGGAGTAGTGTTTACAAAGTCTTCTAATCTCAAGACACACAAAAGAATACATACTGGAGAAAATCTTTATATGTGTGATATTTGTGGAGTAGGGTTTACACAGTCATCTAATCTCAAGACACACAAAATGAAACATACTGGAAAGAAGCCTTACAAGTGTGATGTTTGTGGAATTGGGTTTACTCAGTCTTCTGGTTTTAAACAACACAAAAGAATACATACTGGAGAGAAACCTTGCAAGTGTGATGTTTGTGGAGTAGGGTTTACACATTCTTCTCAACTCAAACAACACATACGAATACATACCGGACAGAAGCGTTACAAGTGTGATTTTTGTGGAGTAGGGTTTACAGATTTTTCTACTCTGAAGAAACACATAAGAATACATACTGGAGAGAAGCCTTACAAGTGTGACAGTTGTGGAGTAGGGTTTACACAGTTTCCTACTTTGAAACAACACATAAGAATACATACTGGAGAGAAGCCTTACAAGTGTGATGTTTGTGGAGTAGGGTTTACACATTCTTCTTCTCTCAAACAACACATACTAATACATACTGGAGAGCAGCCTTACAAGTGTGATGTTTGTGGAATAGGGTTTACACATCCTTCTAGACTAACAGAACACAAAAGAATACATACTGGAGAGAAGCCTTACAAGTGTGATGTTTGTGGAGTAGGGTTTACACACTCTTCTAGTCTGATACAACACAAAAGAATACATACTAGAGAGAAACCTTACAAGTGTGATGTTTGTGGAGTAGGATTTACATGTTCTTCTAATCTGAAGAAACACATGAGGATACATACTGGAGAGAAGCCTTACAAGTGTGATGTTTGTGGAGTAGGGTTTACACAGTTTTCTAATCTGACACGACACAAAAGAATACATACTGGAGAGAAACCTTACAAGTGTGATTTTTGTGGAGTAGGGTTTACAGATTTTTCTACTCTGAAGAAACACATAAGAATACATACTGGAGAGAAGCCTTACAAGTGTGACAGTTGTGGAGTAGGGTTTACACAGTTTTCTACTTTGAAACAACACATTAGAATACATACTGGGGAGAAGCCTTACAAATGTGATGTTTGTGGAGTAGGGTTTACACATCCTTCTGGACTAACAGAACACAAAAGAATACATACTGGAGAGAAGCCTTACAAGTGTGATGTTTGTGGAGTAGAGTTTACACATTCTTCTAGTCTGAGGAAACATACAATAATACATACCAGACAGAAGCTTTACAAGTGTGATTTTTGTGGAGTAGGGTTTACAGATTTTTCTACTCTGAAGAAACACATAAGAATACATACTGGAGAGAAGCCTTACAAGTGTGATGTTTGTGGAGTAGGGTTTACAAATTTTTCTCATCTCAAACAACACATTCTAATACATACTGGAGAGCAGCCTTACAAGTGTGATATTTCTGGAGTAGGGTTTACACAATCTCCTAGTCTGACAGAACGCAAAAGAATACATACTAGATAGAAACCTTACAAGTGTGATGTTTGTGGAGTAGGGTTTACACGTTCTTCTAGTCTAAAGAAACACATGAGGATACATACTGGAGAGAAGAGTTACAAGTGTGATGTTTGTGGATTAGTGTTTACACAGTCTTCTAATCTCGAGAAACACAAAAGAATACATACTAGATAAAAGCCTTAGAAGTGTGATGTTTGTTGAGTAGATTTTACACAGCCTTCTGAACTCAAGAAAAATGAAAGAATACATACTGGAAAGAAGCCTTACAAGTGTAATTTTTGTGGAGTAGGGTTTACACAGACTTCTTATCTCAAGAAATACAAAATAAAACATACTGGAAAGAAGCCTTCTGGTCTGAAACAACACATAAGAATACATACTGGAGAGAAGCCTTACAAGTGTGATTTTTGTGGAGTAGAGTTTACACAGTTTTCTACCTTGAAGGAACACAAAAGAATACATACTGGAGAGAAGCCTTACATGTGATATGACTTTTTAGTAGGGTTTACTCAGTCTCCTGGTCTGAAACAACACAAAAAAATACATACTGGAGAGAAGCCTTTCAAATGTAATGTTTGTGGAGTAGGTTTTACACATTCTTCTCATCTGAAACAACACAAAATATTACATACTGGAGAGAAGCCTTACAAGTTTGTGGATAACGGTTTACACGGTCTTCTCTTGTGAAACAACACAAAAGAATACATACTGGAGAGAAGCCTTACAAGTGTAATGTTTGTGGAGTAGTGTTTACTCAGTCTTCTAATCTCAAGAAATACAAAAGACTACATACTGGAAAAAATCATTATTGTGGCATAGGGTGATTGCTAAATCAGAGGCACATCTCCAATCCAACCTGCAAGTCTGGAAAGAAGAGCTGGAGAAGAGATGGATGGTCATAAGCAGCTCTTAAAACAAAATCCATGGTGATATCACAAGAAGAAAGAAGACATCAGATTAAGCTGGGAGAACAGGTCCTGAAGCAGGTTGACCACTTAAATACCTTGGAGCTATTATAGATCGAAAGGGAGGCATCACAGAAGAGTTGGCCACTCGAAAAGCAGCAGCTGGGAGACTTTTTCGGCCATAAATCACGGATTCCTCAGCAAGAGAGGGGTTGGTAAGAAAATGAAGATGGCTGTATACCGTTCAACCTATGTCCCAGTCTTGACATTTGGTTGCGAGTCATAGGCAATGACTACAACCCACAAAAGCCAGATCCAGACCTCAGAGATGAGATATCTGAGGAAGGTGGTTGAAGTAACAAGAAGAGACATGGTCCGCAACCAGACGATATGTCAAGGCATAAAATCCCACCCCTTGCAGACCCAAGTAGAACAGTCCCAACAAAGATGGTTTGGCCATGTCTGCAGAATGTTAGAAGATTGGCTACCATGACAAGCATGGGAAACACAGAGAGCCAGGGATCCAGACCTCCAGGACAACCCAGAGTCCACTGGGAGGACAACATTAAACAATCTTTGAAGGACCGAGGGCTAGAATAGAACCAGGCCAGGAGGAAGACAGCCGATATATTATCTACATTAATTAAGCTCCATTACATCTTTATGTAAAACAAGAAGTAGAAAGATGAAATGGTTGTAGGTTTGTTATGACATGAACTATTACACAAAATGTGAATTTTTATTTCTATTATTGACGTTTAAGAATATGTTTTTTGGTGCGAGTACTGATGAATGATAATAAATGTGAATGTCAGACCAGGCAAGAAGGTTCATATACTTTAGATTTTCTATATACAGTATCCTAAGTGATGTTTTGATCTTACATATTTTGTTTTACTAACAATGTAAAGTTAGATTCTCATAAATCATTTAAACACTAGAAAAATAAATAAAAAAAGCATTATTTCATCTATATAACTACCATTTCATTACCTTCATCTTTACATAAGCCAGCTTGTTCTACTTTCTTAATTCTTGGTGTTTGTGTATCCATGGTGTCAACTATCTGATCCTGAGTATCACAGTCTTCATTGTAATTATGACCATCATGATTCTGGCAGGAAAACAAAAAATGGGAATTACTTAGTGCAGCGGTTTTCAACCTGGGGCGACATGACTGACAGTCAGGGGTGCCGTAGGTGGGCGTGGATATTTTGTTCGTATTTAGCTGTAAAGAAAACACAGAGCTGTGGGAAATTTTATTGTTGGTGTTTGTCAACCTGCATAACCCCGGAGAAATTTAACTTTTGATGTTGGCCAGCCTGTGTCCCATTCCCCCGACCTGCCTTTCAACTTTCCGCACATTCTCCTCGTGCGACCATAGTAGGTAACACGATGATTTTCTGTTTTCAAACATTTTTGATTTTGTTGTGAGTGTGATATAAACTATGGAAAGATTTTTTAATTTGGCAAGTGTTAGTAAAAAAACAAGAGCTTGTTGAGGATGAAAAGAAAAGTGGTGATAAGGAAAGGAAATGTAAGTATAGAAAATACGACGAAGGTTACTTAGATTTTGGTTTCACATGCACTCTTGTGAACAATGAAGAGTGTCCACAGTGTGTTTTGTGCTTCAAAGTACTCTCTGTCGAATGTATGCTGCCTAACAAATTGAAGTGCCATTTACAAAGTGTTCATAAGAATGTGGGTAAACCAAGAGAATATTTCTCTAGAAAGCTGAGTCAAATGGAAAAAACAAAAATCAGCATTTTCTAAGTAGGCGACAATCTCGAGTAAAGCTCTTCTAACATCCTACAAGGTAGCATACCGGGTAGCAAAATGTAAGAAACCCCATACGATTGCAGAAGAACTCGTGTTACCGTGTGCTATTGATATGGTGTCCATCATGGTTGGAGAGTCCGTGGGAAAACAGCTTTTGCCCATTCATTTGTCCGACAGTGCACTCAGCCGTCGAATTCAAGATTTAGGAGAGGATCTTAATGAACAGATTATTGAAAAAATGAGGAGGAAGGACTTTGCTGTACAGCTTGACGAGTCTACTGATAGCAATAGAGATGCGCATTTAATCTGTAATGTGCGGTTTGTTGATGACAAAAACGAAATGGTGGAAGATCTTTTTTGTAAGGACATTAATGCAGGTACGACAGGCAAAGATTTATTTGAAATTGTGGACAACTTCATGGCGGAAAATAAAATACACTGTGCTTATTGTGTTGGTGTGTGTACCGATGGTGCTCGTTCAATGTCGGCTGTTACAGTGACCTACAAGCCATCATCTGCGGCAAAGCTCATGATGCTGTTTGGACCCATTGTATTATTAATAGGGAAGCACTTGCTTCACAGCATTTGAGTGTTGATTTGAATGAAGTCCAGCAAACTGTCATAAATGTGGTAAACTTTATTAAAACTCGACCTCATAGAGCTAGATTTTTCAGTAAAATGTGTCACGATATGGGGGCTGAGCATACGTCTCTCTTATTTTATAGCAGTACTCGATGGTTTTCCATAGGAAATGTATTATTGCGCATTTTTGAACTTAGGCGGGAACTCTATTCTTATCTTGACGAAGAAAACCATGTCAGTGCTAAGTGCTTTCTGGACACTGACTTCCTGTTAAAAGTTGAATACCTATGTGATCTTTTTGAAAAGTTGAACTCGTTGAATTAGCTTCTGCAAGGAAGTGAAACTCATTTGATTCAACTTATTGACAAAGCTTCGGCCTTCAAAAAGAAGCTTCTTCTTTGGAAGAGAAAAATCAATGAAGGATGAGAAATGGATTACTTTCCAGGTTTGCAGCAGTTCATTACAGACAATGAAATATATTTTAGTGCACATATTGTTTCTATAATTTAAGGACACTTATCTCAACTCAGTGTTCATTTTGAAAAATACTTTCCTGAAAACTGTGACAGGTTTCAGTGGGTTTAAAATCTCTTCAGTAGTGATGCTCCTTCAGACTTCAGTACTGCAGAAGAGGAAGAACTGATAGAACTTTCATCAGACTCTTCACTACAAGCGAAGTTTCCATCCATGGCATTGCCAACATTTTGGTATTCAGTAAAACAGGAGTTCCCAAGCTTGAGCAAGAGAGCACTGAAGATATTAATTCCTTTTGCACCCTCCTATCTCTGCGAGGCTGGGTTTTCAGCAGTGGCTGTCATAAAAACCAGTTCAGATCAAGGCTGTTTTCTTTTTTATAGTAAGAGTTTTCAAAGTGCACTTTGTGTATATTTCTTCTTGTACATGTGATTTTTTTTATAGATTGTCCAATTGCATTTTTTTTTAAATCACATTAAAAAATTACATTGTTTAAAAACCTGTCCAAAGCTCTCCTGTTCAAAAAAAGGTTAGGCTAAATGTCGAAACATTGCTAGAGTTTTTACCAGTTATCCCACAGGGGAGCCACAGAAAGAATGTAGTTGGTCAGGGGAGCCATGAACTCAAAAAGGTTGAAAACTGCTGACTTAGTGAGTTTAATATTGGTACATGAAAAATGTTGTGGGAAAAGTTGTGATCCATCTATGAAATTAAATAATTCAGTACACACAAGTAGTTGTCATGTTACAAGCAGACAGACTCTCAGAGCAGTGGTGGTTTGATAATTACAAATCTGAAGTTTGTCATGCAATGAATGCTTACCTTGTAGAAGTCATATCACTGCTGTATTAACATATTACACCTTAATTTACATTCCTAGCAGCCTCACAGACAAACAATTTTAGCATCATAAACAGGATTTAAAAAAAACTAAAATGGCATATTTAATTAGGATTTTGAGAACGCTGTAAAAATTATGAGGTCACTGAAATGAGTATACAGTGACATTTTGTCTATCTTCCCTTGTAATTTTCATGACATGTCTATGCCTAACAACAGAAACAACATATTGACTGAGACAGGCGGTATTTAAGAATTGTAAAAACAATTAAATAAAATAATGCAAAAAGACCACATATATCAAGGTCATTTAGTTGTGAGAATGTTTGCCTTCCAAACAAACAATCTGTGTTTCATTCCTGGTAGACTTTAAAAAATAAAAAAAATTCTTCATTAAATTTTAATTCAGTCATACAAATGACAGTGTACTGGAAGGTGGGAATGTATTTGCACTTCCATTAATGCAAATACATTCATTATATGCAAAAGTGGAAAATTTTTTATTTCCAAAAAATATGTGCTTAGTGCAAACATTATGTTTATTCAATTTCTGTGCATAACAAATTACATTATGTTGAGTAAGATGTATGTATAGATCAGAAACTGTAGAACTGTGTAGTTGAAACTTAAAAATAAACAAAGTTATCTATTATTTTTAATTCAGTCGTCAACGTCGAGCATGCTGGTATATGAAAATATTTTTATTTACTTCTGATAATGATGATACATTCTGTGCTTGTATGTTGAGACAGAATGTCAAATAAATATAAATAGTACAAATAACATGTAGAAACATTCAAACTTTGAGCACTATATTAACATCATGTATAAGCTAATTCACAGAACAGCACCAACAAAGCATCATTCTAGAAAATGAGAAACAACCTATAAAATATGTCATTCTCAATGACAGTAAGAATGTGTGGTTCTCTAGTGCTCAGTGAATAATAACTGTATAAACTACCCTCACAGGATATTATAATTATGATAAGGAAAGGTGTTTGATGCAATGTTGCAAATGTAGATCTGTTCAATAAATTAGTGAGCTAAGACACACTGATAGTTTACTAAAATAATTAACAAATAACTTACTCACTTCATAGCCTGGTTCCAGTTTTACTTTTCCATCACTGAATGCAGGTGTAGTCTCAACATGACTTGAAGTCTGAGAAGAAATAGTGATGGACCATAGCAGGATATCTTACACTGCAGTATGGCGGTACAACTAATGTACATTTAAAAGAGACATCAACGGAATATGCATAACAGACAATTTACAAATATTATCTACATTAATTAAGTTACATTACATGTATATGTAAAACATTACATTAAATTGTAACCTCATTATTTTTTTCCTTTTTTACCCTGACAGCATGACCAGAGATGCCATTTTTAATTCTCATTTCATCCTGGTGGGGGGAAAAAATCACAAGAGGATGTCAAATGATAAGAGTTATATTCTAAAAAAATATACATGATTTTCTTGAGAAATCACTAGAGGAACGAGTCCTTGTCAATAGTAACAAGAGTCCACGTCAATAGTAACAGGAGTCCACGTCAATAGTAACAAGAGTCCACGTCAATAGTAACAAGAGTCCACGTCAATAGTAACAAGAGGAGTCCACGTCAATAGTAAGAGGAGTCCATGTCAATAGTAACAAGAGGAGTCCACGTCAAGAGTCCACATCAATAGTAACAAGAGTCCAAAAAAAAAGAAAGGAAACAATACTCACTTTACAATCCCACTCTAGTTTAATTGTTTCGTCCATAAGTGGGAACTGTGTTTGACTTTCTTGGAGGCTGGAAAGAAAAATTATGTTTCATATAAATATACAACAAAGTTTGAAATCCTTAAAATAACAGTAAGTAGAAGTCGTTGAGATCATATAAAATACTTCAACTTTTCCAAAATTCTGCTGATAAATTTTTGTTCAAAATGAACATTTATGTCAAAATAAGAGGTAAAGTATGAAGCATATATTTTAACTGTTCAGAAACATGAATTTTGATGTTAAATTTTTATTTCTGCATCTTTTAACATTTTCAAAAGCAATTTAATGAAGCCCAAAATGTAGTGTTAAGTTAATTGCTAGTTGGGGTAGGGACCAACATTAGGAAGAATTAGTATGTCAGTTGTAACAATGGACAAACAAAAACTCACTTTACAACCATGCTCTACTTTAAATGTTTTCATCCATAAATGGGAAATGTGTTTGACTATTTCTTGGAGGCTGGAGAAGAAAATTATATTTTATATACAACAAAGTTTTAAATTCTAAAAATAGCAAAAAACTCTAGTGGAGTAGAAGATGATGTAGAGATGTAAGTTGTGATACATTATATTAGAGAAAAAAAAAATAGCAGTTTCTATCAATCTGTAGTATTTATCCCAACAAATATTCTTGCTGCACATATGCTTTGATTGCCACTTGAAGGTTATGGCACCATTGTTAGAAAAAATCTACACCGATGCATGATTAAAACTTCTGCACACAAATAAAATATTTTATTAAAAATAAAAAATAAAATTGTTAAGCTTATATACAAATACAATCTGTAAAAAAAATTATATACATTCTTTAAATACAAAAACCGGGACCAAAAGACGCAGCAAACGAGATGAATGCAGTCAGCGACTCATAGCTTGACTGCTTGCGACAGGGTCAGCGAACCAGAGCTGACCAAGACCCTACTCTACCTCCAAGTGGTGGTCCTGGAAACAGGCTGCATCACTGCAGTATGGCTGAGAGAGAAGGGATCGAAGGGGGAAGGCAAACCCGGTCCTAAAAAATGCGTTGCTGAAGTCAGATGTATCGGCCGAAAGGCGCAGATATCGCAGCTCCGCTGAAAATGGACACAATGCAACCAACGTCCTTTTCAGGACGAACGAGGAAGAAGAAGAAATGCAAAAACGTAACACAAATTTTTATTGTCTCTCAAATGCACAATACCTTTCTCCCCCGTACGTACTGGATTTAGCGTGTCAAATCCTGAACACCCCCCCCCCTTTTTTTTGCTACTAAACGCCCACTGTTTACTACTGAATGCCCGCCTCTGGCCCCTTTTTTCTATATCGCCCCTTGGATCCGTCCAAAGCCCCCAGGGGGGGGGGCGGTATCGCCCACTTTGGGAACCACTGAGTTAGATGAAAGATTTGAAGCCCCAAGATCTGAATATATAGAAGAATTAGGTTGTGAAAAAACGTCTGTGCATGTACTTTTGAGCCCTTCATTCTCTCCTTCATCGTCCTATTATTTAGGTGCACTTTTCGTAACTGTCGTTCTCTTTGACAGTATCACTTCATTTTCCACATTCATCATCCTATTATTCGGCATATTTTATGCCCTACATTTTTTGCTCTGAGCCGCTCCCAGACTTGTTTATGTTTCGCCAGGTGAATCGTAATAATACCAGGCTAATTAGACAGGTCAGCGGATAATAATGTTATCACGTATGTCGCCTAGCCACCTTTGATAGATACCACCCTGCAGAATACAGAAAGAAAGCCATATTGTTTATCCAAGCTGTCGGCGATCCGTATCTGTCAGATCGGCGGATGCATGAAAACACAGGCGCTGGCCCATCTTTGTATCAATATTACCGATAATCTGTCTGGGGAGCCAATATGGTGAGAAAGCATCTAGACGGGAAAAAAGTTCACAGATTTGTTTGTGAGTTTGCATAAAGACGCAGTAGGAAATATTAGTATTACTGCCTTATTAGAAAGAGGTCATGTGTTGGAATTTTAAAATTTGACATTTTAAAACGTGTGGGAGATTATGATTTAATACCCCGACCCATATAGTTCTAAAGAGCTTACCATTGGCTTGATTTGAGAGCTGGAATAAACTTTCATTGGCAAGTTGGTCTTCACATATAAACTGGAATTTGAACTGAGAAATTGAAATATAATCTAGCGAAATCGGAGTCACGAAGCAGACTGCTTCGCAACGTCAAATTAACAACTCTGAGGAGCCAAAGAGACATCGGACTAAGAATTCCAAAAATATAAGTGGCAGATCGAAGTATTTGGTAAACTTTGAAACTTAAAAGTAAACCCACATTTTTAAATACAAAGACTGGATACTTAAAGGACCAAGATCGGAGTATTTGGGCAACTATGAAACATAAAAGTAAACCCGCATTTTTTAAATACAAAGACTTGAGACCTAAGGAATCAGATCACCCATCATGAGAGGAATAATAACATTTCCCAGACTAAGTGATTTGAAAGCATCTAACCTAAGTTGGTGTCCATTCTAAACTGTGTCAGGAGATTGTGTTCCCAAAAGTTACTTTGGGGTTAAGTGTAAACATTTGTTTTACAAATGTGAATTTGACATGTTTTCTTGCAAAGTGGTTATATATGAGGCTGGCAACTGTTACGCACATATTTTTGATGCACAGATTACAAAAATACGATATGACTAATTGATATGAAAAAGAGATTACTTTTGTTACAATCAAAGTTATATCACCCATGATTTGATTTATACTTTTGATTATGTGGATGATCTCCCCTTGAATATTGATTTCGCGGATTAATACCGAATTTATGTAATTTCTCATTTGTTAGGGCCAGAAAATAGATTGATCTTGTTCAATATGTTTGTGGCCTGAATTTATATGTATTACTTGTCTAGTACAAGAAGATTCAGTCTTATATTGTATATCTTTGTATGTTTAGGTCGGACTATATTCTTTGTGCCGATCACTGGGCATGTATTCGTTTTCGAGGCATGCGTGGTGAGTCTCGATAATGCCGCCTGATATGACTGAGTGTGTTTTTCTTGGGCTGGTCCTTTTCAAGGTTGAAAAGTGATTTGTGCATGTTTTTTCAGGAGGAGTTAGTGTCTCTGCAAGAGTCTATTTGTCAGAGATTCTCCTCATGCACTTTGTTATTAATTCGGACTCCAGGTAATACCAGACCCTTCTTTTTGATGATCTCTATGTGGTTAGGCCTAGATGGATCGTGTTTCGGACATCGTTGGTCGTTGATATACCATTGAAGATGACAAGTTTCCCAACAGAGATTATGTCTACATGTAACAACCTTAGTAATGTGGAACTGTAGGGAAACTCTAGGAAATTATTGATATTCAAATTGTGAATTAACTTTGGCTTATCATTATCCTTCTGCTGGGTGAGTGAGCACAACTCAGGAAGGCAGCCATATTGTTTTCTTGTCATCGTTACGGATCGCTGTCAAGAGAACAGTCTATCAAACTTATTATCGGACAGTGATATGGAGATCTCACTAACATGAAAACCCCTATCGTGGTTTAATTTTATTACATGAATATTTTGATATATGTCGCTGGAGAACTTAGCCAAGGAAAAGGTTCGGCCAGTGAACTCTTTGTATGTTTACACACCCACACCCACTGATGCGTTCAGTCAGTTAGGGGATGTGGCCATAGTCTGCCAGAACATTGAGTGATTCCTTATATCTTTCATCATATTTGAATGCCGCATGAAATATGATCTACTGTTCAAATGCCTTATGATGTATACGTCAACATGTTCCTATGACTATGTTCCGTGCTGTCCAAATGTGTGCGTCCCTATTAAACGGTGTGAAATGCCCGCTGCAGTTCAAGTCGTCATTGCCTTGCATGAGAGTGTGAGAAATATTATCAAGTGGTCTATTACACCGAACTATCACACCATTCGCGTTACTTGACACTCCCACTCAATGTCAACATGACAGGTTGATTTAATGGTGCAGAGGTAATCGAAGAAGACTTCCTTCCGTGATGATCAGTACACGACTCTAAAACATAACACCCGCATCCAGACATTATCAGTGGTGGCATTTCGGCTACTATCAGCAACCTCAACATGTGTAGGCTAATATTGTATTTCGTTTCATGCAATGTTAATTCATCTGTTCTGTCTTTCACTTAGTATCATTTTATGCTGCAACCATAGATTCATTTTGTAATTTTCAGATGTTTCAATGTAAACGTTCATTCAGTAAACTTCATCACGTATTTATCTGTCAGTGTTGTATTTTTTCATTCCATTTCTTATTGGTTTGACAGAGTTTGTATTCTTCTGACCAATACATTAAAGGTCAACGGTCAATATTCATATAACAGTCAGAACTGGAACTTTCGAACGACTTCATTGAATAAGTCTCGTTTGGACGACTTACAATAGTTTAATCGTTCTCCAGATTTACATCATGATTTATCGAAAATAACATATTTCCACATTAGAGGAAACTGGATACATCACAGTTTATATTATACAGTTTATCAGACATGGTGCGTCTGTTGATTTTACCGTCATAATTATCTGCCATTATCTTTAGCCAAATCCTTGGCACAATTATCTTAGTTCCGTAGCATTAACACCTTTCTGCTAACTGTTCCATTATTGATTAGGATCACTGCCTACTATTCATGTCGAAACTCTAATTACATAATAAACTTAATTTGGCATCACTAGCCAGGCGATAACGGCCATTATATATTAACTCCGCGTTCGTATTTCGCGAATATCGCGTCAAAGAATTATTGCGTTTAAATCCTAACGCCTTACATAATTCTGGACTCACTGGTCCTTAAACACATTATTATTTCATTCGCTTTACAAGCACGATATTGACGGTGTCGCGTGGTGAGAAAAAAATACGCAAGACAAATTCTTGGATGGTGTGGTGGATTAACACCGGGGAGGTTATTGATGGTATTTAAATGCAAATATATGTGTCTACAGCGTGAGGTCAAGCTATGTAAGACCCTGAGTCTAATAGTTAAAAATGGTGTTGATGAGTTCTCAGGGGACCTAACGCTACCTCCCTCAGATCTCACACTGTGCAATATTTTTATATCTATTGTGGGATGTTTGTTATATGGCTACGTGTCTAGGGTAATGCAAATGTAGTGATAAATGCCTGAAAATAACAACCACAACGTTAACTTAATGAAAAGTAAATCAAGACTGGGGTTAAAGTTATAATATTATTTTACAATTTTGATTTCCTGTACCGCAAATCTTTTGGGACAGGAATGTTTAAAACTTAAAATGAAATGTGTTTATGTACAGAATTAGATAAATATGAAGGACATCTTGTTCACAAATGTCACTACTATAATGTTTATAGAATTTTATTCCCTGCTGAAAGATACTGTCTTATGAAGTGTCACTACTAGGAAGGACTGGGTGTCTCATCATTTCACAAAACAGTTTATAGTAGCGTGTGGAGAATACAACGTGATGAACTGACATAAGCCCGCAATCTTATGGCTTATCTTTTTGTTCCTTTGAAGATAGATGACTTGCTCGAAAATACACACTCGTTCACTACAGTGTTCTCTGGAGGCAGATAAAACTTCACATTCAAACACCCAGCATGTTGCCTCGAACTCTGCAGCTCCAGGTTATGGCTCACTGGGTAATATATGACTCAACCCTGCAACAAGAGGAACAATCCTCCCTAAGTAGTCTAGTTATGTATCTCCACCACTAACAATTAAACATCATTGAACATGTGTTGTGATCAGATAAAGAGCTAACCAAAATAGCTACAGTCCCTAATTTTAATTGTGACTGCTTCATACTCAGGGGGTATCTTCTTCTCCCCACATGGTTTCAACGCCTCTGTCACTATAATCTCTGTTATCGACAGTATCTTCATCTGGGGTACAATCTTTTCTTTTCTCTCTAGTGAGTTGTTAACTCTGGTAGTATGACATTCTATTTATTTTTCAAAATTATTATAACACTGGGATCTTCAGCAGACTGCCAGTGGCTTTCTGGTCTTACAGTCGTAATATTTTATATATCCATTTCCAACACAATGTACTTTTATTTGCTTCATAAGTCTACTTAGGCATGCCTGTGCTCCTATTATGTCGCAAACTTCCACAAAGGCAAATGTTGCACAACCAAAATTTGTGGGCGCCCTATCTGGGTTGGCCTCTACATATTAATAATAATATAAATACATCAATAAAATGGTTCATCTTACCGCAATCAATGAAATATACTGAAGCACATTAAAAACGCACCACCTGTATAATCCAGGAACAGAGTGTGAAATGTAAATATAAGTGTGTACAAGTTTACATATTTGGAATCTTTATTCATTTTCCTATGAATCCATGCTGGTCATTAATTTGTACATTTGATTGTTATGAAATTCATTGCATTCTGTGCAGGCAAGGGAGAAAACCAAAAATACAAAAAAATGCACTTCCGTTATCCTGCTGGAGAAGCTGCAAGTCTGGATAAATTGTGAACGCAGGAGCAGCCAGTGCATCCAGAACCTCATCTCGATATGTCACAGCATTAACATTTCCACGGAAGACGTGAAGAGGCAAGCGATGGTGAAAACTGAATCCTCCCCAAATGTGAATACTGCCACCTCGAAATCGGTTGACACAGCAATCTGCAAAGCGCTCTTCACACCGTCGCTAAATCCGCATACGTCCATCTGCAAAGGATATGTTGAATCTGTTCTCGTCTGTGAGTAGGACAGCATTCAACTGCAGTCTAGTCCATCTGATATGTTGCTCTGCCCATTGCAGGCGCTGCTAACGATGTCTGTGAGTCAAGTTTGGCCCAACATAAGGTCGTCTTGCAGTAAGGCCTGTATCTCTGAGTCGTCGTATGACTGTCATTCGAGAGACTTGCCCATGTCTACCCACTATTGCTCTTGCTGTTTGACTTGCCGGGAGAGTCAATTCCTTAGGTGACTCAGCACAATATGACGATCTTGCGCAGGGGTAGTAACTCGTGGTTGGCCCCTCCGAAGTCTATCCCGGGCACTGCCAGTGGTTCCGTAACGTTCATTGAGACGTACAATAGTGCTGTGGTGGCAATTCATCCTTCTGGCAATGGCCCGCGAGCTCATTCCGGTCTCCAACATACCAATGGCTCGTTGGCGGTCGTTTTCAGATAGTCGTGGCATTTCAAGCACATGTACTGGGTGTTTTGTCTCAACGGCCTTTTTATACCGAGTATACTGCCACAACGCGTACACATTTTCAGGGTCATAGCTGTTGAGAATCGTGTTGCACGTGTAACTTTCATCGTTTTCATGTAGTCTGTACACACACCCATGGGTTGAATCTTGCACTTTCCATTCCAGCAGCCATTCGCTCTCTACCGCATGGCAAACACGGGGAAAATCCATTCCCACACTTTTTTTTGCCAGCTTCTCGGCATCAGTATATATAATAGTGGTGCGTTTTTAATGTGCTTCAGTATATTTCACAAGTATAAGGTTAACTAGCGATCAAAGGCACAATTCCGATCGCCGAATTCCAAACTGCAAAGGCAATTGGTCACAAATTTGCTCTGCGTCTGCTCTTAACCCTTCTTGTAGGAAATATTTTCTTCAAGTGGCACTTATGCTTGGCAAATCGTTTGTTTTATCCCCTCTTCTTCCCATAACTAACCTCAACCAATGAAATCAAGTTAAGCCAATTTGACTGTTCAAAAACGCGTCCCCTAAAATGTAACTCCCGAAGATTTTCAAAGTTGAGCAGTTACCACTGTGTATATCTGTCTGTCTTCCATTTCTATTTTCTTCGATATCTCCGTTATTATTGGAGTAATTTTAAAAAAAGAAAGTGATTATTAACCGGACAATTGTCCTTTATCTAGCCAGTATGTTTTTATTTACTTCTTTATCATAGTTTTCATCTTTGTACTTTTCTTCTTTCTTTATTCAGACCAACATACTTTTTCTCTAAAGCAAACGAACAATGCTTTGGCCGGATGCCAAACTGTCTAGAAGTCGTTTACAAATATTGGGGCGGGTGGAGAAAAAGTGCGTGTGTTTGCGGATGGGGAATCATATGCTTGGCATTAGTTAATTCAAATCTTGGACCAGCGATGGCCGGGGGCCAAAAAATTTCAAACATGTTGTAGCTATTTATAGTTACAACCTGTCTCTAAATAATAGGAGGGGTGAATGCGTTTGTGGGTGGTAACCCTTTTGAAATATAATAGTAGAGAAAATTCAAATACTGTAATTTATTTCTAGATTATTGGTCGAACTGTAGTTACTTTTTGACAACAACCTTGTTGAGGATTGCTTCATGTCTGCAGCATGGCGCATTCCTCAAATGATTATATCTCCGCGACTGATGTCGATGATTGTTTCATGCTTACAGACATTTGGATTTGTCGACGATCCGAATGGCTGTATCATGGAACACCTTAAACGAATAGAGATATATCTCATCGACCGATGTCGATGATTGTTGCATGTGTGCAAGCATTTGAGTTTGGCCAACTCGGACTGCTGCACTGTGGAACATCGCAATTGAATATATATTAACGACGTAGTATGCATATCTCTATGCATGACGCGTGTGTCTTTGCAACGTCATTCGACTTGTGGGTTTTGACCCGAACGGCAGTGTGTTTCAGAAGTGTGGCCATTGCCACTGATATTGTGTGGTACAACCACTTTTTAATTGTGTGGCTGGGAAGCCATTTGAGCAGTGTATTTCTTGAACCAAACGTAAGTCGTCGTATGAATAACGCAGTTTGCATAATTATGGCAGATTAGCCTGGCGTGGTATGCCAAAGGAACATTATGTTACTAGCAATAGTGTAAGTCTAGTATAGATGGATATTGTACAGCTAGCGGCAAGCGTAAGCCTAGTGTAACGGATATTAAACGACTAGCAGTAGACGTAAGCCTAGCATAATAAGTGTATTGCAAAACTAGCAGGATAGTTAAGTCCAGTGCAACAGGCTATTGTATAAACTAGCGACGGGAGTAAGTCTAGTTAGCCTCTGAATTTATGCCAAAGGACATTGGCCGTTAAAAGGAACTGACCTCTAACCAGAACTCTAGATAGAGATTGTGAACATGTGTTTATGAAATAATGAGAACTCTTACAGAACGTACATGAATGTGATGTGACTTTTGTTCCCATGTAGTTGGTGTCTGCTCATGGTATGAAATTACTAATTAAATATTTTGAGTCGTCAAAATCACAGTCTTATCAACTATCGTATTCGGAGTTGAGTTAAATGCTATTCATCTTCAACAAATCATGACCAGTGATGATTAATGTCTTAACACGCTGCATCTCACACTGCCAATATAATCAACAAGACAAGAGACTAACACAGGTCAGTCAAGGGTCGAATATTTAATATGAAACATATTCAGCACAGAATGTATCACAAGGGTTAAGCAGACATTATCGATACCAACGAACAGTATTACGGAATCCTACAAAAGTGATAAGAACCCGAGGGACTTTGACTCTATAAACTGAATACGCATATAATAACTTGGTCATCCTCAAATACTAGAAGTCATCGAAGCACCCATAACACACGGGGGTCCCGAGAGGTCCGCAACAAACCTTCACCAACTATTTGGACGGATGGGTGTAAGGTTAAGGGGGAATGATATCCCTTTTCCACTATAATAGAAAAATATTCAAATATTTCGTCCAATTCTTAGTAACAGTGTGACCTTTGTCCTCAACGATTTTTCAAATCTACTAGTGGGGTTATAGCGGAAAATTTACGTTACTAAGTTTTTTTAAATAAAGGAAATTGAGCGGGGTGTTAAAAAGAGTGATTTTATCACATATCTCCCCTGTTAAAAGCCTGCATCCCATTGCAGCTTTATAATCTGTATTAACAATCCCGATCAAATTAACTCAACTAGGCTTTTTGATTATCCTGGGTTTCTGCAGGTGGGTCATTTCAAAGTAGGCACGACTCAAAAAATCTGCCTCAAACCTCTGCAATCCAAGAATATATTTCAGCTGCAGGTGCTACTGCCTGTCCCATGCTGATTATCAAACCATATTCCCCATTAATCTTCTCTGAGTCTGTCCACTGACATGTCCAGAGGTATCTAGATGTCCCTCAAGGTTGCAATATTTATGAGGAGAGAATCTATAAATTTGGTGATAGCAGAGTTATGTAGGGGGTCCAGTAATTTCCCAATCAGCTTGGATAAACACTCGGAGTAATATCAATCCAAAAGCAACATAGGAATTCAATGTGCCCCTCCGATGTTATCACAGCCATCTCCCCAGTCTGAGCTCAGGCTTGACTGGAATTTGGAAACACCCTCTATTAATATGTATGACTCTTTATTCTGCCATTCAGATAAAGGCCATATTTACCAGCTGTTTTCTCCACCCAACTACAATTGGTGATATAATATATAATGTGGGGAAATGAATTCCTGCATCAAGAATCAATTCGCCCGTAGCATTGCTATATAATATGTGTGATCTCAATCCAATGTCCGTACAATACTTCTACTGGACTGTGTATGTCCGGTCAACTACCACTGTCACCGGTACTCTTATAATGCTAAGTTAATAGCCATATTGTGAAGTGAGCTTGATATTAGGCCAACTGACCAACCGTCCGCTCCCCACTTTACTCGAGTGATCACTTAGTTTCGGTTTCAATGTTGTCCGATTATCCTCATTGCTATCCTCAATGCTAATTTTTGCCAGTTCCCGGAATTCTGCTTCAAATTGAGCTGAGGATAACTGGTCTTTGTTTATGTTTTTTCTTTCTGCCCTACGCAGAGTTGCCATTTTACATGTATTTTTGGAAGACTGGGTGTGAGAAGGTACATGCCTATTCACGTTATCTACCTTATTAATTTTAGTTTCCTTGTTACTTTTAGGCCCATGTTCTTCAGTATGCTTGGCTTGCATCTGATTATTATTTCCCTTCCATCGGGTGGAATGAACCTTGCTGCACTGATCACAACTTTGTAAATTAATATGAAACAAACATAAAGGTATGTTTTCAGGCACTCGTAAGAAATAAAGAAGTAGAACACTAGACAACAGAAAAACAACAGACATGAGTGGCTTACCCAGGATTTGAACACTGGACCTTCCGTGCGACAACCCCGCCTAGCTATGCAAGCGAATCACACTATCCTCCCTGCCATCTACGCATCACCAAAATTAATTTACCGTTTACAGGCCTCGGGTTTCCCTTCCTTATATGTTATAAATGTTTATACAATACCAAAACCTACCCTCTGTCCTGTACTTACTGTTCTAAGTCTACTATCATGTACTAGACACAGTATTAAGGTCTCTTTGTCTTGTGTGGACTGGCCTATGCTGTCTGATAGGGAAACAACAGAAGTGATTGCGTCATTAATAGGCCGTACTGCCCATGGTGGAATTCCGGTGTTATGTCTTTCGGTTCGCACTATTGACTCGTCAAAGCATCATTCTTTGGTGATGCGTAGATGGCAGGGAGGATAGTGTGATTTGCTTGCATAGCTAGCCAGGGTTGTCGCACGGAAGGTCCAGTGTTCAAATCCTGGGTAAGCCACTCATGTCTGTTGTTTTTCTGTTGTCTAGTGTTCTACTTCTTTATTTCTTACGAGTGCCTGAAAACATACCTTTATGTTTGTTTCATATTAATTTACCGTTTACATGCCTCGGGTTTCCCTTCCTTGTATGTCACAACTTTGTACATACTGGGCAATGTCCCCAGCTACATTTGGCCAGAAATAGTTCACAGATGTCCTTTGACGGGTGGTACCAATCTTCATATGTCCACCATCTGGTACAACATGTGCCTGTGCCATAACTTGTTTCCTATACTCCAATGGCAGTACTATCTGTCCATATCCTTTGGGTCCTGCTCCAGCCTTCCTGTAGAGCAGTCCCTCCTTCAAATAAAATTGTCCTTTTCTAAGGATGTTATGGCTATTTGGCAATTTGCCAAAGCAAGGTTTTAATGATTTGTCCTTTACCTGGGCTTTTTTCGTCTGTTTAGGATGAATAGTAAGTGGTGGTTTCTCCTCCTTACTAGGGGTCGAGCTGACCTGAGTGTGGCCATTATCACAGGTTTGATAGGGCTCCCTAGAAATACATATTTCTTTCCTAACACCAGCGGGTAATTAGGATCCTTGCACACTGCTGCTCTAATCACTCCTTCCACGTACCTAGTTTTGACATTTATCCTGGCTACGGGAAGTGTCATGGTGGCTGTATCCTTCATTGTCTCTTGTATCTCCACTTTTCCTGTGGTATACTGGTCAGGGTGCACCAGGGTTGCACTCACAACTGAGTCATATTCCAATCCTGAATCGTAAAGGCACTTGACTCTTGCACCATTACATGTCACCTCTTTACAGATGGGGGAATGAGGAAATTCATGCTGCCCTGTAGACCGTTCCTTCTTTCCCTTGTTTCCCACTGTTATCATGCATGCAGCGTGATATGGAGGAACTTTCCTACCACACTCAATTGTATTATGATTTTGCATCCTACATATTTTACACCACTTATTTTCTTGTGGTCTGTAGGGTTTCCTTTCATTGAATTGCGGGTTTCTATCTCTAGGGTCAAATCTTGGCCTGTCATAGTTTGGTTTACCTCTGTTACCTTGATCTCTATTATTATAATCATCCTGGTCTGGTGGGGTTTTATTATTGTCTGTTTGCTTCTTTCTAATCCCAGCTACTTCTTTCTGGGCTGCCTGATACCTCTCAGCAACATTGAGCACCTCACATAATCTCTCTGCACCTTGTTCCATTAGAAACTTTTTCAGATCTGGAGCCATGGACTCTCTCAATTGCTCAATCATGATCATTTCCTTAAGATCCTGGGTTTTCCCCAGAGCAGTCCATTTCTCCAAGTAGGTTTCCAACCTGGCAGAGAATTGGTGGTAGGTCTCCCCAGACAGGAGCTTTGCATTTCTAAATCTCTTCCTATAAAATTCCCCATTCTTCTCGTACCTAACTAGAAGAGCCTGTTTTAATATGTCATAGTCTTCCTGATCGTCTCTGCTCAACTTTGAGAACACTTCGTAAGATGTTCCCCTAAGCACTTGGGATAATTTCAAACTCCATTTTCCCCTCTCTAAACCATAATTTGTAGCTAGTCTTTCAAATCTAGAGAGGAAGGACTCAATGTCATCCTCTTTTTCTACAAAGGGGTCGAAATGGAAGTTCATTGCCAAGTTAGAGGCTCCCTAAGTTACACTAGCATCAGAGGTAGATGGGCTGTTACCATTCTCTGGAGCATGGCCTTAGTTCGTGCTCCCTTTGCAATCGTTTGTCCTCTGCTTCCCTCTGCACTCTTTTTTCTTCTTTCTCAGCCTCAAATTGTAATCTCTTAACTTCCTTATCAGCTTCTAACTTCTTTTCTTCTAGTTGTAATCTTTTAATCTCAGCCTCCCTATCAGCCTCCAATTTCCTAGCCTCCCTAGCATCTTCTAATTGTAATCGCTTAGTTTCCTTGTCTGGCTGTTCCTGTAATCTTTTCTCTTCTGCTAACCTCCTATCTTCCCTTTCAATAAACTTATCACATTCTGAAGTCACATACTGAATCAGAACTTGCCCCTCCATTCCCATTTCCTTTGCAGTCTGCTCTGCAGCAGGTCTGAATTTGGCCAAGTCTGCTATCTTTTATCTTACACCAAATTTAATTAATCCAACTGTAATACCTAACAAATATTTCTAATTAACTAAATAATTATGGGCAATGTCAATTCATTCAATTCTCCACACTGATTAATGTTATAAATTTTATTACAATGGGGGTCCCCTGGATCTATGATGTTACAATAAATTCAAATCCCGGAACAGGACCCCAATATATGTGGTGGATTAACACCCGGGAGGTTATTGATGGTCTCAGGGGACCTAACGCTACCTCCCTCAGATCTCACGCTGTGCATTATTTTTATATCTATTGTGGGATGTTTGTTATATGGCTACGTGTCTAGGGTAATGCAAATGTAGTGATAAATGCCTGAAAATAACAACCACAACGTTAACTTAATAAACAGTAAACCAACATGACTGGGGTTAAAGTTATAATATTATTTTACAATTTTGATTTCCTGTACCGCAAATCTTTTGGGACAGGAATGTTTAAAACTTAAAATGAAATGTGTTTATGTACAGAATTAGATAAATATGAAGGACATCTTGTCCACAAATGTCACTACTATAAAGTTTATAGAATGTTATTCCCTGCTAAAACGATACTGTCTTATGAAGTGTCACTGCTTGGAAGGACTGGGTGTCTCATCATTTCACAAAACAGTTTATTAGACGTGTGGAGAATACAACGTGATGAACTGACATAAGCCCGCAATCTTATGGCTTATCTTTTTGTTCCTTTGAAGATAGAGGACTTGCTCGAAAAAACACACTCGTTCACTAGTGTTCTCTGGAGGCAGATAAAACTTCACATTCAAACACCCAGCATGGTGCTTCGAACTCTGCAGCTCCAGGTTATGGCTCACTGGGTAATATATGACTCAACCCTGCAACAAGAGGAACAATCCTCTCTAAGTACTCTAGTTATGTATCTCCACCACTAACAATTAAACATCATTAAACATGTGTTGTGATCAGATAAAGAGCTAACCAAAATAGCTACAGTCCCTAATTTTAATTGTGACTGCTTCATACTCAGGGGGTATCTTCTTCTCCCCACATAGTTTCAACGCCCCTGTCACTATAATCTCTGTTATCGACAGTATCTTCATCTGGGGTACAATCTTTTCTTTTCTCTCTAGTGAGTTGTTAACTCTGGTAGTATGACATTCTATTTATTTTTCAAAATTATTATAACACTGTGATCTGCAGGAGACTGCCAGTGGCTTTCTGGTCTTACAGTCGTAATATTTTATATATCCATTTCCAACACAATGTACTTTTATTTGCTTCATAAGTCTACTTAGGCATCCTGTGCTCCTATTATGTCGCAAACTTCCACAAAGGCAAATGTTGCACAACCAAAATTTGTGGGCTCCCTATCTGGGTTGGCCTCTACATATTAATAATAATATAAATACATCAATAAAATGGTTCATCTTACCGCAATCAATGAAATATTTCACAAGTATAAGGTTAACTAGCGATCAGTGGCACAATTCCGATCATTAATATGAAACAAATATAAAGGTATGTTATCAGGCACTCACAGGAAATAAAGAAGTAGAACACCAGACAACAGAAAAACAACAGACATGAGTGGCTTACCCAGGATTTGAACACTGGACCTTCCGTGCGACAACCCCGCCTAGCCATGCAAGCGAATCGCACTATCCGCTCTGCCATCTACGCATCATCACAAAATGATGTTTCAATGGCAGGTCAATAGTGCGAACCACAATACACGACACCAGAAGTCATCCATGGGCAGTTCAGCCTATTAATGACGCAATCACTTCTGTTGTATTTCTATCAAGCAGTATAGGCCGAATCCAACAAGACCCTTAGGACCTTAATACTGTGTCCAGTAAATGATAGTAGACTAGAACAGTGAGAACAGGATAGTGGGTAGGTTTGGTATTGTACAAACATTTATTACAAATAAGGGAGGGAAACCTGAGGCCTGTAAACTGTAAATTAATATGAAACAAATATAAAGGTATGTTATCAGGCACTCGCAGGAAATAAAGAAGTAGAACACCAGACAACAGAAAAACAACAGACATGAGTGGCTTACCCAGGATTTGAACACTGGACCTTCCGTGCGACAACCCCGCCTAGCCATGCAAGCGAATCGCACTATCCGCTCTGCCATCTACGCATCATCAAAAAATGATGTTTCAATGGCAGGTCAATAGTGCGAACCACAATACACGACACCAGAAGTCCTCCATGGGCAGTTCAGCCTATTAATGACGCAATCACTTCTGTTGTATTTCTATCAAGCAGTATAGGCCGAATCCAACAAGACCCTTAGGACCTTAATACTGTGTCCAGTAAATGATAGTAGACTAGAACAGTGAGAACAGGATAGTGGGTAGGTTTGGTATTGTACAAACATTTATTACAAATAAGGGAGGGAAACCTGAGGCCTGTAAACTGTAAATTAATATGAAACAAATATAAAGGTATGTTATCAGCCCATGGAGGACTTCTGGTGTCGTGTATTGTGGTTCGCACTATTGACCTGCCATTGAAACATCATTTTTGATGATGCGTAGATGGCAGAGCGGATAGTGCGATTCGCTTGCATGGCTAGGCGGGGTTGTCGCACGGAAGGTCCAGTGTTCAAATCCTGGGTAAGCCACTCATGTCTGTTGTTTTTCTGTTGTCTGGTGTTCTACTTCTTTATTTCCTGTGAGTGCCTGATAACATACCTTTATATTTGTTTCATATTAATTTACAGTTTACAGGCCTCAGGTTTCCCTCCCTTATTTGTAATAAATGTTTGTACAATACCAAACCTACCCACTATCCTGTTCTCACTGTTCTAGTCTACTATCATTTACTGGACACAGTATTAAGGTCCTAAGGGTCTTGTTGGATTCGGCCTATACTGCTTGATAGAAATACAACAGAAGTGATTGCGTCATTAATAGGCTGAACTGCCCATGGAGGACTTCTGGTGTCGTGTATTGTGGTTCGCACTATTGACCTGCCATTGAAACATCATTTTTTTTGATGATGCGTAGATGGCAGAGCGGATAGTGCGATTCGCTTGCATGGCTAGGCGGGGTTGTCGCACGGAAGGTCCAGTGTTCAAATCCTGGGTAAGCCACTCATGTCTGTTGTTTTTCTGTTGTCTGGTGTTCTACTTCTTTATTTCCTGTGAGTGCCTGATAACATACCTTTATATTTGTTTCATATTAATTTACTGTTTACAGGCCTCAGGTTTCCCTCCCTTATTTGTAATAAATGTTTGTACAATACCAAACCTACCCACTATCCTGTTCTCACTGTTCTAGTCTACTATCATTTACTGGACACAGTATTAAGGTCCTAAGGGTCTTGTTGGATTCGGCCTATACTGCTTGATAGAAATACAACAGAAGTGATTGCGTCATTAATAGGCTGAACTGCCCATGGAGGACTTCTGGTGTCGTGTATTGTGGTTCGCACTATTGACCTGCCATTGAAACATCATTTTTTTGATGATGCGTAGATGGCAGAGCGGATAGTGCGATTCGCTTGCATGGCTAGGCGGGGTTGTCGCACGGAAGGTCCAGTGTTCAAATCCTGGGTAAGCCACTCATGTCTGTTGTTTTTCTGTTGTCTGGTGTTCTACTTCTTTATTTCCTGTGAGTGCCTGATAACATACCTTTATATTTGTTTCATATTAATTTACTGTTTACAGGCCTCAGGTTTCCCTCCCTTATTTGTAATAAATGTTTGTACAATACCAAACCTACCCACTATCCTGTTCTCACTGTTCTAGTCTACTATCATTTACTGGACACAGTATTAAGGTCCTAAGGGTCTTGTTGGATTCGGCCTATACTGCTTGATAGAAATACAACAGAAGTGATTGCGTCATTAATAGGCTGAACTGCCCATGGAGGACTTCTGGTGTCGTGTATTGTGGTTCGCACTATTGACCTGCCATTGAAACATCATTTTTTGATGATGCGTAGATGGCAGAGCGGATAGTGCGATTCGCTTGCATGGCTAGGCGGGGTTGTCGCACGGAAGGTCCAGTGTTCAAATCCTGGGTAAGCCACTCATGTCTGTTGTTTTTCTGTTGTCTGGTGTTCTACTTCTTTATTTCCTGTGAGTGCCTGATAACATACCTTTATATTTGTTTCATATTAATTTACTGTTTACAGGCCTCAGGTTTCCCTCCCTTATTTGTAATAAATGTTTGTACAATACCAAACCTACCCACTATCCTGTTCTCACTGTTCTAGTCTACTATCATTTACTGGACACAGTATTAAGGTCCTAAGGGTCTTGTTGGATTCGGCCTATACTGCTTGATAGAAATACAACAGAAGTGATTGCGTCATTAATAGGCTGAACTGCCCATGGAGGACTTCTGGTGTCGTGTATTGTGGTTCGCACTATTGACCTGCCATTGAAACATCATTTTTTGATGATGCGTAGATGGCAGAGCGGATAGTGCGATTCGCTTGCATGGCTAGGCGGGGTTGTCGCACGGAAGGTCCAGTGTTCAAATCCTGGGTAAGCCACTCATGTCTGTTGTTTTTCTGTTGTCTGGTGTTCTACTTCTTTATTTCCTGTGAGTGCCTGATAACATACCTTTATATTTGTTTCATATTAATTTACTGTTTACAGGCCTCAGGTTTCCCTCCCTTATTTGTAATAAATGTTTGTACAATACCAAACCTACCCACTATCCTGTTCTCACTGTTCTAGTCTACTACTATCATTTACTGGACACAGTATTAAGGTCCTAAGGGTCTTGTTGGATTCGGCCTATACTGCTTGATAGAAATACAACAGAAGTGATTGCGTCATTAATAGGCTGAACTGCCCATGGAGGACTTCTGGTGTCGTGTATTGTGGTTCGCACTATTGACCTGCCATTGAAACATCATTTTTTGATGATGCGTAGATGGCAGAGCGGATAGTGCGATTCGCTTGCATGGCTAGGCGGGGTTGTCGCACGGAAGGTCCAGTGTTCAAATCCTGGGTAAGCCACTCATGTCTGTTGTTTTTCTGTTGTCTGGTGTTCTACTTCTTTATTTCCTGTGAGTGCCTGATAACATACCTTTATATTTGTTTCATATTAATTTACTGTTTACAGGCCTCAGGTTTCCCTCCCTTATTTGTAATAAATGTTTGTACAATACCAAACCTACCCACTATCCTGTTCTCACTGTTCTAGTCTACTATCATTTACTGGACACAGTATTAAGGTCCTAAGGGTCTTGTTGGATTCGGCCTATACTGCTTGATAGAAATACAACAGAAGTGATTGCGTCATTAATAGGCTGAACTGCCCATGGAGGACTTCTGGTGTCGTGTATTGTGGTTCGCACTATTGACCTGCCATTGAAACATCATTTTTTGATGATGCGTAGATGGCAGAGCGGATAGTGCGATTCGCTTGCATGGCTAGGCGGGGTTGTCGCACGGAAGGTCCAGTGTTCAAATCCTGGGTAAGCCACTCATGTCTGTTGTTTTTCTGTTGTCTGGTGTTCTACTTCTTTATTTCCTGTGAGTGCCTGATAACATACCTTTATATTTGTTTCATATTAATTTACTGTTTACAGGCCTCAGGTTTCCCTCCCTTATTTGTAATAAATGTTTGTACAATACCAAACCTACCCACTATCCTGTTCTCACTGTTCTAGTCTACTATCATTTACTGGACACAGTATTAAGGTCCTAAGGGTCTTGTTGGATTCGGCCTATACTGCTTGATAGAAATACAACAGAAGTGATTGCGTCATTAATAGGCTGAACTGCCCATGGAGGACTTCTGGTGTCGTGTATTGTGGTTCGCACTATTGACCTGCCATTGAAACATCATTTTTTGATGATGCGTAGATGGCAGAGCGGATAGTGCGATTCGCTTGCATGGCTAGGCGGGGTTGTCGCACGGAAGGTCCAGTGTTCAAATCCTGGGTAAGCCACTCATGTCTGTTGTTTTTCTGTTGTCTGGTGTTCTACTTCTTTATTTCCTGTGAGTGCCTGATAACATACCTTTATATTTGTTTCATATTAATTTACTGTTTACAGGCCTCAGGTTTCCCTCCCTTATTTGTAATAAATGTTTGTACAATACCAAACCTACCCACTATCCTGTTCTCACTGTTCTAGTCTACTATCATTTACTGACACAGTATTAAGGTCCTAAGGGTCTTGTTGGATTCGGCCTATACTGCTTGATAGAAATACAACAGAAGTGATTGCGTCATTAATAGGCTGAACTGCCCATGGAGGACTTCTGGTGTCGTGTATTGTGGTTAGCACTATTGACCTGCCATTGAAACATCATTTTTTGATGATGCGTAGATGGCAGAGCGGATAGTGTGATTCGCTTGCATGGCTAGGCGGGGTTGTCGCACGGAAGGTCCAGTGTTCAAATCCTAACCTCAACCAATGAAATCAAGTTAAGCCAATTTGACTGTTCAAAAACGCGTCCCCTAAAATGTAACTCCCGAAGATTTTCAAAGTTGAGCGGTTACCACTGTGTATGTCTGTCTGTCTTCCATTTCTATTTTCTTCGATATCTCCGTTATTATTGAAGTAATTTTAAAAATAGAAAGTGATTATTAACCGGACAATTGTCCTTTATCTAGCCAGTATGTTTTCATTTACTTCTTTATCATAGTTTTCATCTTTGTACTTTTCTTCTTTCTTTATTCAGACCAACATACTTTTTCTCTAAAGCAAGATAACATATTATAGGAATTAATAGGATATTCTAATAAACAATATCATCGTTTCTGTCCTTTCTTTTTATTTATCCTTCTATAGAATCCATTACATTATCTACGTGTTTCTTGCCCCCTTTCTCTGCCCTGCACACAACTGGTTTGTTAGTTTCAGTTTCATAATGCACAAGTTAGGTTAGATTTTTTTTTCTATG